>JARHVA010004017.1:12500-417500 GCA_037957365.1 Torreya grandis | reverse complement strand
ATTTCACACTTGATGTTTTAATAGGATAAGTTTATAACCGTTTCATGGGTTTTCAAGTATTATGACTTTATCAGTGGGGTTCATAATTCCCTTTGAGCAATTCTGATGATGATACTTCTTTACAATCCTATAACCCATAAGTCTAGGATCATAATTTGATAGGTGCTCATAGAAATAAATGGAATATAATTCGATAATTTATACATATTAATTTAGTAGGATTAATTATGGATGTAATCATAATTTTTTTTATTGTATATTGGTGTGAGATATATTCATGTGTAGGTTTTTAAACTTGGCTCAAAAGATGTGTGTGCGCTCAATTCAGTTAAGGAGAAGAAAAAAGAAATGGGTTGATTCTAGAGTAGCATGGGAGGGTGTTATACATACTATCTAGGGCTTTATGTTTGTACTAATTGAACTTGTTTTTTTTTGTGGGGTGGGAAGAAGGAGACGGGGGAAAAATTATAAATATCAAATTTCTATAATAATTAGCAAGTTTGACATGCGATTCACCTCAAAATTGAATTTAATGTTTAGATTTAATATGGAGATAGAATTTGGAAGCAATCTAGATACGAAAATTGTTATGTATCTGAAAATAGTTTTAGACAATTGTGGAATTGAATTAATCATATATAAAAAATCACTCACATATATACTTTGAATGATATAAAACTTTCTCATTACATATTTTGTTGACTATCGTATGAATTTTACATTATGCTAAGTATTAACATGACTTTATTTAATAATTATAGTTAATAAATATAATATTAAATTCTTATTTGATTTTCTATGCAATAATTATAATTAATCAATACAACGTCTAATTCTTATATAATTTTTTATCTATCATTAAAATCATTGTATAAATTATATTTATATATCTATTTAAATTAATATAACCACAAGATATTGAAATCATTACAACTAAAATAATATTTTAAAATACTTCACATGTTACCAATTTAATAGTCTTATTTTACACTCTTAATCTACTTTATCTTCTCGTTTTCTAAAATGTATCTTCTTCCATTTGCCATATCGTACCCTTGTTCTTAACATATATGGTAGTTCATGTGACGTGGATCAACCATATCATGACCTTGTTCATAACAAATATGGTAGACTCATTTTACTATATGACACTTCATTTTTTTGAAAATGTTTTAGGCAAATTTAGAATTGAATTAACCCTATATAACAAACTCACTCACACATATATTTTGAATGATATAAAAGTCTCACTCAATATTTTGTTGACTGTCGTATGTATTTTACATTAAATTAAGATTTAATGTGATTTTATTTTATATTTTATTTTAAATTATTTATATAATAATTATAATTAATCAGTATCACATTAAATTCTTATTTGATTTTTCAATAATTACTCAATACAATATCATATTATTATTTAATTTTTCACCTACCATTAAAATTATTATAAAAATTGAAAGCATAACAATATTTAAAAATTGGAAAGAATAGGTGGAAATGGAGGTCGCGATGGACGAAAGGGAGAAGGAGGGCGCGGTAGGGGAGGGCATAGGACAGAGTTACAGAGCGACACTTGGACTGCAGCAGGTTGCCCAGGGAGCGCGGAGCTTTAGAAAGGCTCCTCTTTCATAGCTTGTAGGCTCATATGCTGTTGAAGACCCCATTGGAATGTGAATACCCAAGGTCAATGGTTGCCTGGAAAGATGCAAGGAGAGGCCCAAGCTGGTTATACTAATGGACATGATTACTGAAGACATAGAATACTATTCGAATCACTCCCTATACTATAAGTTTTTGGGGCTTAGGACTTCACTCCAGTTCCTTGAAGCATGGGCTCAGAGGACATGGGCACCGAAAGGAGAAATGGATATTACGTTGTTGGCTAATAACTACTTTATGGTCACTTTCACCTATATAACTAACTATAACAGAATATTTTCTGGAGGCCCTTACTTTCATAACCAGGTTGGAATGTTTATCAAGCCATGGCATGTTGGTTTTATACCATCAGAGGAATTACCAAAACACGTTCTAGTGTGGGTGTGTTTGCCTCACTTTCTGATGGAATGCTACCGTGAAGACACTCTGAAAATGCTTGCATCTTTGCTGGGAAGGCCAGTCAGCTCTTCAATGTCAATCTTGGGGAAAAAGGTAATGACTTATGCCCACATCTGTGTTGAAATTAATCTTAACAAGCCAATTCTAGATGCTATTGAAATGAGTGCGAGACCCTTTTCTTGGGTGCAATAGTTGGATTATGCAACTCTTCCTTTCCGTTGTCATCTTTGTCATGTTTATGGCCACTTGCAGCAATGGTGTCCCAAATAAAAATCCATTGAACCTCTGCCTTCTCAGCCTGCTCGCATTCCTCCTGGAATAGACAAAGAGAAGAGCCTGATTCCAGGGGAGGTGACTGAAGCCGATGGCTTTACGCCGGTTAAAGTCCATTATAGAAATAGGGGCCAAAAATGATCCTTGAAGGAAAGACAAGCAGATGACTCGCTTAATAGATTTGAAATACTAGATGACCTTAATCAACAGGAGGTGAATCCAGGGTTGATGATTTTGGACCAAGGGATTGAGGGCCTAGCTCATGAGACCAATGTTTCAGGGGCTTTAATTGAATCACAGGATGTTGGAGATTGTCACATGGATACAGACTAGCAGATGATGATTTCAGAAGGAATGACTTCTGCTGTAGTTCCTCCTAAAGATAATGGAAATATGCCTCTCACAGGGAAAATTGGGGACTCAGGGGCAGCAAGAAGCAAATCTTCTCCTCATTTGGGACTTTTGCAAAAAGACCTTAAGAAGGGAGGGGGAGAAATCTGGCAAGCCTAGCAAAAAAAGGACCTGGAAAAGATGAAACTAATGGGAGAGACTTTTGTGGAGTCAGGGTCTGTAAAGACTCTAGATGCTCACTTTTTGAATCCCCTGAAATGATTGTACTATCATGGAATGTAAGGGGCTTAAACAATAGCCCTAGATAAAATTATGTTCATAACCTGATTAGAAGTCATAGACCGGATGTTCTTTTTTTGCAGGAGACTAAGCTTTCAGTTGAAGCTATGTTCAGATTAGTGCCTAAGTTGTGGAGGCAAGGAGATTGTTAATGCATTGGTGCTATCAGATCTTCAGGGGGACTAGCTTGTCTATGGAACCCATGGAAGATCGGTCTCATAGGTTGGTTGTCTTCTAAGTTTTCCATGACTATGATTTCTTCCAGTTTTGAGACGAGGGAAGTTATTCTCCTCTCCAATATCTATGCCCCTATTGACTAGTGGGGTAAACACTCCTTATGGGGCCATATCAGTTTTGTCTGTAGCTTAGCCCCCTTCCAACCTTGGATTATAGCAGGTGATTTTAATGCTATTTTATATTTGACTAAAAAGCGTGGTGGCATGTCAAGGCTGGACCCCTCTACTTTGCTTATGCACAATTATATTGAAGTTTTGAATTTAGTTGACAGCAGGCCCAACAATGGACAGTTTACATGGAATAATCACAGGAGTGGGAAACACTGCATCGCTGACAGACTAGATCATGTTTTGGTTTCCAGTTTTTGGATTGGAGGCATGTGGTCTACGAGGTCTAAAATCTTAGACTGGAGAGGATCGAACCATTGGCCTATCAAGCTTATTAGTTTTTCAAAGCATCACCCTTGCTCTCCTTCCTTTGAATTTTAGCTCATGTGGCTACGAGATCAATCACTATTTGAGTGTGTGGCCAACTGGTGGTGATGGGGTAGGCCTGTCCATGGTACAGTGATGTATATCTTTGCCAAATCGCTATAGTATGTGAAGTATAAGCTCAAAAGGTGGAACCACCAATGCTTTGGAAATATTTTTCATGCTAAGGAAGCTGCACAGTCCAAGCTTGATGGTATCATAAGAATAATAAGGGAGGAAGGTTTGATTGAAGACTTACTACAAGATGAAGCTCAGGTTGTGAAAGACCTAGAGGAATGTGAGCTAAGGGAGAATATTTTTTGGAAGCAGAAAGCTCGGGTTGAATGGCTCCAGGAAGGGGATAGAAATACATCTTTTTTCTTTAACTCATCCAAAGCCAGGAGACATGGAAATTCTATTTCAGTCTTGGTCAATGAAAGAGGTGAGCGGCTTAACTCCTGTCTGGCAATGTTAGAGGAGGTGGTATAGTACTCTACTCTTTTTAGGGAAGATGTGAATGCAAAATTACCAGAAGAAGCTCAAGTTCTCTTCTATATTCCTCCTCTAGTGACGCATGAATTGAATGAGAATTTAATGAAGTATATCACACTTGGAGAGCTTGAGGAGACCATTACCTAGATGAAAAAAGGCAAAGCAGCTGGCCTTGATGATTTCCCAGCTAAATTCTACCAAGAATTCTGGGACATTATCAAACTTGATCTTTTAGCTATTGTCCAAGAATCTCAGTGGAATAAGCAAATGCTTAAGGCTACAAATGCAACCTATCTTGCCCTCATACCCAAATGTGAAGGAGCTAATAGGCTAAGTCAATTATGCCATATATCCCTTACCAATGTTGTTTATAAAATTATATCAAAAATCATTATAGATAGATTAAAAAGAGGGCTGAGTGCTATGATTTCTGAAGAGCAGAGTGGCTTTGTGGAAGGTAGGCAAATTTTGGATGGTATTTTTATTACTGTTGAGTCCATTCACTCCATGGCCAGCTCCAAAGCTAAGGCGATGTTTATTAAGTTGGACATGGCCAAGGCCTTTGATAGGGTCAGATGGTCTTTCCTACATAAGGTTCTTAGTGCTTTTAGTTTTGTAGACGAATGGATTCAATGGGTCATGAGTTGCATTTCCTCAGTCTCCTTTTTGGTGCTTATCAATGGAGAACATATGGAGTTATTTGGTGCCTCCAAGGGGTTGCGACAAGGAGATCCCCTGTCTCCGTACCTCTTTCTTCTCCTCACTGAAGGTTTGGGGAGGTTGATCAATAGGAACAGAGAGGCTGGCATATCCAAGGATGGCATTGGGGAGGTGAATTACTGGTGTAGTCTCACCTATAGTTTGATGATGACACTGCTCTAATGGGCATGGCCATAATGAGTGAAGCAATTAATTTGCGCAGGGTGTTGGATGTCTAATTAACGGCCTCGGGACAAAAGGTCAATGAAGACAAGTCATTCATCTTCTTATTCAACACTTCGGGTCCCATTCAGTAGTGGATTACTAGGACTATGCATTTTCAGATTGGGACTCCCCCTTTGATTTACTTGGGTATCCCCATCTCTACTGGCCGTATATCCAAAGAGTCCTAGCAGAATATTTTGGAGAAATTTTAGGCGAAAGCGAATCATTGGACTCACAGGTGGTTATCCTTTTCTGGCCGGGTTCAACTTATCCAATATGTGGTGTAAGCATTGCCCATTTACAAATGTATGCTTCAGGTTACTCCGATGGGAATTGTTAAGGAGTTTAATTCAGTTACCAGGCAATTTTTATGGGCTAGTAGTCTGACATCCTCTAAATGGAGCCTTGTTACATGGGAGATTGTCTGTAGCCCCAAACAATAAGGGGGGCTCGGCCTGAGGCAGACGGATTTAAAAGGTGTTGCTTTGGTGGCTAAACTTTATTGGCATTGGTGCACTGAACAAGACAAGTCTTGGGCCATAATTCTCTCACAGAAGTATTACCCTGAGATCATTTAGTGGGATATTCCTTGCTATCCCCTTATTGGGAAAGGCTCGGTGATATGGGGTACTCTCAAAAAAGGGGCTGCTCTCATTAAGGAAGGTTTATTCTGGATTTGTAAGCAGGGATCCAAGGCACTCTTTTGGACTGACTCTTGGGATGGTTATCCTCCCATCACTTCTCACTTCCCAAATTTGTCAAACCTTTGTCAGAGATTCCTTGACACTGGTTGGTCTCGGGTGAGTGACTTCAAAGCATACACTTCACACAAATAGTTGGAGGTGGCACGATGGAAAGCTTTCGAGGCTTGGCTAGTTGTTGTGACACAGGAGCAGAATGAGGAGCTACTGAACCTCCTCTCTAGGTGTCGTTGTAGCTCCCTTTAAGAGGAAGATAAGCTCACTTGGTCTCCCAATCCTAAGGGAGCTTACACAGTTACCTCTGGTTATTAGGCCTTACTTCTTTAGAGATTGGGCAGGGGAGAAGTGCAATGGTGGAGACAGATCTGGAATAATTTCTCATGGCCAAAATGAAACTATTTTGTTTGGATATTTGCTTGGAACAGGTGCTTGACTTGGGACAATCTCTGAAAGAGAGGCTTCCAAAGCCCTTTTATTTGTGTTATGTGTGGGCGGCTGAGGAGGATTCTGTCCACCTATTTTTTAGATGTTCCTTTGCCTTGCAACTCTGGCACTACTAGTGGGATGTTTGGCAGAGCCCCTATTTTCATGCTCTTTATGTGGTTTAATTCTGGAATGGCATGGGTGAATCCCCCTCAAGGATGCCTTTCCTACATGATGCATGGTTAGGGGGACCCATCTTTCTACTGTGGCAGATCTGGCTTGAAAGAAATAGGCAGATCTTTCAGGGCATGAGGATCATGGCGCAACAAGTATGGCAGAAAGTCATGGGGATGATTCAGGAGACCGTCCAAGCCAAGAGCGTGATATGCCTTCCATTAACCAAGTAGGACGCTGAGGTGGTGGCGTGACTTGGATTCCACCACCTAACAGGTAATTTAACCTGTGTTAGGAGAAGATGGCAGGTCAAGGAGAAGATTTAAAGAGTCGATCAGTGGCAGCGCCCTCTTAGAGGGATTCTCAAGATCAATATGGATGGTTCCTCCAAGGGTAATCCTAGGCCCACGAGTACTGGAGGATTGGCAGGGACTCCGAAGGTAAGGTGATTTTTCTTTTTGTGGTTCCTGAGGGGTTGCAAACCATTAACATGATGGAAGGCCAAGCCATTCTTTATGCCCTTGAGAAGGCTCAGGCTTTGGGTTGGTGTAGGATCATATGTGAATCAGATTCTCAAGTCTTAATTAACCTGCTCAATAAGAGAAAAGTGTTAGATGTTAATTGGTAATTGGCTCTGATTATACAATAGATTTTGTGGGTTTGTTCGCACATGGATATTGTAACGTTTGTTCATATTCTACGTGAATGGAATAGGGCAGTGGATTGTTTGGCTAAATGGGCATCCGAGCATTTAGATGGAGGAAATACGAAGGATTGGGAGTCTCTCTCTCTGATGCTTCATTTTGATTTAGAAATAATTCTGGAGGAAGATAGGGAGGTTTATAATATTGCTTAGTTGGGCGTGGGCTTAGTCTTTCTACAAGATAAGGTAAGCAAAGCCTATTTGAAATTTTTGACCCATAAAAGACGAGTTAATAATAATAATAATAATAATAATAATAATAATAATAATAATAATAATAATAATAATAATAATAATAATAATAATATAATTTGAATAATAAAATATTTATAATTTAAAAATATTACATGATAGAAAGTTTAATTTAAAAATATAAATAATTGTTTTTAGTAAAAAAATAGAAAGTTAGTAATGAGTGAGATAATGTTATTTAGAAAGTGTAGATTATTTTTTATTTATATTTAAAAATTACATACAGATTATGATAATTAACTAAGAGTGATTTAGAATAGTAAATTAAGAATATAAATTTACAAATAATTGAAAGTGTTATTTACAAATTACAATTTTTTAAAAATAAATAATAAAATTTCAGAGTCAATTGGGACTAATAATTATAAATACAGACCATGTTTTTAAAAATGTGTCATGTCCCCTTTTTAGTTGACATGTTCAGAGTTGATGGTTAGCCTATTATGCGACCCTCGTAGGCTGATAGGATGGTTAGAGGGTCTTGATGGAGATTGGCTTGGCTTTGTTTAGCAAATTTTTTCCAGTTGGTTTTCGTTTGGTCTCGATCGGACATATATTGAGAGAGATATTAATATTTGATTGATTTAATCAAATATTAATTATTTTGCCTATTTTTAATTATGAAACCCTAATTAGGGCAAGCACATCTTTTGAGGGTATAAGGGTTTCTCATGGGGGAGAATTGAGATTATGCATTGATTATTGACTATTGATTTTGAAGAATTCTTCTGTGAAGACTGAGCCAAGGGTTCCAAGATTCCATCTGCATTGGAGAACATCCACTCTTCAGTGTGTGCGATTCAGAGGCTGTGAAATATTAGCTGATCTATTGCCAATTTGAGAGATAGCTTCATACAGAAGTTATCACAGAGGTTTACAGATTTGGGAGATAACTTCACATAGAAGTTATCACAAGGATTTCAGGTATTTATTTCTTTATGTTTTGATTTAATAAATTATACAGATAGAGATCTTCTATATTAGAGCCATATATCTTCAAATTAAGGGTTGAAACAAATAGGGTGTGCTTTATTGGTGGCCGTACGAAGTCCATACAAATTCGTACAGATTCGCACAGAGACCGACATCAGCAGGCAGAGATCCACAGCGACCGACATCGGCCGACCTATCACCGATGTCGACAGGTTAACGACCCCAGTCAACCGACGATGGTAGTATAACTGACGTCGGCGACTGTGTTTTTGACACAAAAATCCGAGCCGTTCCAGATTCAGGGTTTATTTCTAGATTTGCAAAAGCCTAGGGTTTTAAGACGGAATATTTCATATTATTTTATTTGTATGACAGAGACTCAATTGTGTAATCGTCTAGAAGAACAAGTGATAAGATCTTTGATTTGCTATTGAGAGATTATATTGTGATTTATTTATTTATTTGAAAATTATTTTGGCAAAAATTGTATCTTTGTTTAGAGCTTTTGTTTTGGTATCCAAAGGGATATTACAGTGATATCAGAGCTAAATCCTACCATCCTGAGGGTTTATAGATCTTATGCAGCCACAAGAGTTGGGACCACATAGGTATAACACACGTAGTAGAGCCTTGCTTGAAGGTACCCAGGTGTTAGATTAGCCACCGATCATCATGAGTGACAGACGTGAGGGTAGCCCACCTAGGGGCCACTGACATAATGATGATCCAGGTACCACAGAAGCCTACCGTGAGATGACATAGGCACTACAGGCACTTACTACTATGATAAGGAGGATGAACGCACCTAATAGATAGAATGGGGAACAAGGAGATAACAGGAGTGCTACTATTAATCAGAGACCACAGCTGACCCATTCCAGGACCACTGATAGACCTACATGGCCTACGTTTGTACAGATTGAACCAAAAGAAGCACCAGCAGAGGAGGCGACAGGTGATTCCCTATTTGCAGATACCCTCATTGCTGCAACTGATGAGTGGGACTTATTAGCTCCTCAGGTTCAAGAGAAGATGTCCTTTGATCATTTTGTTACTCTGAGGAGAGAGCACTATAGATTAGTTAGACAGGACAGGAGGCCAAGAGTTTAACTCAGTGAGCTGAAGAAGGCTATTGGCAAGCTTTCTTTGACTACTTTTGACAGTAGCGGCAAGATGACAGCTCAAGCTTGGGTTCATAAGCTTGACACCCTTTTGGCATTGAGGCCAATGATAGAGATAGAGGCCATCAAATACGCCACTTTGCACTTGGATGGAGTAGCACATGATTGGTGGTACCATGGCATGGTAACACTTTAGCATAACCAGGTGACAGAGTACCAAGACTTTATGGATAGATTGGTTGAGCGGTTTGATAGGAAAGATCCCGAGGTTTACTTTCAAGATCTGGCACAGTTGAGACAAACAGGGAACTTGGAGTCCTTCAATGGTGAGTTTTAGAGATTGACAGTCATGGTGCCAAATATTTTAGAGCGTAGATTGGTAGTTCTCTTCATGGAGGGATTGACAGAACCATTGAGAGGTTGGATCAAAGCCTTTGATCCTCCTTTGTTACAGATAGCTATGAAGAAGGCGCGTAGTATGGAGATGGCAGCCCCATCCAGTAAATCTAACTCAAGAGGTACTTCATCCAGGGACCATAAGTGCTTCAATGGTAATAGAGAGAGACCAAATTTTAACATAGATAAATCAGGTGTTAAGAATGATTCTAAGGCAAATCCTGCAGCACCACCTTTGGATCGAGAGGCTCTTAACGATCTACGCAGGAAGAAGCTTTGCTTATATTGCAAAGGTCCCTATGATGCCAATCACGATTGTCTTTTGAGGCCTAAGGGCAAGGCAAATCATGTGATGTGGGCGTATTATGAGGATTCAAAGTCAGAGGATTTCGAACAGCAAGATGGTTCTGAGGAGGCAGAGGCTTCAGAGCCTAAGGCAGAGGCAGATTTAGAGCTTCATATACAGGAGGCATGCCTATCCAACATTCAGTCGGATGAGTCATTTAGACTCTGTGGAGTTTTGGCAGGACAGAAGGTCATCACCCTTCTTGATACAGGAGCCACACATAATTTTATAGATGCTAGATTTGTGGAGAAGCGTGGACTCACTACTGAAGATTTTGAGGGCATTAGAGTTAAGGTAGCCGATGGTCACACTCTTAGGTGTGAGCGTATGATTAGAGACCTCCCATTGCGCTTGAACAACTATGAGTTCAAGGCTGATTATTATGTGGTGAACATGGGGGATATAGACTTAGTCTTGGGTATGAAGTGGCTTTATTCATTTGAGGAAGTTACTCTTCATCTCAAGGACATGGAGGTTTGCTTTGATGTTGATGGGAAGATACATATTCTTAAGGCAATACGGGGCAGCAGCTTCAAATATATGTTTTTTCATCAGATGGAGAGGCTCATATGACATGACATGATCGAGTGCGCTACCGAGTGCACATTGGCACCAATACAAGAGAGACAAGTGGACGAGCTTTGTCTTGATGTGAGTTCAGTTCAGGAGTTATCACATGTGGTAGGGACTCAGCTTTTTGTTACAGTCGGGTCACAGGTTGATGATGATATGACTATTTCTAGCCCTCACAATCCAGATTTAGATATTATTCAGGTAAGGAGTTTACTTGAGTTGCCGGTTGACTTTCATTTATGGATGGGATGTTGGGATTCTTATCTTAGTATTAGAGACGATGTGACACCATTAGATGAGAGTTGTGATGGATATGGCATGGAGTTTGTATTGATTGACAGCGGTGGAAATCATGACTACATTTGGGATCCAAGTGGATTGATTGGTTTGTCATTCAGCGATTGCTTGAGGGCAAGCAATTTCAGGAGGGGTGGATTGTCATGTCCCCTTTTTAGTTGACATGTTCAGAGTTGATGGTTAGCCTATTATGCGACCCTCATAGGCTAATAGGATGGTTAGAGGGTCTTGATGGAGATTGGCTTGGCTTTGTTTAGCAGAATTTTTCCAGTTGATTTTTGTTTGGTCTCGATCGGACATATATTGAGGGAGATATTAATATTTGATTGATTTAATCAAATATTAATTATTTGGCCTATTTTTAATTATGAAACCCTAATTCTAATTTAAGAAACCATAATTAGGGCAAGCACATCTTTTGAGGGTATAAGGGTTTCTCATGGGATAGAATTGAGATTATGCATTGATTATTAACTATTGATTTTGAGGAATTCTTCTGTGAAGACTGAGCCAAGGCTTCCAGGATTCCATCTGCATTGGAGAACGTCCACTCTTCAGTGTGTGCAATTCAGAGGCTGTGTGATATCAGCTGATCTATTGCTAATTTGAGAGATAGCTTCATACAGAAGTTATCACAGAGGTTTACAGATTTGGGAGATAACTTCACACATAAGTTATCACAAGGATTTCAGGTATTTATTTCCTTACGTTTTGATTTAATAAATTATATAGAGAGAGATCTTCTGTATTAGAGCCATATATCTTCAGATCAGGGGTTGAAACAAACAGGGTGTGCTTTATTGGCGGCCGTACGAAGTCCATATAGATTCGCACAGAGACCGACATCGGCAGGCAAAGATCCACAACGACCGACATCGGCCGACCTATCACCGACGTCGGCAGGTTAACGACCCTAGTCGACTGACGACGGCAGTATAACCGACGTCGGCGACTGTGTTTTTGACACAGAAAGTCGAGCCGTTCCAGATTCAGGGTTTATTTCCAGATTTGCAAAAGCCCAAGATTTTAAGACAGAGTATTTCATATTATTTTATTTGTATGACAGAGACTCAATTGTGTAATCATCTAGAAGAACAAGTGATAAGATCTTTGATTTGCTATTGAGAGATTATATTGTGATTTATTTATTTATTTGGAAATTATTTTGGCAAAAATAGTATCTTTGTTCAGAGCTTTTGTTTTGGTATCCGAAGGGATATTACAAAATGTCAAAAAAATAAATATTACAAATTATTATTTTTTTCAAAAATGACAAAATAAAATCAGCATTAAATTATAAACAAAGTAAATTGGTTTAAAAATTATATCAATAAAATAATTCCTAGTAATATTAAAAAATTGAAATAAAGTATAAAATTAGAAATATTTAGTTTGCTCCAGAATAACAAATTAAGAATGAGTCATTTCAGTTTTATTCTAATTAAAATAAAAACACACTAATTTTTAATAATTTATATTAAATTTAATTAGTAAATCATATTACATAATTTGAAGTCTTTTGAAAATAAAGGTATAGAAAGGTGATGTCACATTTAAAAAAAAAAAAAAAAGCAATACAAAAAATATAAAATCTAATAAAATTTTGAGTCAATCATTAATAAGTATATGAAATATTCTACAATAACATTATAAAAATTATTTTCAAAAATCCATATCAGACTTTAAACTTGTTTCAATAATACATTAATTCTAATATTTTGATTGGTTACAATCAAATAATTAATTGCTTTAAATGAACGCTATAGTTGGTGCAGGCCGGTGCAGGCCACGGACTTCAAAAAAATAATTCTGACAAGCATATACTAAAACGTGAATTGCATTTGTTGCGTCAATGATTTAGGGAATATTAGAATATTCTAAAACGTCTTTACCAGTCGGACTCAAGCCGATAGCAATTATGACGATGGGTAAAACGCTTATTCCGTGGGGAGAGGCGATTGGGGACGAAGGCATTTGGAAAGCAATTCTAACGCTCCATAACTCCGAAATTATCGCATATAAATGTGGGGATACGGGGATACCGGTATGTGAGGGATTTAAGTCCGTTCAATTGCTCAGCAATGCCGCTGACAAACTCTTCAATGCGATGCTGATGCATCTATGCTGACGTCACTGTATTAGCAAGCAAACTGCCACAACGTGACATTTCTCCGATTGTTTCGTCAGGCCGTACAGAACTTTCCACGGCTCAGTAAATGTTGATGGTCGATATAATAGTCCTCAAATAGGAGGACATTAGATGCTCAAAGTAGGAAGAACGGGGTCTGCTCATCGTTGCATGGTTGTTGGAGCGGAAATGGAGCGTGGAACGGAGATTGGGGCTAGTCGTCGCAGATCTGGAATGTCATGGGGTTCAGCCAGCGACGCTGCTGTGTTCTCAAGATCCTCCTCTCTTGCTCGAGAGGCCGAGGAGGACGACCTCAAGTTGGCTGCGCTTCAGACGCTGCCGGGGTATAATGCCTCCCAGGGGCCTGTCTCCAAATCATTAAATGCTACACACCATGACAATGACCATGAGCATTTGCTGTATAAGATGCGCTCCAGACTTGACAGGTAACCCACTCGAGTATTTTTCAATGTCTCCTGGCATCCTAAAATGGGTCTGTAAATTCACCCTTTGTATCGTTTTGGAATTGGTTGGAGCAGAGTGGGGATAGAGCTGCCTAAAGTGGAGGTCCGCTTCCAGCATCTCAACGTCGAAGCGGACGTCCACGTTGGAAGCAGGGCTTTGCCAACCATACCCAACTATTTGTTAAACATGGCAGAGGTACTTTTTTAAATTTTATCTCCTTTTTAACTATAACCAGTATTACGTCATTTTAGGCAAAATTCTTCGCTTGTTTCCTTCAGATGATTTTAGGAAGCTTTCACGTTTTGGGCAATAGAAAGAGGCGATTTAAAATCGTGGATGATATCAGCGGCATTGTTAAGCCCAGCAGGTAATTACTTGCGGACTATCTTTTATTGCTTCCATCTCTAACACCACATTTCTGTTCCACGGTTAGGCCTAGTAAACAGAAATGCAAATAAATTGTGGACAGGGTCATTAAATATTTGCCCTTTTGAACATTTTAGTATTGTCAATGCAGAATGACTTTGCTCCTCGGACCGCCAGGCTCTGGGAAGACAAGCTTGCTCTTGGCTCTGGCTAACCAGCTCGATACAGATTTAAGGGTATTTTTTTGGTCAATGGTTCCTTATTAATAGTTTACACAGCCTGCACTTCATTTGTTGGCAGTAAAAAGGTGCTGGCTGTTTAAGATTTTTGTACATTCTGTTAAACGCACTCCTTGAAATGAATGGTGCAGGTGTGTGGAAGCGTGACATACAATGGAGAAAATGTAAAAGAATTGGTGGCTCAGAGAACATCTGCTTACGTCGGCCAACACGACGTTCACTTTGGAGAGATGACTGTGAGAGAGACCTTTTCCTTCGCCGGTAGCTGCCAGGGTTTTGGTAGCCGAAACGGTAGGTTTGCCCGACCATCAAATTTCAAAATATATCAAACCAGAGAGGCAAAGGGTGTTAAGAGAATGGTCTAAATTAATGATGGTTTTGTTGCATGATAGAGATGCTTATGGAACTTGTGAGGAGAGAAAAGGAAGCTGGTATTATGCCTGACCAGGATGTCGACTCATATATGAAGGTATGTAATGTGTTTGTGTCTGCCTTGAAAATTCAATATTCTTGATGATTATTACAGTTTATGGGATTGATCAAAATGAATTTTTTAAGAAAATTTGTATGTAATTTGAGATCGATGCATTTCGCAATCATTATTTATAATTTATTATTAAAAATAAATTATGCCATGAATAGTGATTCATAGTGATTCAAAACTTTTGAATTTCAAATTGCATAATTTTAAAAAAAAAATCATTCTCCTTAATAAAAATATATTATTTTATTCTTCACTCTCAAACAATTTAATATATATAAAAAAAAAAATTCACCGACTTCTAATGTATGGCTGCCATCGTTTCTAATTATTAAAAAGTACGAGGGGTCTTAATTTATGACATTGATGGTGGCAGGCTTTGTTTCAAGACCTCGTCTTCAAAACCGACATCGTACTGAAGGTAACAGGAATTTAATGATATGTTTCTTTATGATATTTTGTGTTTACGTGCAAACGTATTTGTTTTTAATGGTAATCGTGAGTAATTGTAAACCATAATGCTAACAGACTTTATAGTAATTCGTGAGGCCCGAGGGAATTTTTTTTTAAAATGACGTATCCTATGTAAAAGCTTGTAACAATAAAAATTCATGTAAACCCTGGTGTCTATGAGCTCGGATAAATTAACTTTGAGAACATTAAATAGAAATATTAATCAATTGTAAAAATGTTTATAGATTATTGGTAAGTCAAATTTCGATTTAAAATTTAACTTTTTTTCACCAATTTTTTTTATAAGAAAATGTTTTAAATTTATTTTATGTTTAATAAATTACATAATTTTATTTTTATATAGGTTAGGTGCATGTAAATGTATTTTCGAAAGTATTTGAAATCTAGGTTTTCTATTTTCATGTTAGACTAAAAGAGGCTTATATATCTTTTTGAAAGGAAAAGGCCTCTTATTTATATATACGGTACGATCATCAAATTCAGTCACAAAATATTAATCTAAAAAATAAATTTTAAATAAGTTATATAAATATATATATTTTTGTGAAATTAGACTTTTTAAAGTACGACCATCAAATTCAATCACAAAATATTAATCCAAAAATTAAATTTTAAACAAGTTGAATATATATATATATATATATATATATATATATATATATATATATATATATATATTTTGTCAAATTAGACTTCTTATGTAGGTGATGTATGATAATTGTTATAATATAAAAGTTGAAGCGTTAAAAATACTAGCAATATTTATAGGCTCTGGTGAAACTCATAAACCTAAGTATAATAAATTGTCATAATGATTTTTCATATTATTCACTAGTAACAAATAACTAACATCTAACATATGTAAATTTTATTTATAATTTTACTTTTTTTGAAAGTATGATATGTAATAATTATACTTCCATTGGGAGTGATTTATGCCTTCATATTTTATGGACCCTTTCTTTAGGTAAATGTTGTAATAATTCTATAAATACTTCAATATATACCACTTCATCTTTACTTTTTCCTTTTGAAAAATTAGTATAATCTTTAAATTATGACCAATTGATCTTGATGCCCAAATTTTAAGAATGAATATATAATAGAAGGGATCGATTTCATTCAATATATCTATAGTTGACCTAGCGAAACATTGTATGATCCATTAGTTGGAAACCACATGAAATATAGTTTAAATTGTTTTTGGTCCCATTCAAAAAGGTAGAATAACACACCCAATGTGTTTCCTTATACTACCATTATATATTGTGATATTTGTAGAAGTATATAGGGTAATTAATCAAAGATAATTCCATGTTTATTATTTAAGCATAAAATTATTAAAAAATTGATGATTAATTGTGAGTTGAAAAAGAAATGATAAATATTCATGAAAATTGAGAGAAGAGTTTAACAATGATTAATTGTTGATTTTTGTTAGTAATAGGTGTGATGACTTGGCAAAAATTACCAATTAAATTGTTGCAACTCAATCACTCGAAAATTAAAAATCCTAGAGTGAAAAAATTGATTTCATATATATATATATATATATATATATATATATATATATATATATATATATAGACACACACACATTTTTTTCTCTGTGAATAGAGTCACGATGAAAAGAGTGGGGATTTTGAGTTGTGATTTCTCTACATTCATTTCTCATGTCATTTAACAATGTTTCATATGTTATTTAAGTTTCTTTTATGAATTTATTGTCAGAGTAGGCCAAAATCAAGGATCGGTTTGGATAAGATCAAATGTAAGAAGAAATTACCTGTGTAATAGTAAAATCAAACATGAGTTACAAAAATAAATTGCATCATAATAGTAAAATGATCATTAATTCATTCATTACCCATTAAAGTTTATTGAATCACAATATGGTAAAATACTCATTAATTAATCATTAGCCATTAAATTTTTAGAAAGTTACATTATATAAGTGAAAAATAAATATGTCCTCACATTCTCATGAATGTGAGATTATCTTTCACAATGACCTAAAAAGATACCTAACCAAACTAAACATGTGTAGGCAAAAATATTAAATGAAATAAAAAATTGCACTAACACCCCCATTTAAGTGTAGCTTAGGTGAGTAGTGGAATTAGGTCCCCAACATAAAGGCTTAATGAAGTACCCAAGTACAATGAAATACCTTTAATAGAAGGATGTTAGAGTTGCCTGAACCCTAAGACCCTATAAATGAAAACACTTGCTCTCAATGAAAGGTTTGGTAAATATATCAATAATTTTTTTAGTTGTCTAGATGTAGAGACAATCAATGAATTATTCATAGATGAGCTCTCAAATGAAATGCATGAAAAATCTAATTATGCTTGGTCCATTGATGGAGGACTGGATTCCTATAGATCTAGATTGTGCTTTCATTGCCACAAAAGATGATTATTGGTCATCAAAATTGGATGCCAAACTCAGTGACAATCCCTTAGAGCCATATAGTTTCAGTGGCAACATTAACAATTCCTTTATATTATGACTTTAAAGAAGTAAAGCAATAGCATTTTATTTCTTTCTTGACCAACTAATTAGACCTGAACTAAAAGAAAAATTGTAGTTTAAAATAGACTTATGATTCTGAATATCATCAGTTCAATTTGAATCTATATAACTAATCAAGTTAACATCGATGCATGTTTCATAGTGAATCTCAAAACTATGAGTAGCTTGAATGTAGTGGATGATTCACTTAGCATCTTTCAAGTGAAACTCATGTGGTTCATAAATGAATATAGAGACCATGTTCATTGCATATGAAATATCAGGTTAGTGTGCGTAAAGTAGATGACACTACCAATAAGTTGTTGATATGAGGTATAGCATCAACTAAAGGAGATGGATAAATAGCCTCAATCTTTACACTAAATAGAAAAGGAGTCAGAGTTGGCTTACAGTAATCCATGTTAAATTGTGTAAGCAAATCGAGAGTATAATTAGATTATGCAATGGTGATCCTAGAGTAAGATTGAGAAATTTAAATCTAGAGGAAGTAGTGCAACAATCCCAAGTCAATCATTGAGACCCTGCCAAACAAAATAATTTTCACTGTTACGATGGTGGATAAACTCCCTGTGATAAATAAGTCATTCACATAGAGAACCAAAATCAACAGTGAATCATCCTACCATAAAATGTAGATATTTAGATCAGAATGACATTTAATAAACCCAAATGAAAGAAGAAAGGAGTCCATCTTGGCATACCAAGTTAGAGGAGCATGTTTGAAGCCATAGATAGATTTTTGAAATTTAAAAATTAAGGATAAATCTTATATAAATTTGTGGTTATTATATGTGTATTTCCTCTTGAGGTCAACATGAAGAAAGACACTTCAAATCCATCTGATGAACATCCTAGTGATGTGCTGCAATAGTGGTGAGATTGAGTCAGATTGAGTTCATTTTAATTATTAGGTTGAATGTCTTGGTATAGTCAATCCTAGGTACCTAAGAAAAACCTTTTACTACTAAACGTTATTTAAGCATGTTTATGGATCCATCTTCTACAAATTTTATTTTGTAGGTCCACCTACATCGAATAAGTTTTCTTCCCTTAGGAAAATGGACTAAATTTCAAGTGTTTTTTTTAGCAAGGAACCATACTCCTCTTTTGTAGTAGTATCCCACTCAAGAGTGCCTGATGTTTCATGAAATGGTTATGGATTGGAAGTATATGTAATGAATACATGTGAGGCATTTTATAATTGTCAATGTGTTTGCTTGTTGTTTGATGGATCTCTAATTCATTGGCCAACACTTTGTAGTGTCTATTTAGTCTAAAGAGGACCACCACTCAGAGAGCCAAGATATTCATCATCCTCTAAATATATTTTGGAAGAAGAATCTAGATTATCAAGAAGCTATTCAGATGAACATGAATCATCAAAAATGTCATCAAATCCTAATGTGTTTAAATAAGGGGGGAGGTGTCAAGTGTGGAGTCTTAAGGACACTCTTGAAAATGAACACTCCTCTCAACAAATAACTCATGAGTGGTGGGAATAAGAAGTTTGTATCCCTTAACACCCTCAGGATATCAAATGGAAATGAAGTGTTGACTCTAAGGTTGTTTTGTCTTACTTTTCTCATTCAAAATGTAGGCCATAACAAGAGATCTAAATAATCAGAAGTGCTTCACTATGGGTTTTCAACCACTCCAATATTTAAAAGGAGTGACTCCCTTTAATTATTTATGAGAAACTCAATTTTGGATATAATAAACATATTTGATGGCCTCAACATAATACTAAGGTGAAAAAAATTTGAAGTGTAGCATCCTATTCTTGCACTTTGCAATGCCATTCTATTGAGGACTATATGGAGCTATACATTGTAGTTAAATCCCCTCTAAAGTGTAGAATTATTCAAAATGATTACTGCCATACTTACCGCCATTATTGATGCATAAAATATTGATGGCTTTATTTGATTATATTTATACAAGCACCTTGAAGTCTTGAAAATGATCAAAGACCTCAAATTTTTGCCTAATTAAGTGCACTTGAGTATACCTCAAAAAGTCATTGACAAAAGTAAACATGTATTTAGTGTTTTAGAATGAAGGTGCTAGAAATGGTCTAAAAATATTACGATGAACTAGCTCCAATATCTATGTATCTCTCCATGATTTTCCTTTGTCATACTTCTCTTCAAGATGCTTACCAAGTATGTAACCTTGGCAATTAACATCATAAAAATCAGCACATGGCAATCTTGAAACCATGTCATAATGACTGATTTATTTTAGGTAATGATAGTTGAGATGGTCAAATCACTCATGCCATAATTTACTCACCCCATCTGAATAAGTGAGAAGTGCAATGGAGGGTTGATCAAGAGTAAAATGTAAGAAAATATACAATCATGATTAGTGATCGACTTTCTCAAATTCAACTACAGAGTCACTATTTATTTTCCTAATAACCCCCAAATTAGGTGTGAACTTAACTCTCTTAGCCAAAATAATGTGAATGATTTGATAAATAGATCAGAGATTGGTGGATAAGGAGGAAATACATAGAACATTATGAAATGTCCCATCCTTCACTTCAGTGGATCCATTCCCATTAACTTCTATGAAATTATTATCACCCAACAAGATGGAAGGTATAAAATAAGGTTCCAAAGATGAGAACATGTCATGGTGATGAAACCATGTGGTGTGATGCACTGGAATTAACTACCCATGTAGAAGGTTAAGATGCAACTGTAATAAGTGATTTGCCCTTATCTTTGCCCTTTTTGCTATCTTTAGCCTTGAAAGACACTTGTGTTGATGAACTCTGATTGGTAGAATCAGAAACACTGATATTATATTTTTTGAGTAACTTTATCAGTTGGTCAATATGTTTCTTCATGTATTTAGATTCATCATGCCAAGATTTCTTGTAGTAGTCACATGTGAGTTGCTCTTTCTTAGGTTTCCCATATGAAGAAGACTATTTTGATGTTTTGGACTTAATATCAATTTTGTGACCCTATCTTTACTCTGGGTCATTGTTCTATTTCTTTTCATTACTGTCAAAATCTTTATATTTGTCATGATTCAAAATTAAGACATGCAATTTAGATGACTTAAGTGTACCCATTTGAATAAGTTTATCTTTCTCCCAACTCAAGTCAATAGTAAAGTCATCCAAGGATGACATGGTCCATATAGCTTCAAGGACACACTTGGTGGTGTGGAAGGTAGAAATGAAGACATAATAGTCAAATTCTAATTTAGAAAGTATGAAAATAATTAATTTATCATACTTTTCATCAATAACACACAATTTTAAGTGTAACTTGAGTGATTTGAACTTTGTAAATAAGTTCTATATAGTATCAAAGTTTCCTCAGTTCAAATTGACGAACTCATTCTCCAATTCATGACCCTTCATTATGCCCTACTTCCCAAAGATTTTTTTGAATATGGTTCAAAATTCATTAAGATTAGTTACTTATTCAATATGAAACAACATTCAAAAGACATTGACAAACATTATAAACTATAGGCTTCATCATTTATGTTATATCACTTCATCTTCTCTACATCGAGTGTTAGTTATTTTTATATACCCATTGTTATTTGGTATTAATATTTGCTCCTCAAGAATATTTGAACTTGGGTTTTCCATTCGTGATAGTTGAATAGTGTAAGAACTTGAACATGACTCTAATCCATGGTGCAAAAATGAATTATGTGTTGAACTATATATGAAATAAAGATAATGATGTACAACCCTCTTAAATTTATACATGTTCAATTTTATAAGGTACGAGAATATCACTAATGCGTAGAGTTTTAAAAAACTCACACTTTAAAAAATGTTTGTCTGAAAAGGAGATGTCGACTAAAATTTATGGAAGTTTGAATGTTTCTTGCTTGAAAAAATAATGATCCACACTTCACATATTTTTTTAAGTATACAAAAGATTTGGCCAATTTTTGTGAGAAAAAGTTAAGTCCTTTTGGGTTTGGATATATTTTGGATGTGCAAGAAAGTTTGGACCATCTTTGTGAGGAAAAGTTAAACCCCTTGGGGTTGGTTGTGACCAAAAGCTAATTTCCTATGTGATCAATAGACTAAGGGATAGGATGAGAGTGCCCTTTCAATGATTTGATTGATGTGGGAGTGATGTCACCCTAAAAATGGCTCTACTTTTGAAATGAATAGTGCTACCTCCACTTTTGAAATGAATAGTACCAATTTTCACTCAATTAAATTTGATGTCTTCTAGATCATCATCAAACTTTGGAGGTTCAAGTACACATAAGTAGAAATAGAGGAGTCATCGAAGTTTTACATCGAACTTACAACCCCTTGTGTAGCCATCAGAGTTTACTAGCCCCCTAACAACCATCAAAAATAGGGGTCAAAGTTGTAGTGCTCTTGTTTAGTCGTTTGGGTTTAGGATTACAACTGTATGTTGGAGTTATACCAAGAGAGATGTGGACTTCAGGGGCAGTCCAATTTTTTGACATTAGGGTTTTGAACTACCTACATAGTTAGAAGTTTTGATGTTGAAGTTTTCAATTACAGATGTAGTCTAAAGTTTTGCATTAGGGTTTATGGTTATGCGTACAGTATGGATTTCCATGTTAGAATTTTTGATTGTGAGCATAGTCTATATGTTTAACGTAAGAGTTTAGTCTTGCGAGAGTAGTCTGAATGTTTGGCATTAGGATTTAGAGCTGCTAATATAGTCAAAACTATCAACAAGTGCAAATAGGTGTGAAAACTTTGATTTATGCATGCCTATATGAAATTTATACCAAAATTTAAAACTTTAGATCTGGTATGACTATATAAAATCCACCAAAGACTCACCAAGGATCTATATAACCTTAAAAAATTTAGAAATGGAAATTTTATTGAAGAACATAACTGTACAAATTTGTGTGAAAACACCAAAAAACCTTGAAACTCTTTAAAAATGATAAAAAACCATTGTCATAAAATTAGGTCGTGTTTAAGGTCAAACCTAAGGTTTTGACACCTTTTGAATCCAATGACGCAGGTCATTTTGCATGAAAACCTATTAAATGAAATATGACCAACAAGAGACACTCTTTTCTTGTTCTTTTTATGAATCTAGATCAATAGAAAACCTCATAAGAATAGTAAAATCTGGGAAAGCATATATTTTCAATAACTCGGTCAATGAATGATAGTTCTTTAACATGCAAACTGAAACTCAAGATTTCACAATAAGAACAATGTCATTCATCTCCTAGAACAACTTTGATATCATGTTAGAGTGGGCATCGATGATAGATATAGATAGGATTGAATGTATGAAGAAATTACCTATATGTAGTAGCGAAATCAAACTTGAGGTAGAATATGAAATTGTATCACAATAGTAAAATACTCATTAATTCATTTATTAGCCATCAAAGTTTTAAGATTATACATTATATAGATAAAATATAAACATGTCTTCACATCCTCATGAGTGCGGGATTATCTTTCACAATGACCCAAAAAGATATCTAAGCAAGCTAAACATGTGTAGGAAAAACTATTAAATGAAATGAAAAACCTGCACTAATATTTATATGTTTTTTAAGCAGTGAAAATTTTATCAAGTAATGCCAAGTGATTACAACTTCCATGGCCCGAGCACAAGTCAAAATTTTGGGTTGTTGAGTAGTCTTCAAGTACAATTTTTTGAATGATTGTTTTAACTATTTCAGACACATTTACACTATGCACATCATATTAAAATTAAGGAACAATATATAGTACAAGTTTTTGAATTATGGTTTTAACTATTTTACACAATGGAATTTACATTATGCACATCATGTTAAAATTATAGCACAATATATAGATATATGATAATATATTAAAAGCAACAATTAAATCTGAAGTATGCTTAAAATAGTAACAAAAAAATACAGTGAAATAATTTAACAAGTGACAACAATGGAAAAGAAAAAAATAAAACCCCAAAAATAGAGATCTCCTTCTTGCCCTATTATATTATAGGAGCAATAAAATAAAGGTTCTGCTATGCTATGAAACAAATGTCTTGCTCAAGATATTATTATGCATTTTCCATCTACAACTTCTACAAAATAGTTACAAATGTTTTATATAAAACAAATTTGGCTTGCTCAAAATATTATTATGCATTTTCCATCTACAACTTCTACAAAATACTCACATATCCCCAGTCCTATTATGTTATAGAAGCAATAAAATATAAATTCTTCTATACGATAAATTAAATTTGTTTTGCTCAAAATACTTTAATGCATTTTCCATCTACAACTTTTACAAATATTCATTTAAGAGTTGTTTAATGTACCCTGAAACCTACATTGAGGCAATGATAAGTTCATCTCCAATATTGAAGCCCATATTTCTGCAATGATAAGTTCATGTTCAATATAATTTTTTTTATCAAATAAAATTTTGAAAATTAAGTTTATAAATGTTTAGAAGAAAATGATTTTTGGAAAAATAATGTATTATATTTTATCAATCCATTGATATTTGAGATCGTAATTTATAATTCTTCATCAAAATATAAAATATATATAAAAATTACAATTTTAAACTCTTTATATAAATAACTCATTATAATACAAAATGTATATTAAACCTACTTTATAATAATTATTAAATGTAAAACTAACCAGTACAGTAATAAAATTATAACCATTAATTAATAACACAATACAAACACATCCTAAAACTGAGAAAGTATATATGAAAGATCTCAATGTGTTGCTTAAAAAATGATTCTTTAATTTATAAATGTTTGTTTGCACCGCACTATATAAAAAATAAAATGCCTCGATCCTTCTTTATTTATATATGACCAATATCTATCCCATTTGCTTTGCTCACATTCATTTCTGCGCACACGTGTGTTTGCTCTATTCAATGCCACAACTTTATAGATTCTATGTCACAAGTGTTGTGGTTTCTGATAATTGTTGTATATATGTGTGTGTTTTGTGTAGAGTTTAGGCCTGGATATTTGCTCAGATGTGATGGTGGGTGATGAAATGCGAAGAGGGATTTCAGGAGGTCAAAAGAGGCGTGTGACCACAGGTGAGAAAATGGTTTTCGCGCACTGTAAATTGTGCACCCTTTTGTTCAAAGGCTATCTTCACATCAGTCACCTCCATCCTAATCCTAATTGTGCAGGGGAGATGCTTATGGGTCCAGCAATGGTTCTCTTGATGGATGAGATAACTACAGGATTAGACAGTTCTACATCATTTCAAATTGTAAGGCATTTACGCCAATCAGTGCAGACGTTGGATATTACTGCTGTTGTGTCTCTCTTGCAGCCTACTCCAGAAACATTTGAATTGTTCGATGACATTATTCTGCTTTCTGAAGGTCACATCGTGTATCAAGGTCCTCTCAAACACGCGCTAGAATTCTTTGCATCCATGGGCTTCCGGTGCCCAGAGCGAAAAGCGGTTGCAGATTTCTTTCAGGAAGTAAGCATGTGCAATTCTCTGCGAAAACAAATGACAGAATAGAAAATGAATAGAATGGGTTATTGGTTAAAACTCTGCATAGCTCATGAATTTTCTTTTGTGTTAAGGTGACATCAAAAAAGGATCAGCAACAATATTGGGCTGCTGAAGGCCAAGGATATAGATATGTTTCTGTTAAGGAATTTGCAAAAGCTTTTCACTCATTTCATGTGGGCAGAAAACTGGTAATGGAGTTGAGAATTCCACATGATAAAAGTAAGAATCATACAGCTTCTGTTAAAGCCAAGTATGGTGTTAGCAATAGAGAGCTATTCAAGGCTTGTTTTTCGAGGGAATGGCTGCTACTCAAGAGAAATGCTTTCATTCACATCTTCAAAACTATTCAGGCAATGCTCGAAACCTGTAATGAATGGTAGAAGCCAATAGCTTTTATCCTGAATTTAAGAAAAAATAATTCTCGATTTTTAATTCCAAATTACTTTCTGCTGTGTTTGCAACAGCTATGCCTTATGGCTCTTATCACCATGACGGTGTTCTTCCGGACGAGGATGCACCATAAAACAGTTACTGATGGAGGTATTTACCTTGGTGCACTCTACTTCAGTCTCATGGCCAGCATGTTTAACGGGTTTTCAGAACTCGCAATGACAATAGGCAGGCTTCCAGTTCTATACAAACACAGAGATCTTCGGTTCTATCCGACTTGGATTTACTCATTCCATAGTTGGGTGCTGGGCATTCCCACATCATTGGTGGAGACTGCAATTTGGGTATTCATGGCTTATTATGTAATTGGTTTTGATCCTCATGTTGAAAGGTGGGTACATCTGCATCTTACTTATATGCTTTTTTTTATATCAAAAATTTCTAATCATATAAGTTTTAAAAGTGTTAAGTGAATAAAATAAGATATTTCATTTTCTATGAAAAACACTTGCAGGTTGTTTCGCCAGTTCCTACTTTTTTTCCTTGTAAACCAGTTGGCTATGGGACTGTTTCGTCTAATGGCTTCTTTGGGTCAGACAATGGTAGTTGCCTTTACTTATGGCTCGTTTTCCATGGTGATCATCTTGGTGCTAGGTGGTTTTATCCTATCCAGAGGTATAGCATGAGAGGTGTGCATAAGAAGTAACTTGATCACGATGGACTCAAAGCAATTTGTTTTGTGTTTTACTAATTCTACTCTTTGAAACAGAAAGTATTAAGAGCTGGTGGATCTGGGGGTACTGGAGCTCTCCACTATCATATGCTCAGAATGCTATTGCGGTGAATGAATTTTTGGGAGAGAGATGGGATGAGGTTAGTTTAGTGGAGTTCAGGATATATATTTTTCTCAATTCGTGATACTTTCCTTTGCTCTTGTTTATTTTGAACCGTTTGTCGTTGGCAAATGTAGCCGGCCTCAAACCAGACTTTAGGGGAACTTGTGTTGAGATCCCGTGGGATGTTTCCACATGCATGGTGGTACTGGATTGGTAGTGGAGCTTTACTGGGATATGCCATCTTATTTAATGTCTCGTATACTGTGGCCTTAACCTTCCTCAAAGGTAAGTGTAATACTACTTAAAACAAAGTCTGTTATTACATAAAATATGTAGTAGTGTTAAAAGCTATACAAGATAAATTTTTGTGCAGCTCCTGGAAAACCTCAGTCTGTGGTTTCTGAAGAAGCCTTGCATGAGAGGTATGCAAACACAACAGGAGAATATTTTGATGCAAATCATGCTCCTGCAGCGATCGTAAGAGATGATTTGCCAACTTCTATAGGTAAAAGAGGAAAAAATACAGTTTGGTTTTCAACTTAAGAAACCATTTTATCATGGATTATCTCATAGGATCTGCAAATGTCAACTCAATTGTACATTTGCAGGACCCGAAGTAGCTACGATGACCCCTGTATTGTGTTCTGATGTTGTTGTTGCCTTACCAAAAGAAAAAAAGGGCATGGTCCTGCCATTTAAGGCTCTATCTCTCTGCTTCAAACATATTAACTATTATGTTGACATGCCTGAGGTATGCCCAAACAACTTCCCTCAATAATTCTTGTTTCAAGCTAATTCCATGTTCATCTATCATTTAATATTAACTACAAATCCAGACCCAACCAAGGGACATTGTCAATGCTTTGCACACAGGAAATGAAACAACAGGGCATTGCAAAAGATCGGCTACAGCTATTACATGATGTGAGTGGAGCATTCCGCCCAGGCATTCTTACGGCTTTGGTTGGAGTTAGTGGTGCCGGTAAGACTACTTTGATGGATGTCTTGGCTGGAAGAAAAACTGGTGGTTATATCGAGGGCAGCATTACTATATCTGGCTATCCTAAGAAGCAAGAAACATTTGCTCGGATCTCAGGATACTGTGAACAGAATGACATTCATTCACCAAATGTAACTGTTCATGAATCCCTTATTTACTCTGCTTGGCTTCGTCTTCCAGCTGAAATAGATCAAGAAACAAGAAAGGTTAGTTTTATTGGTCCTATAAATTTCATTATGTTTGATTAGGTCTTTCCTTATTCAAGTGCTTCTGGTTACTATTTGTTTATATGAAATTCTAGATGTTTGTGGAGGAGGTGATGGAACTTGTGGAGCTATGCCCTCTAAGAAATTCTCTCGTTGGTCTCCCAAGAGTGACTGGTTTGTCTACAGAGCAGCGCAAAAGATTGACTATTGCTGTAGAACTTGTTGCAAATCCTTCTATAGTATTCATGGATGAACCGACTTCGGGATTAGATGCACGTTCTGCAGCCATTGTTATGCGAACGGTTAGAAATATCGTTGATACAGGGCGAACAATTGTCTGTACCATTCATCAACCAAGCATTGATATCTTTGAAGCCTTTGACGAGGTAATTACTTGCCTATACTCTTAGAAGTATTGTCAGGGTAGTCTGCAAAGGCCGTTTATCTTGAAACTAATGCATAGCATTGCAGCTTTTCTTCATGAAACGAGGAGGCCGAGTCATCTATGCAGGATCATTGGGTTTCCATTGTAACAGACTCTTGGAGTATTTTCAGGTACGATTCAAGAGCTCCTTTTGAAACAATTCTCTTTTAGAAAAGGATACTACTTATGATGCTTTTATGCAGTCTATTGACGGTGTTCCAAAGATTAAGGAAGGTTGTAACCCAGCAACATGGATGCTGGAGGTAACTTCCACAGCAGAGGAAATTCATCTTGGGATTGATTTTGCCGAAGTTTATCATAATTCGCGTCTGTTTCAGTAAGTCTTACCATATACATTCTGAAGAATCTGAACAGATTCTGCTTTCTGTTATTAGCTCTCTAAATGTGCAATAGGCAAAAGTAGAGATTGCATGAAGTGTTACACTTACCATCACATACTTATTGATATCACTCTGTTATTCAAAACTGACAAATTAATATCATACAGTGTAATTTTTCCATTGCCTTCAAATGATGAAATGATTAGGTTGTTTACTATTGTTACAGAGAAAACATGGCCCTCATAGAAAGCTTCAGCACTCCCCTTGAAGATTCAGAGGACCTGCATTTCTCTACTCAGTACTCTCAGCCTTTCCATAAGCAATTTATGGCCTGCCTTTGGAAGCAGCATTGGTCTTATTGGAGGAATCCTCAATACACAGCAGTGCGCTTTTTCTTCACAGTTACCATCTCATTGTTGTTTGGTTCGATTTGCTGGGATCTTGGCTCTAAGAGGTTTTGTTAAAGATATCTATACGTTCTTATCAGTTTATAACTTTATATGATTGTGATAGACTTGGGACTTTTCTTTATCAGTTTATATGATTGTCATATGATTGCATACATTTTCTTTTGATTACTTTGGACTTTTGCCATATACTGTAATCCTTGTACAGATATCAATCAATCAATAGGATGGTTTTCAATGAAAAAGAAAGCCGAGTCATTCTATATTTGGTTAAATGATACAGAAGTGAGCAGCAGGATTTGTTGAACGTTCTCGGTTCCATGTTTGCATCTGTCCTGTTTATTGGGTTAACCAATGCAACATCTGTGCAACCTGTGGTTTCTCTTGAAAGGGTGGTTTTCTATCGTGAAAGAGCTGCTGGAATGTATTCGGCACTACCTTATGCATTGGCTCAGGTTTGTAGTGATTTTGTGTGTCGTTTACTTATTGGTACAATGGAAATTTAACTTAAAAATCTCTACAGGTAGCAATTGAGCTTCCATATGTATTGATTCAAGCACTTATCTACGGCTCTGTGGTATATTCCATGATGGCCCTCGACTGGAATGCAGTCAAATTTCTGTGGTACTTGTTCTTCATGTATTTTGGCTTCCTATGCTATACTTTCTTCGGGATGATGACAGTGGCACTTACTTCCAACCATAATTTGGCTTCAATTGTTTCGGTACCTTTCTTCATGTTCTGGAACCTCTTCTCAGGCCTCATGATTCCCCGCACGGTAAGCTTAGCTTAGCTCTTTTTCACTTAATAAAATAAATTCGCTCTCTCTTATGCATCTAATTCTAAACAACAACAAGCGACTGATATGATGGGGTTACTGCAGAGGTGTCCTCCTTGGTGGAAATGGTATTTTCGGGCAAATCCTATGGCATGGACCCTCTATGGTCTTGTTGCTTCCCAATATGGAGATATTACAACACCTTTAAAGACGGCGGATGGGACACAGATGTCTGTTAAGCATTTTGTGGAGGTTTATTTTGGTTATCATCATGACTATTTGCCCAGAGTAGGGCTTGTGATGGCAGGATTTTCTATTTTATTTGGGGTTGTATTTGCATTGGGAATCAAGCTTTTTAACTTCCAAAAGCGGTAAAAGTAAAACAGATACCAGCTCTGGCAATTGTGATGGAGATGATGTCAATTCCTCTGGTCAATCTTAAGTAGATCTATATAAGTAAGAAAAAAGATGTAAATTTTATAGAGTTACAGGGTAGCGGTTAGTTAAAAGTGTATGAAAACAAGATGAGGCTTAGTTGCCCTTCAAGCGCTCTTGTTATGAAAGCTCTTTTGAGCATCAAAATATGTCATTGTATTGAAATAAAAGGGGATGTGATCTAAAATTCAGAGGTTTTGATTGATAGATATTTCAAGAATACACAAAAATAATATAGTAACAATGAATTTTTTGAGAAGATATGTTTTATTACTCAAAATTGCAATATAACTATACGCTTATCTCTGAAAAGAGATGTCTGATTTCCATTTATACACATTTTGAAAGTAGTAGGATGTGGAAGGTCATCAATCTTGAGGGAGATTAAGTGGTTTGACTTCCATGATGTAAAACAATACAGAATTCGAGGAATTATTATTTTTAGAAACTTATTATTTTTAGACTGCACTACTAAAATTGAAAATTAGGGCACTTTCATTGGGTTTTTAGATGTCAAAATCTATTGAGCAGAGCTCAATGCCATCTCACCGCGTTCTCTTCATTCTTAGCTTTCCAACGGTTCAAACGGGGAGTCAATTAGAGCTACGGTGTAAAAGTTATGGCTCCTGAAAATTCCATCATCAATTGGGTTAGAACCATCCCCTGAATTGTCCCCTGAATTGTTACCCAGATCAAGCTGTTTCACCATTAACAATCTATGTTATACCAAAATATTCCATCATTTATAATTTTTTATGTTACAACTAATTTTCACTTTAACTCATATTTTTTCTCAAAAATTTTGTTCAAAAAATTTGCTATTGCATGCATCAAGTAACATTGTCCAATCATGTGTGCTTTTATAAAGATAGAAGAATGCCTATATTTTTGGCATGTCTTTTATCTAAGCATCATTTTAACTGCTGCACCGTTGAATGTTTTTAGTAGGACTACTTGTCGGTGTTCTAGATTTACACTTTAGTTGAGAAGGGGATTGTTCAGAACCTCTGCTCAAATCTAGTCTAACATAGCATTGACACTATATTGTGGGTCACCTATCATAGGGTCAGACATCTGGAGAAGGTTGGCTTCCTTCTGGGTCTATCACCTAAACTAAATGCTGATTGAGAAAAGAGAGAGAAATGAGTAACAACGTATAAAAACATGTAAATGAGGTGATGCACCAGTAATGTGATTTTTCATTCACTCTATCTGAACTTCTAACAAACACTAATGAGATCAGATATGTAACTCTAAATGGTTGTTTATGCATTAGTATTTCATGCAAAGGTTCACCAAATGATCAAAACTTAAGAGAAGTGATGGAGAGCCCTGATTCAAGGCACTAACTAGTCAATATATTCACTTACTATCTCTAATCAAATGGCATTAAATACTAAACACGACCTACACAACAAGATAATTTAGTAGATAGGTGAGATCAGGGTTTGACAAGGGAGAGATTTCTACTATATTTGCAAATCAGTTTTACATTGACACATTATATCAGAATAACAAAATCTAAAAAGAGTCCTTTATTTATCTCAAGAGGTTACAAAGATCAAATCTGGGTAGAGTTTAGTCATGCCCAAGAGAGGAATTTTCAAGCTATTTCCAATGCTTAGAACCTTGTATTTATAGAAAAAAAGGAGAGAGAGGGAACTGAGCAGATAGAAAACATTGAATGAGGTCTCACTACTCTTGATGGATTAGTGTTCTCGAAGATGTTGAGTCATGGTCTTATCAATAAGGCTTTTAAAAAAAATTTAATGTTCCATGATCTTTACCCAGCGACTAGGTCATCATCATGAATTTAAGGTCTTGATCTATCATGAGAACAAATCCTTTATGCCTTGAAACTGACAGAGATTTTTGGTCTATTTTGAGTGGTTGGATGTCCCTTTTTGTTGAGGTTGTAACTATATTGGAAAATGAGAAGCCTCTATTATTAGTTACATATATGTCCTTATTTGGGAAATTGGACCTAGACAACTATAGGTTGAAAACCAATCCATTTATTGGTTTTCCCATGCTGACATATAGATGCACAACTCGCTTGACCTTGGTCCCTCTTTTTGACAATAGTGGCCAATTTTTGGTTTGTACTAGGACTTTTAAGGGAACTATTTTACCATCACAGAGTTACAACTGTAATGTCTGGTCCTAATGGTTCAATCATGTACCATCTTTAAACTCATATTTGTTTGCTTGGGTCAAAAATAGCTTAGTCAACCTTTGTCGAAAGCCTCCTATGCTTGTCCCTTATGTATTCAATGCTGATCTATGACTCACCCTATTGAATCTTTGACCCTTGTTCATTCCATTGATCTGCCCGTGCATGGATGCTCGTGAGTTGTTGATCCTCTGCCAAGACCCACATGCTTTTGACACTTGTCCTAAACTCATTAGCTCCTTGGATTCATTGAATTCTTAACCATCTATGCACCATCTAATCTTGACGAGCAATTAAATGTGAGTCCTTAGATCTTCTTGGGACCCACTGCTTGAAATCCAATGACTACTTTATGAGTTCAAAATTGATGTCCACACGATCATCATTGATGTCCCATAAACCATCAATTTTAAACTTGTATAATTTTTTACCTGAGATTTATTTTGACATCCATGTGTACCTTAATGACATCTCACAGATCGTATTTAATGTCTCATAGACTGTCAAATTTAAGAACCGATGAATTTTCATCCGAGTTTAAACTTGAATTTCATGCGAACATCTTCATCTGTTGGGTCAACTTTGAAGGCTTGGATCTCGAAGTGAAAAATAATGGACGTATAAAACTTACAGGGGATGAACCAAGTACTAAGAGCAATATGTCTACATGATCGGAGGGCTTGCGAGGCTTTTTGAGCATACTTATCAAGTGTGCAAACATGTTAACCAGTGCATTTTTTATATGATGCCCTGATGATGGTCCGGATTCTAGACTTGTTCTTTTGAGATTTTACTTGATCTTTGGAAGCTCGAATGAACTTCTAAAGCATAAGCAAATTTGTCCATGCCCTGAATTACAAGATTGCCTATGAAAACTTATCCAGATCCTCCATTTATTTTGTAGATTTATTTCTTTAATATCAATAGAATTACACTTTAAGCTTGCTTAAAGTGTTTTAAAAGCATTGCAAGCAATATGATCTTCCTCTTTTATCATTAGATCCTTCTCTCAATCAAGAACATTGCTCAATCTTTAAAAGCTCTGTATGTAGGCCAAAAAAGGCCAACATATTTTGCCTAAAATATCCTTGCTATGCTCAAACTCAGACCATGTACATGACCTTTTACTCATAACAGATGACTACAAGATACCTTTGATTTGCAAGGACAATGAACTCCATCAAAATAAGGAAACAAAATAAAGCAAGGAAACTAACCTAACAAAGTAAATGTGCAAATAAAGCACTTACCTGGGATACAATATTAAAAAACTAATCTAATTAACCATGAAAAAACATGATCCACTTGGATCAAAAGGGAAATTCATGAATTCACTCATTACAAAAGATGGTACAAGTTGCAAAGTAGGGGGTTTATTAAACATGACCTTTAAAGAGGCACTCTTTTTGCCAATTATTCCTCTTAGCATCACCTGAAATGAGCCATCAAAATCAAACCAATCACTAACAAAGACAAATTCATCTTGTACTTTTGGATCCTTTTTATGCTGCTTGTCAACTACGACCTTGTCAAATGACATCTCATCTATGCCTTGTCCTTGAGTGACCTTATCCTTCTTATCAACTGCTACAAGTTCATCCAGTGCTTCAAAGAGCTCTGAATAATCAACCCAATCTATATCATGATCTTGAATAGGTGTCTCTTGAATAAATTTTTGAATTTCATGCTCTCCAATGGGCAACATATCTTTAGAAAGCTATTCAATCTCTTACAAAGATTCAAAGTACAACTACGAATCATCCCTTTTTTCTTCATTTTTTCCAACCTTAATAGGATCATTTTGAAAGACACCTTCATCTTTCTCAATTAGAGTTATCTCAACCTTATTTTTGACATCAACTTGCATCAATTCCTCATGGATCTCTTCCATATCAAGATCAATGTTCTCTTGTATACCTGAGATAACTTTTTCAATATCAACGACAATCTTAGTTTCAACTTTTACCTCAAGTTAAGTATCAATGAATAATTCTTCATCATACACACTCAAAGCATCCTATTCACATTCTCCAAGAAATTGACTTACAGATGCAACTTCTTTCTCTATCTCCCATAGAATAGGCTCCTCTTGAAGAAAGGAGATGGTGCGAGGGTGATGAAATTCATTTGCTTGAGAGGGAGTATGAGGCATGGAATGTTGATTATGATCATATTTTGGGATATTGAGGGAAATGAAATCATTTAAATAATCTTAAAGAGGAGGGAAAGTGAAACTTTTGAGAACTTCTACATTCTGCTCTTTCTACTTGGCCATTACTTCATCAAGGTCTGAAACCTCCTTGTCCTCATGTACAACTTGAGCTTGAGGGGTAAGTGGTGAAGAAAATGGAATAGAAGAAGGTTTAGCTTCTTGAATAGGTTCTTTACTTGGCATATGAATAGCTTCTTGAATAGGTTCTTGAATCCAACTAGGAATCTTCATTGGTACACATTGGGCTTGGTCGAGAGCTTTATAATAATAAGGAACACAAGAATACTGTTAAGGAATACAAGAGGTTTATTGAAATCACTGATTTAAATCACCTTTCTACCTCTCCTAAGCCTCCATCTTCTTCAATACAAAAATACACAACTCATTCTTCTCCTCTAGATGATTGGATACATTTAAAAATAGCCCATTCACTTCCTCATACTGGGAATTTGAAAATAATTTTATTACATATGCTAGAAGTTTGAGCTCTATCTCAACCATCTCTTCTTGTAAACAAGATTACTCATATGCAACATCATAGCCACATGATAAAGGTGAAATCCAATCTTGACACTGATATGGTTCATAGGGAATGTGAGAGTCATGCTCTTGATAATAAGGATCATGTGAAACTTCATAAGGATCATCATGGATTTGATAAAATTCTTGGTAAGTCTTATTGGACTCATAACACAACTCATATGGATCATGACAAGGATGGTATGATCTGATAAGGAGGTATAGCATAGGGTTTTTCCTCATACATAGCCATGAAAATAACATCAAGATAGTGAAAAATGAAATTAGACTTACTTGGAAACTACCTATATTGTTAGAAACAATTGCTTGAGTTTGGGATTACCAAATTCTTCATGAATAACACTACTGCAATTGTAATTTCACCTAGACTAGCTCTAATGAGTCTCACTAGACGTGCCAAAATTATTGGTGATCTATATTTTCACCCTAGTTGAGTAAGAGGATTGTTCAGATCTTCCTACTCAAATCTAGTCCAACATGAGACTGATCCTATGTTGTGAGTATTCTAATAATAGATCAAACCTCTGGATAAGGCCAACTTCCTTCTGGATCTATCGCCTATACTAAACCTAAACTAACACTTGCTTGGAAATAGGAAAGAGATTTTGAAAATAACTTATAAAGCATGTAAAAGAGGTGATGTACCAATGATTTGATCACTCAAACTCACACAATACACACTATGAGACACTTTCAAGACAAAATAATATCAATCTCACATAAATATTTCAGAATAAGGTATTAATCAATTATCAAATTAACAAGATAGGGCAAATATCCACTTTCAAGTTAGACAATAAATTGTAAATTACACTTATAATGACCTATAATAACTACTAAGCACTTCCTAAAGGTGAGAAACACTCAAACATAAGCAAGGAACATACATTCACTTAACCACATTACATAAATTCGTGGAACACACTTCAATCTAGATTTGAAAAGGATTGAATTCAGTCTTTATTGCATCAAAGAGGTATCCATTTTAAGGCTTAGAAGACTATATGTATAGAAAAGAGAAAGATAGAGAGAGTTGTGCATTGGAAAAGGATCAACCACTTTCGATGGATCAACACTCTCGAGGATGTTGACTTAGGATCTTATCAAGAAGAAAAAAATTCTATAAAATAATTGAATGCTCATTATCCTTATCCATCCACTCGATGTCCTTGGAACTCCATATCATTAATCTAATGATCTGCAGATGAAGACCAAACTTTTCATGCTTTGGAATTGATAAAACTATGCCACATCTGCTTTGGGTGGCCATCGGTACCTATTTATCCAAAATGTGACTACACTGATAGGCGAAACACCTCTTCATGATCAAATTTACATATTTATTCATTCCAACTCAAACTTGGGTCCATTCTATAGATAAAAAAACCAATCTCATACCATTGGTTTTCACACAATTAAAATATTCATGAAAACCTACAAACTGCTTGACCTTGCTTCACAAACACTAATCCTTATATCTTTGTATCTAGTGCAATATCTAACACCTGTTCTTCATCCAAATCCCTATGAGAGTTGAGAGGCTACTATGTATGAGGATCCTTCATCTTAAAGTAATGAACATGTCAATTGAATGACTCTAAAATAGGGTCAATAAGTTCTAAGCTATCAACTAGAGGTCTTGTTTAAACTTCAATGGTGACAGAGCCTTGTCCTTGACCATCTTGCCTGCATGATAATGTTTGCTACTAATCAAACTCTAATGGTGATATGGGTCCTTAAGATTTTATTTGCATGGGTCTAAGAACTGGTTCATCGACATTCAATGGAAATTATTGGTATTTACTCTTCGTTTATTGGTCATCGATTTCCAACTCAGACCATTTACATTGTGCCCAACTGTCCTTATGCTTATTGGTTCTACAATTACCCTAACTTATAAACTCTTCTTGCACTATTAGATCTGGATGTACAAATGTACATGAGTCTTCGATCTTCTACCAGGATCCATTGACTTTTGACATTTGTCTTCTTTGTATTCATCATCAATATCCTCTGACATTTTTTGACTTATCTCGCTTCATCAATCTTGATGTATGATTAAATGGACTCTATTGATCTTCTAGGGACCCACTGACACTGTTAAGTTTCCTTGCTCTATCAGATCAAAGTGTAGGACTGAATGTGAGCCATTGATCTTGGACCTATTTAAAACCCTAATAACTACTTTATGGTGCTTAAATTTGATGTTCACATAAACATCATTTGACATCCACACGAATGTATTTGACATACCGTCAAATTTAAGCATATATGGATTTTTACAGTGGCTTTAATTTGACTCTGATGCAAACGTCTCTTATTATTTAATAAATTTTGAAGATTTATATCTTGAAGTGTAGGAATCATGGAGGGACCAAATTTGATAGAGATGTTCTTGATGTCAAAAGGATTCTGCCCACTTGATCCACTAGTCACACGAGATTTATTAGTGGAGAAAAAAATGCTCAAACAAGTTGGTCTATTTATTTTTACATGATGTATGTGTGAACGTATCCCATTTGATCATTTGAATTTCAATGGCTATTCACTGAGGCCTAAATTTGATACTTGTGTGATCATCTTGCTATGCATGACCAACTTTGGAACTCTATAACTTAAGCTGGGAAGCTCGTGTAGACTTGAAACTTGTACGATATGTTCTTAGTATGTAGAATGATAATTACACTTAATTCATTGGTCATGCAAATATTTATAAGTGGGAATAAATATTTCACAAGTTGACTGGTCTGTTTACTCCTGCGTGACGTCTGCATACCTATCATGGTAAAAAATAGCTAAGTATGGAAACTTAGTGAATTTTATTTGAGAGGCCAACTTTGAGTCTTCATATCTTGTACTACACTTAGTCAGATAACCTAAAACTTGGAGCATATGTTCTTGGGGCTAATATGAACATACCCATATGACCAATTCTTCTTGACTTATCCACATGTGGAAATGATGGTGTCAGCAAACTACCTACTTAGATTTTTTGTCACTAGACCCATAATGTCTAGATGAACACAAAGAAGAACCAGATGAATTTTATGAATTCCCACACTCATTCCAATCACTCTTGACATCCCATAGGGTCTCTGTAACACTTTAGACTTGTCTCTTAGAAATTTACAACTTACACTTTAAGTGAACTTAAAGTGTTTTCAAAAGGTTTGTTGGTAAAATGAAATCCTTGAACCACTCATTCCATCTAGAACTTTTGTTTATATGCTTATCCATTATAAACCTAGTCTATCTAGGTACAAGCTTGGTATGTGGGCCAAAAATGGTCAACATCTTTGGTGACTTGGCTGGGCAGCATGCCTACTATGTGTTGTTCCCAAAATCCATCACTTACTTTTGTGGATAACAGGCTGATCATTTTGGTCATGCAGGCCAAAATGGTTTCTTTCTTTCTTTCAAAATGTTCTGAGTAGTTAATTTTTTCAAATATTCAAGCCTTTTCAGCTAAAAGAAGTCACAGGGTCAACAGGTAGGGTTTCTTCAAAGGAAGGTCAAAACACTTAAGACTTTTCCTTAGTGTTTTGAGGATGGTTCAATGCAAAGGTTCGATCAAAAGACTTAACAGTGGGCTTCAAACAATTAGAATGAACCACTTTGAACCATTGAACCATTGAACCCCACCTCTGCAAGGTTCAAAGGTTCAATGAGTTCAAAAGTTCAAAGACTTCGGCAGACTTAAAGAAAAGAAGGCTTTAAAGAGTTAAGATTGAACTTTGAACCATTGAACCTTTGAACTCTTTTTAGTTCAAGGTTAAAGGTTCAGTGAGTTCAATAAGTTTGAAAGACTTAAAGAAAAGAAGGCTTTAAAGAGTGAAGATTGAACTATTGAACCTTGAACCAAAACAAAGTTCAAAGTGGTTCAATGAGTTCAAAGGTTCAATGACTTAGGACAAACTTAGAAAATCCAAAGAGTTCGAAGCTTCAAAGAAATCAAAGAAATAAGATTGAATCGTTGAACCATTGAACCTTGAACCAAAATGGTTCAAAAGGTTCAAAGGTTCAACGAGTTTAATAATTTCGATGGACTTAGAGAATAAAAGGCTTCAAAGAAAGAGAATGAATCATTGAACTGTTGAACTTTGAACCCGAAAGGTTTAAAAGGTTCAAAGGGTTCAAAGATTTCATAAGTTCGAATAGAAGCTTTGAGCAAATGAAGGAAGCAAAAGATTTTAGAAAGAAGATCAAAGAAATGGTTCGATCGAAGAAGAAAAGAAAGCGAATGTGGCTCTTCACAAAACATTGAACCTTTGAACGATTGAACCTTTAAACCAAAAGAGTTCAAGGTTCAAAAAGGTTCAAAGCGACCAGTGATGTCCCCGCGGACATCAATTTCAGGGTGATGGAATAACCGTTGATTTTCAAAAGCCCTGAGAACAAACTCAGTGACCAACCAAGGAAGGAGCCGAAGAGCCAGCTGAAAGCGAGAAGATAGCTCCGAGAGCTTAGATTGCTAAGAAGAGACAAAATGTGGAAAGGAAGGAGAGAACAACTACATGAAATCTAGAAATATATATAGGAGAGTTATTTCCAGTAGGTGGAACAGTCCACCAGGTGGACATTAGGGAACAAAAATATTCAAAGGCGTGGCCTATTTTTTTGCATTAATTAAAGGTGAATGGATAGCCGTGTAAGCATCATTAAGAAGACCAGATAACCCATGCTGAGGAAGGGACATTTGAAATAATTCAGAATGCCAAAGTCAAGGCCGATGCCCTGTTTCAGCATGGCCCTTTCATAGATATTCAAGGCATTCAATTCATCATGGGCCATTTTAATAAAAACAAGCACCCAATTCTTTCTTGGAATGCTATATATATTGTAATCTCCCATTTTGTATAGGGGAGATCTCTTTGTTATCAAAATTGAAGCTTTGCCCAAATTGAAAGGCAATCCTGAGACTTTGAGCTCAGACTGTTAATCATATTTTGTTAAATGAATGAGAAAGCAAGTGACCTTTCAAACTTTGTGTTGGAATAAGATTGTGTCATCTAGGAAATTGTTCTTATGTCTATTTCCTAAATACAGTCTTATCCTTTTAATCAAACAAGCAAAACAAGTGGAAGTAAGCTGGAAGATGTCCTGAAGCCAACTATGGGAGACTTTGTGCTGCCATAATTGCCTTCAGTCTATGTTTTGTATAAAGGATACTAGAGAGATTTTGAGCTCTCTTTATCCTTCATAATTCTTTACTCTATTGTAGTTGAAGTGAAGACTTTGGGCTACGATTCAAACTACTATGTTCCTTGATCCTAATCAGTAAGAGAGACAATGAAAGACTTTGTGCTTTTGTGGGTTTTTGTGGTTTCTGTTATTACCCAGGAAGAATCTTGTTGTTGGTTGAATATCACTTCTGAAAGAAGAGAAGTGCCTTTTAGTATTTACACCAGAATTCTCCTCTATTCTATGAACATCATCTCTGAAAAAAGAGAGATAGATGATATGATTTCACCCCTGTGTGTATTTTCAGCTTATAGATATATATATATATATATATATATATATATATATATAGTATATAATAGTTTATAGGGAACCTCCCCTTGCTGAGAGGAGATATTTATCTCAACCTGGCTGTGGTCACCACACCCATTTTACCACATAAATCTCCTTATACTATGGTTGACGTAACTATTTTTTCGTCAGTCAGTTGGTGACAAAATATTCACCCAACATTATGCTTGAGAACTCAGACTAGATACATAACTCTTGGATCATTTACATGATATATGGATCATTTGCATTGATTGCAAGATAGTATTTTGACTTACAAAGACAAAATAATTCCAAAAAATAGGGAAAAAAACAAACTAAAAGAGAAACTAACTTGATAAAACAAAGGTAACTAAACTACTGAACAACTATGCAAACAGAAGCACTTATTTGAGACAAAATAAAGGAAAATAATGTTTTAGAAAAACACTTAGAGAAAAACAAAAAAAAATAACTATGTTCAGGGGACTTAGCTTCCTAAATAGTAGTGCTTAAGATGTATCCCATTGATTGGGATAGGAAGCTCTTCACCATTCATCCTTATGAGTTGAAAAACATTGTGAGATTTGTAATCGAAGACTGTATATGGGCCACTCCAAAGAGAATCAAATTTTGTGTGCTTTCCTAGCTTAGCTCTATCCTCATCCCACTTGAGAACCAAATCTCCTTCTTGAAAACCTCTTGAATCAAAATATCTCTTTGTCATTGCTTGAAGGGCTTTCATAGCCAACCTGGACTAATGCTTTGTCTCTTCTAGCTTTATGAGCTTATCATATCTTATCTCTATTATCTCATTCTCCAAAAGCTCAAGCTGATGCATCAATTCCAAAGTAGGGAATTCAAGAGAAATAAACATTCTTGCTTCCTTATCGTATACTAGCTTGTAAGGATAATTAACTATAGACCTTTTATAGGAAATCTTGTTAGCCCACAGAGCTGACTTTAATTTGAGATTTCATGATCTATGATTATCTTCAACAGTCCTAATGATCTTCAATAATTTTTTTTATTGGATTCAATTAGGCCATTGCCTTATGGATAATAATTTGATGAGGCACTGAGGAAAACACTATGTTGAACTACCCACTGGCTAATATTAGATCTTATAAAAGCTACAGTATTATCAAAAATTATAGTTGAAGGGACCCTAAATCTAGTAAACAAACCTTCATAGAATTCCAAAACATTAGTTTCATTATCTTCTTTAAATACCACTACTTATGTCCATATGGTAAAATAATCTATGGTAGTTGGATCCACTTGTGTCCTAAGCTTAAAGGGGGGTTGATGAGACCAATAAAGTCTAATCCCCATTTAATAAAGGTTTGATTTACTGAAATTGGTTGGAGAGGTAAGGCTACAAGTGTCACCTTTTCAACAAACATGACACATTGTCTACATTTCCTAACCCATGTATGACAATCACCAAATAAACTTGGCCAATAATACCAACTTCTTGTTGTCTTGAGGATTGTGATCCTTGCTGATTAAAGTCCTCCACCATGAGCATCATAAAACTTCTCAATCAACCTCTATGTTTGACCTAGTTCTATGCATCTTAGCAGTATGACATTTATATCCTTTTTGAATAATACATTATCAATAAGAAGAAAAGGAATTGAATGCAATGTAAAATATCTCCTTTTTGAAGGAGTGAGATGAGAAGGATAAAAACCACCTTATAGATACCTTATCATATCTTAGAACTAGTTGGAAGATAAGGTCTAGTCACTTGCAATTTCTTGATCATTTGACACCATAATTATCCCATTAGTCTCCTACAAGTCTTGGGCTAGATGTTGACAAAGTCTTTTGCTTCTAACCAGATTTATGACTTTGATTTCAATATCATATTCCATGTCCTTGGTTATCCAACCAACTCTCTTGTCATTTATATCTTTGTTCAGAAGAAAATCTGACACTTGGATGTGCAACCATCAAATGTATCTTATTATTGAGCAAAAAGTACCTAAACTTTTTAAGAGACCTTATAACTGAAAAAATTGCTTCTCAATAAAAGAATACCTCGTTTCATATTATTCTAAGTCTTGAATGAATAAGGATATTGGATGCTCTAAAGCCTCTTTATTCTGCTACATAAGAATACCTAAAATTATGTCAATGTTAACATAGATATATAAGAATAAATCCTTTGTAAAGTCAAGGTTTAGGAGTGTAGGGGCACTGAGTATAGCTTTCTTGATCTTTTCAAAACTTCTTACTCCTTTCAACAAACTAAAACTCTAGCCCTTATTTAGTATGTCTATGAGTGGCCTAGATAAATTAGCAAAATCTAAAATGTATCTCCTTATGAAGTTGATCTTGCCTAAAAAACTTTGAAAGATTTTCTTGTACTTAGACAATGAAAGTGCAAGAATTGACTCTATCCTATCAGGATCTATGTTTGTACCATATTTTAAAATTACATGTCCAAAAAGCCTACCTTCATGCATAGAGAAACCACACTTTTTTGGATTCAAAGATATTCCAAATTCCCTGCACCTGTCAAACACTTGTTTGAGGTGAATCATATGCTCATCTTTGCTGTTAGAGAATACTATTATGTCATCCAAATAAATAAGAATAAAATTGTTGAGGAAACCTTGAAATGGCATCTTCATGGCTTTCTAAAAAGTGGCTTCAACATTAGATAAACCAAAAGGCATTTTTATATATTCAAATGTCCCCCACTTTATGGTGAATGCTAGTTTGAACTGGTATTCTTCTTTGACCAAAATATGATTGTATCCACTATATCCATCCAATAAGGAGAATTTTTTTGAACCTGCAACTAGATGTAAAATCTATTCCATTGATGAGAATAGGTAGTGGTCTTTAAGAGAGGCATTGCTTAAGTCACAAAAGTCAAAACATAGACTTATTTCACTATTATTTTTTCATATTGGGATAAGGTTTGCCACCCAAGTTTAGTGCTTAATTGAAAATATTATAGTTGACTCAATGAGCTTGTGTAGTTCAACTCTCATCAAAGGTTCAAGCTTTGGGTTAACAGGTCTTTGTATCTATTTGATTGGCCTGGTCTCATCATTTAACTCAATGTTATGTTGAGCTAAACTTGGATCAAATCCTTTAAGGTCACCATCCTACCATATAAAGATAGCTGCAAAACTTGAACATAACTTAATAAAAGCTTCTTTCTTTAAAGATGTGCAAACTTTGTCTATTTTTAAACTCTTATCAATGGCGATCTCCATATTTGTATAGTGTTCTTCCTTGGTTGACAAATCAAAATTTTATTTTCTAATTTCATCATCTTTTTTGAATATGTTTTCAAGGGTGACCCACCCTTTAGGCAACTTGTTTATCTTCACTTTCATAATCTGGTCATCATATTGCTACAAATTCTCATCTTGGCTCCTTCAGGAGAATTCAACTTCCTCTTGTAAGAATATGATAATTTGAATATCATCTTCAAATACTAATCAATTGTTATGGTTTTATGGGATAAAATGTCTCATAACTACCTTGATATGTGATTGAACTTTTTCCCTTTTTATGTCATTTGGGATACTGAATTGTGACCCAATAGTAGTCAACATGTCTGCATGCTTGTTCTTATTTCATGATATGGATTGAATATTGAAAGATTAAAATTATTATCCCATACTATATGATTATATTATCTAATTAGTTTGTTCTTACATATATTAAGTCCTCTTACTTGGTAAACTACTAGTTCACTATCTCTAACGACTTGTAAGGAATTAACCTTCATCTTTCTTGCCCATTGCAAACCATGAACTAGTGCTTCATATTCAGTAAAATTATTGGAACAACTAAAATTAAAATTGAGAGAAGATAAATAATTTTGATTTACTGGAGAGATTAACTTCATTCTAGCTCTAATGCCATGTTTGTTCCTGGATCCATGAAAGTATAGCTGCCACAGTCCATCTCTAGGTTGATCATCTTTCATTAATGTTGGAATTGATGAATCATTTTCATGAAAAAAATAGACACCAAGTACCTCTTCTTAAATTAACTTGTATGGATCATCTCCATGAAAATCAAAGGCCCATTCATCAATAAAAATAAGTGGGACTCCATCTAGAAGTGATTCAGTTTCCACCCCACTATTTTTTAGTATCTTATCTGAGAGAACACAATTAATGTTCACCATACTTAGCATATATGGTTTCAAATGAAATATTTTAATAGGTTTAAAACACATTATAATCTTAGTAACATACCTGGTTCTAAAAATTAAATAGGTTCAATCAACTGACAAATATCCTCTAATCTTTGAAGTAAAGTCTCTTAATAGAGACATGGCAAAATAGGGAGGAGGCAAGTCCATTACAACTACATCTTGCTAAATAATAACATTGGGGAAAGCATATAATGTTAGTTTTAGATATTTGATTATGCATACTATATTTTTTGGTGAGCTATCTAATTGCAATAATCCTTTGGTATTTGGTTCATAGACAAGACCAAACTTGTCTGTAATTTGTTTAGGCATGATAGTGCTACTAGCTCCACTATCTACCATACAATTATGGACTAAAAAATAATATACTATCAAAGAAAGATAAAAGGGAGGGATTTTATTTTATTTGACATTGGTTTTGTCCACCTTTGTTTTTTTATGTATCTACTGATCAAGTTGTTTGATTTACTAGTCTAAATTGGCCAATATAACTCCTTGTTTCTCAACTGCTTCTTTAGATACCTTTAGATCTAAAAGTTCTTGAATAAGCATGTCCTTTTCCCCTAGAATGGAAAGGGAATCCCACATTCTAATATTAATATTTGATTTTTCATTTGTTCTATTATACTAAAATATTCTCCACTAACCTTTGGATGCAACTTTTGAGCCACTGGTTATTCTCTATTTATGGGCATTTGGGGAACTTTCACTATCTCTATATTCTAAATCTTCTGTGCTACAGGAACAACTTGATATTTGACACTCTTTGAAACAAAATTAAGAACACTAGAAATATTTCTCACATCTTGAGCTCCCTCAACTTCTCTTCTTTTATCTCTAGTCAGAGCTATCACTTGGCTATTTGTGTTACTCATTTTACCAACTTGGTTGAATGCAATTTGATCATCTAATTGCCAATTGACATTGATGGCATTAGGTTGTCCTAGAATTTGTTAAAATTCTCCTTAGAATTCCATATTCATGTTTTGATATTGACCACCTTGAGGAGAGAACTCTTCCTATGTCATTTGTAACATAGTAACATCTTATGATACCTAGGCTTGATTTTGAGTGTCATTTGGATTGGAAGGCTTCCAACCTAGATCTTGCATCAAGTTATTTTTGGGAATAATAGATTTTGAACTAGAAGGTACATTAAGATCAAAGGAATGAATATGACTTAGTTTGGGTTATGGCTCCTTGATTTTGATAAGGTTGTCTATTTCCCTTGAAACCTTGATAAGGTGGTCTTTGGTTATTGAAAGACTTATAAGTATTCTAGTTTTGCTGTTGTTAAGGTCTACCTTGATACTGTTGTCTCTTGTGTTGAACAATTTCATTTCCAAAATATTGTAACATGATTTTTAGATCACCAATCTCATTAGCTTGATTAAGAGGGTTTATAATTTGGACTTTTGGAGATGGAATAGGAGTTATATATGGAATCTAGGGTACTTGAGGATGAGGGACATGTTGCAATTCTAGGAATATGGGAATTATAAGCTTTAGATCAAGTTTATCAACTTGTATTAAACTATTTTATGCCCTTATATCAATTTCATAGGCATTTGACAAGGTATCAACACCCATAGACTGTATCATGACACTTATATCAAAATTAAGGGCCTTAAAATAGTACAAAAATGCATATTGTAGGGATGGTCTAACCAATTCAAGGATCATAGTCCATGTCTTTTGGAATATAAGGTTAAAATTAGACATAAACTTAATGGGGTACCTTTGTATAATAGTTAGTTGTTCAACCAAAGATAGATGATAAGACTTATCTTCAAATTACCTAACTAAGGCCACACTTAAATCACCCCAAGTAATAATGAAGGTAAAAAGAAGATTCCTATACCATTACAATGATTTTACCTTGAATGAGGTAACAATAAATCTAATAGCCACATTATTTTGAGTAACATTATGAACAAAATATAGATTGAAAACATCTTGGATATGCTCAATAACAATAGTTTTATCCCATTATCTAGAGAAGAAAGGGATAATTTTTAGGATAGACACAAGAATGTCATCATATTGGGATAAATTTAGGGGACTACCCCTATTAAATGGGACAAACACTTGATTCCTAATAACCATTTTGGAAAAAAGGATTTGGCTTATGAGGACAATAGATTGGACTAAAACAATAGATTTACCAAAGGATGAATGCTGATTTGGAGGATAAGGTCTTGTACTATTGAATATTGATCTTTTATAAGAAGTAAAATACAATTCAAAATGTTCAAAAGGAGTACCTTTACTTGATGATCTTGTTGTAACTTTTGACATGAAATCACTATCTGAAGGGTGCTATGAACTCTGCAACTTGAAATATCTTCAAGTTTTGATGATGGTAGATCTCTCCTGCTACTGTTATTCCTTCTCAATTTTCAAACTTCAAATATGCAAAAGAAACTAGGTCCCATCAGACATGCCAAAAATGTTGGTGTTCTATTTTTTTACCCTAGCTAAGAAGGGGATTGTTCATATCCTCTTTTTAAATCTAGTCTGACATGGGACTGAACCTAGGCTATGGGTCACCTATCACAGGACTAGACCTCTAGAGAAGGCTGAATTCCTTCTGGATCTATCACCTAAACTAAATTTTGACTAGGAAAAGAGAGATAAATGAGTAATAATGCATTAAAAAATGTAAAATAGGCGATGTACTAGTAATGTGATTGGTCATCCACTTACCTGAACTTCTAAAAAAAACTAATGAGATTGGATCTGTAACTTCAAATGGTTGTTTCTGTATTAGTATTTCATGCAAAGGTTTAAAAAATGATCAAAACCTAAGGGAAGTGATGAAGAGCCTTGATGCAAGGCACTAACTAGTTAATATATCCACTTACTATCTCTAATCAAATGATATTAAACACTAAACATGACCTAGACAACAAGATAAGCTAGTAGTTAGGTGAGATCAAGATTTGACAAGGAAGAAATTATACCACATATGCAAATAAATATGACATTGATACACTATACCAAAATAATAAAATATGAAAAAATCCCTTTATTTATCTCAAGAGGTTATAAAGATCAAATCTGGGTAGAGTCTAGTCATGCCCAAGAGAGGAATTTCCAAACTATTTTCAAGGCTTAAAACCTTGCATTTATAGAAAAAGGAGAGAGATGGAATTAAACATATAGAAAACATTGAATGAGGTCCAAATGCTCTTGATGGATTAGGATTCTCAAATATGCTAAGTCATGGTACTATCAAGAAGGCACACTTTCAAAGGATTTACAAAAGAATTTAATGCTCCATGATCTTTATTCGACCACTAGGTCATTATCATGAATTTAAGGTCTTGATCTATCATGAGAACAAATCCTTTATGCCTTGAAACTGACAGAGATACTTGGTCTATTTTGAGTGGCTGAATGTACCTTTTTTTTGAGGTTGTAACTATATTAAAAAATGAGAAGCCTCTTTTATTAATCACATATATGCCCTTATTTTAAAAATTAGACCTAAATCAACTATAGGTTGAAAACCAATTCATTTATTGGTTTTCCTATGGCTGACATATAGATGAACGATCCACTCAAAATTTGTCCCCCTTTTTGACAATAGTTTCCAATCATTGATCTGTACTAGGCCTTTTAAAGGACCTATTTTTCCATCATAGAATTTTGTTAGTAATGTCTAGTCCTACTGGTTTAACCTAGTTCAATTTTGGACCATCTTCAGACTCATATTTACCTACTTGGATCAGAGATAGCTTAGTCAACCTTTGTCAAAAGCTTCCTGTGCATATCCTTTATTTATTGGCTATCGATTTATGACTCGGCCTATTGACTCTTTGACCCTTGTTCACTTTATTGATCTACTTATGCATGGATGCCTATGAGCCATCAATCTTCTACTAGGACCCACACGCTTTTGACATTTGTCCTCAACTCATTAGCTCCTTGGATTCACTAACTTCTTGACCATATATGCACCATTTGATCTTAACGAGTGATTAAATGTGATCCCTTAGATCTACCTAGGACCCACTACTTGAAACCTAATGACTACTTTACGAGCTCAAAATTGACATCTATATGACCATCATTGATGTCCCATAAACCATCGATTTAAAACTCATATGTTTTTTTCCTAAGATTTATTTTGACATCCACACATATGTCAATGATGTCCTACAGACCATATTTGATGTCCCACAGACCCTCAAATTTAAGTACCTATGAATTTTTATCTGAGTTTAAACTTGACTTTTACACAAATGTCTTCATTTGTTGGGTTAACTTTGAAGGCTTGGATCTCAAAGCAAGAAATTCATGAAGGTATGAAACTTTTAGGGGATGATCCAAGTACTAAGAGAAACATGTCTATGTGACCCAAGGGCTTGAGAGGACTTTTGAGCATACTTATCAAATGTGCAAACAAAATGACTAGTCCTTTTTTGAGTGATGTCTTGATGATGTTTTGGATATTAGACTTGTTATTTTGAGATTTTGCTTGATCTTTGGAAGCTTGAATGAAATTATGAAGCATAAGCAAATTTGTCCATGAGCTGAACTACAAGATTGTCTATGCAAACTTATCTAGATCCTCCATTTACTCTATAGACCTGTTTCTCTAAAATTAATATAATTACACTTTAAGCTTGCTTAAAGTGTTTCAAAATCATTGCAAAAAATATGATCTTCCTCTTTTATCATTAGATCCTTCTCTCAATCAAGAACATTGCCCAGTCCTTAAAACCTCTGTACGTAGGCCAAAAATGGCCAACACTACCTATGGTTGCTTATTTTTCAGGCACAATGTCATTGTTATTGTTTATATATGAGCCATCTTACTTGATAGCAATCTTCCTTCACACATTATTGAGTAGAATGTGCTGCAAGATAGATTTTTTTTTTCAAACATGGTAAATGACCTCTAGCTATTTTTTCATTTAATTATATAGAGGTATCAAAAGTATGTCTAGCCTGTGTCCTTTTTAAGTTTTAAAATTATTCCTTATTATGGCCTTTAAATAAATTTATGAATCTCTCTTTGTGGTAGAAATCTTCATTAGCTATGTTCTTAACATTAAAATAAAATTGGCTTCCACCACTTGGTTTTATTCATGCATGGTATATTATTTGTTACACAAGTTATGGATAAAGGTTTTTTTTAAGGGTGCAAAATTAAGTCAACCTTCCTGAGCATTCATTATCCAAAGTCATCTTTTATTTAATATTTATTAAATTATATATTGGTGGATATTTGTTTAATTTAGGTTAAAGGGGGGAATATTTTTAACCTAGGGTCCCCAGACCCTAGAAGAAGTACAAATAAAGGAGAGACCAAGGTCTACTAAAGACCAAACAAGAAATAGGATCAAGCAGGCCCATATACAACCAAAAAATAACTAAGAAACCAACATGAAATATTAAAAGAACTAGTCTAAGTCTAAACTAATAAAAACATTATTCCAACAAGATTTCATCTTTTTAAGGTTCATATCAATCTGAATAAACAATTTATCTTTATCCATGATGTGCTAGGAACCATTGCACTATCCTTGTTTACCTTTCCCTTTGCCACTGAATTTGGGCTCAATAAGATCCCTAAGATGGTCTCGTAGATTTTCAACATTTTGAATGCCCTCATACATAGTAGTCTTGTTGTAATTCACTAAAAAACTGATATTATTATGAAGTTTCTCATTCTCCTATTCTAACATCTCTACCCTGAATGAGAGACTCTAAATTTGTTGACCCCCCTCCTTGGATGAATAGATTTGATTCATCCTTTATGTTTTTTTGCTGTAGGGAATTTACCTTACCTTTGAGCTCCATAATCTCTTTCATAAACCAACACATTACACATTTTTATAGATTAAGTTATTCAACTATCTTATATGAGTTCTCCTTCCCCTTAAGAGAGGTCACCAAATTATTTAAAGCCTCAATCTGATCCTTTGACTACTTGTTCTGATAGGTCTCCCCTTTATCTATGGAAACATCTTTAGGTGCACTTTTCATAGCCTCTAAGACAAGTTTTTAAGCCAAATTATTTTCCTATTAAACATCCTTTTGGCCCTCCCATAAAACCTATATAACCTCTTCTACATCAATAAAATCCCTAGTTAAATCTCCCATTTTTATCTGTATGCCTTATTTCTCCTAACTCACCCCTATCAACTTTGAAGAACTCTATAGACAGTCCTCTATATACTCATATGGATTCAGATTCTTTTATTCAACATCTATGGTCCTATTCTCCACATGATTCTTAATTATTTTAGTAATCTTGCTCAAACTGCCAAGGTATTTTATCCAATCTTTTTAAAATTTTCTAATATCAACATGCACATCCTCTACATCTTTCTTCTGGGGCTGACGAATGTCTGAGATGATTTGATTCACACACTTAATTTATTTAAAAATTAGGTATATCACCCCTTAATGTCTTAGAGTTGAGTAATTTCCATGTTTGAACTTCATGATTAAAATCTCAATTGATTTCAAAATGAAAAAAACAAGATTGAAGGGCACACCATGCTTAAAATAGTTCAACATTTTAAATAAAGAAAATCTAACTACATTGTACCTACCTTTCAAGGTTAAATAATTAATTAGATGGAAGGCAATATCCACATATGGCTTGGGCAGGGATCCCCATTCAAAACCATTATGAAGTAGTTCTAATTGCTCTCCCTCATTTAGGAATATCTCTTTGTCCCTTTTGAAATCTCTTGGTGACTTGTAAATATTGGTTTCCTCAATCACCAACCCAATAATGTGAGTAGTGATTTCCTTTGTGATGTCAAGAGTAACTCCATTGATTAAAACTGATCTATCCTCCCAAGATTTTACAAACATGATCAAGAAGTAACTGTCATATCCTTCAATCTTCTCCATCAAACCAACAAAACCTCCCACTTGTAGAGATGCCCAAATTATTTCATTTTTATTAATTTTAGGTGGCATTTTTTGTTCAATTATATTGGGTAAGCCCATGTTACTTTCCTTACTACCAACACAAAATTGAAAAAGACTTTCTATGTTACAAAAATTGGGCTTCATCGAATACAACTGAGAGGAAACACAACTGTGTTTTGTGTTTGTGTCATCAAAAAGATGTTTTGGGATATATAAAAACTTATCTCTAGTCCCTATAATAATTAAACCAAACAATATGAGTCCCCGACTCAAAAGAATCCAATAATTTTTCCCATTATGCATTAGAGGCTTCCCTAATATGCCTAAAGTTAATAACATTAATATTTCCTTCATCTTTAATCTTTAGAAACAGATCCCTAAGGATATATTCATAGTCCATCCAAGTCCTTAGACCTAAAATAGTCACTCCTTTATTAGCAAACCAATATTATATAAGATTTCCTTCCCTATAGATATCTTAAATGATAACATGTTGAAAAGAATCCAAAATAACTCTAGCTTCATTTAACACTTGTTTGATGGACCAGTTAATTACATTTTCCCAAACAAACAATTCACTATATTTAAAGAGTCCCCCTCCATTATGCATTTTTTAAATCTTAATTAATTTTCCAATTTTATCCCCCACAATGTTGTTAGTGCTTTCACCCAATTATTAGATTTAAAACCCATGTCTCCAACATAAGTAGTGATCAAATTGCCCTTATGATCTCTAATGATTCCACCTCCTCCAGCTGGTCCTGGGTTTCTTTTTGAAGATCTATCAAAATTGAGTTTCATCCATTTAGTATGGGGTTCTATTAATTTCTCTTCTTAATTTATTCTTTAGGATATGGTTTACCCAACTCAGAGGAATTAATTTTCCAATTATGAGCCAAATTTTGTTCAAATTGAAGAAAGCTTTTTCCTTTTTTGATAGGGATAGAATTATAGTTCTCCTTGATGTGATAAAAAATTCTTATAGAGAATAATTTAATGATGCATATTTTCCCCCTGAAGGTTCTATTGTTACGTCATCCCTAAACACCCCATGTGATATGTGGCAAAGCCAATTTCCAAAAAAATTTGAGATTTGCATTTTGAAATGGGCACCCCCAAGACTGCCATACTTCCATTAGGGAACCTAATTACACCCAATATACATTGAATTGATCAAAAAATGATTCCAAATCCTTTGAGAGAAAGAGTTATTGACAAGCAAATGAAAAACTGATTCATTATCCTCTTCATAGAGAACACATCTATCGATGAGAATACCTCTTTTTCTAAGATTGTCAATTATGAGAATTCTATTTTGAATCCCCACCCATAAGAAGAAAAGAATTTTTAGAGTTATCCATTTGTCCCATAAAATGCCTCAATTTACACTAAGCCTAGGTTCTTATGCTAGCAGGGCATAATCCAATTTTACTTTGTAATGTCCATTAAATGAATCCTTCGAGACTATTTGATCTTCTCTATTAATACCCAAAATATGAACATTTCTTAGAAGATTTTTTAGGTTAGAAATCTTGAACATGTCTTCATCATTTAAGTTATCCAAACTCAACCTCTTTCAACATTTAAAAACTTCTAACTCTTGTTAATAGTCCATCACTTTGTAACAATATTTATTCTTAATGCTATCTTAAAACTATGGTCCTATGTCACTCTGAGAAAGAGGATTTTTAGAAAACCATTTGTTAGGCCCCTTAATTTGGTAAGGATTCATGTGAGATTGAAATACACATTAGTATGAGGCAATCATTTTGCCTAATGATGACATTATTTTATTTTAGCACCAACTGGAGGTTGTAGCGCATACCTTATGTTAGTTAGTAGGTGGTTAATTAGTTCCTGGATCTTCAAGGTATCTTACAAGATTGGTAATTTATGGAAATTGTAGTACAGAGTTTGCAAGGTGATGGAGTTGATAAGAATGATCACCAAGGCTCTATCTTGGTACTCAAAAGGCACATTCCACCTTGGTGGAGCTGCTCTAGAAGGTTATAAAAAGATCTTGAACTAGTTGATGTAGAGACTCAAAGATAGTGCAATGAAGATCTAGAGAATTTGAATTGCTATATAATCATGCATCTAACAACTATTAGACTTATCACTATGGATTCCATGAAGGCTCTATTTGTAAGCACCCAAAATCACCTATAATATTCTAAGTGATTAGATATTTTGAGCTAATCATACTCTGTTCTAAATGCCATAAACTATATACTATATTTTATTTAAGCTTTGATTAATGATAATGAATGGTTATAATAAACATGATATCTAGTTTATGTGTCTTTGTTATTTCTATTTGAATGTGAAATGATTTTAATGTTGTAATTTCAATACATTTATGTTAAGAATGTTTATGAACTTATGGTTCAAATCATTAATGGAGTCCCTATAATAAATGATGACATCATCATAAATATATAGAGAGTATGATTATAAATACCTCATCAAATATTCCTATCCTTACTAGTAGAAAAACCCTAATATGAGTACTCAAATTTAAAGTATCCCTTTGACCCTTTGAGAGCCTATATGATGCTATCCATAGTTTAAAAAAACCTTGCACCCATACGACTCTAGGATCAATCCATAAAAAGGATTGTTCCTATAGGACACTAGGCATAGTCCATGAAAGGATTACACTTATAGATCTCCTTAAAGCCCTATTTGATTTGACTAAGTCCCATTATTGATATCTTACACTATGGCATAACTAGCCCAATATGATCCTCAGTTTTTTCTTAGTTATGTTTTGGGTAAGAGCATAAGGCCTATTCCTTATGTGGATTGATGTTGGCATAGCTAAGTGTTTAAATATTGAGCATAATAGGAATATCCCATGTTTGTGCCTAGTTATAATAAGCCAAGAACTAAATAAGACAACTTTGTGTGTCCTTTTATACAAATATTTTGGTTTCATTGTTGTGACTCATGTTGAATTTTATTAGTATGATGGTGCAATAGAATTTTGTATCGAATTTCTATCAAAAAATCAAGAGCTAGTTGAAATAGGTGAAATATAGCTTTGTGCTGAAGCATCCAACTTAAAAAGGATAAAAGATGAGAAAATGGGTTCAAAATAATCTATATGATACTCTATATGAGGTGTTTTTCTATGAGCTACCTGAGCATGTGCCAGTGGTTGGCTACTTATTCAAACCGCAAAAGAATAATCTATAGACAACATTATGAGTGGATGAAGGAGAGCTTAGAGAGACTTGAGAACTTGGATTCTACTTGGACTAGAGAATATTGTCACTTGAGAGCTTAGAAGATAGACCTATAATAGGAGATAGTGCAGACTAATGGAAGATCTAGAACCTAGAAGTGGTAAGAGAATCTGTAGTGAGCAAGAAGGACATAGGGAAGGATATCTTGAAATATAACAGTGTGAGGATGAGATAGATAATGAAAAAATGAATTAATCTCAACACTTGATAGGTGTAGAATTTATTGGGTTCTTACAGGATTAGGTGATTGAAGAAACGCTTGATGTGCCTACCCCCTTTGAACTTGTGGTGTATGCTCATGCACTAGGTCCCCTACTTGAATAAATTATAGAAGTAATAATTGAATCTATTGATGACATAAATCTTTGATATTTTATAGAATTGGAATGTAAATTTGTGATTTAATAGATAATTTCATATAAGGAGATGAGTGAAATTAACTCTAGACCATTGGGTACTAGCTCAACATAATAGAACTTGAGTACAAGCATACCAACTCATCCAATGTCAGTAATGTACAGTGGGTAGTAGCCCATAGGAAGTGATCTAGTTCCATAAGTAAGTAGTATAATGCCATTGAAATCAATTATAGTAGTAGTAATGATGGGAATAGTACCTAACCCAATGGCTGAAGGCATTAGAAGACCACTACCAAGATAGATGCTATGGAGATAAGTGCCTCAAATACTAGCTATGACCTACAAAAAATATACTACGAGATGGCTATGCACGTACTAGAGTATCATGGTGTGGAGAATACCATAGATCATGTGTTGAATTATGAAATATAGTGGTGAATTTAGGGCATAACCCAATCGAAGTGAAAGGTGACCTAATTTATGACCATTTTACTTGATCGTGCCCACACTTGGTATAAAAAATTTAACCCTAACCAAGCCATGGTCGATTATGATACCTTGAAGGATGCATTCCTAAAGGAATTTAACATTCTATAATTTGAATAATAGAGCATCATCGTATTAAAAGAGATTACTTTAGGACTCTCAGAAAGCATGCACCTATATGATGTAAGGTTTAAGACTCTCCTATGGAAGCTCTCATATGATATTCACTTTTCCCAACATGCACAATGGTTCATTGGAGGGTTGATAGTATCATTCTGAAGAGTGATTTTCATGAATACTTTTATAGACCCTTGTGAAGCACTTGATTTTGTGCTTAGAGCTGAGGTAGTCAGAAGTCTAGATATCAAGATCAACCTATTTATAGAGGCATAAATTACATCTATGGATTCCCATCTCCAAAATCTTACCACTAGCTTGTTACATGATGTTCAAAGTGGACTATGGTGCACTGACTATGAAATAGAAGGCCATAATAAGACTAACTACCCAAAACATAATGTGCACTCTTTGATTCTAAGCTATGAAGTTTATTGAGGTTGCATGACATATGAAACTTCCCTTTATTATAACATGATAGTCAAGTCAATACAACCATTTATTCTTGGTTGTGAAATGCCTACACCTATACCACTATTGATTGATGATATACATAAAAACATGTAAAGAGGTGTATGATAGGCCATCATAGTTTTTAGAGGGTAGGATAATAAGGAAATGAAGGCTATGGTCAACAAAACATAGGCTCTAGGATGCAGCAAGGTGCTAGAGGGTGAAGTAGAGGATGCAATGGTAGAAGGTTCCCACCACACTCATATTATAAATGTGGCTTAATAGAGTATTATTAGTGTGACTTCCCTACACATCTCATGTGTGGGTATTGTCGAGGGTCCCATAAGGTTGAATAATGCCCTGACTTATATAAAAAATTTGACCCAAGGTAGGCCTGATGTAGATAAGGGCATATGAATGATTAGGAATGAGCCAAAAAATGGACTCCAAAAGCATAATTGACCCATATAAAGGCATTCAAAGTGAAAGAAACTACTCATAGTGGATTTACCACTCAGTTACTAGTTTCACCAATTCTGAGTTACGCTTAGAATATGGGGACAAGGGTCACACTGAGTGCATATAAAGATTAGAACCCAAAGTTATGCCTTACCCAGACCTAATGCACTAAAAACATGTATTATAATAGACCATGAGTGTAAGCCAAAACCTATAAGGGGAGCTCCAATTAGTATGAGACCTAAAATTACAAGCTATTACCTCTCAAAATAGTATGACAACCAAGAAGTTGAGATATAAGAATTAATTGAGATCCTATGCCTCTTGTAAACAAAGGGAATGCTACCATTATTGAATAATTTGCTCTTAGATCATGTGGGTCAAAATTAATTTGAAGTCATTACACCATGCATGGAAAGGGAACAAGAAGTTTAGCATACACATAATGTAGAGTATGACCAAGAACTCCTCATGGATGCCACTATTGATGGATGGTATATTTGTGAGGTCCTTGTAGACACAGGCACTAAGGTTAATATTTTGACCAAGAATGCCTAAGAGAAAATGGGAAGGATAGCCTTAAAACCTTCCCCTCATGTATTCTTCATGGCAAATAAGACCCAAGCATAGTCTATTGAAATTTTGAAGAGTGAATTTTTAGACATCATGGGCACCAAATTCCATGCTGAATTTAAAGTAATCAAGTTAGTAGAGTAGGACAACTACCTGAAACTTCTAGGAAGGACATGGTGTTATGCAAAAAATGCAAATATGCACTTAAAAAGGTGCTACATTATATTTGAGAATGGAAAAGAAAGGGTAGTTATAGCCCTCTCAAATGACCAAGGACCCCTCCATGTTGAGAGCATGAAAATTGAGGATGAGATCAACCATATATATAACATCATGGAATAAGGAGTCGATACTTTAGACCCAAATGATCAAGGATTCCTCTCTTGGGAAGATGGACAATCAGCCTCAGACACCACTGACGTTTCTTATGATCTATGGGTCAAGGAAGCATATGAGACCATTGGTTGAAGGTACCACTTAGTACATGTGAAAGTGTCAAAATTAGTAAATATAAGCTAGGTCTAGATTGATTACACTTCTAAAAAGTGGGTCCCTTGTGCCAAGAAGAAGGGAAAGAGAGTATTTCACCTTAGTAAGGGAAAACTTATAGTGCTTCCAAGATATGAGGGGAGTCATCTAGTGGAAGACTATTTCTGAGACCTCAAATCATGTATCCCAAAAGAGGTGGATAAAATGGGTGCACTAGTATATATGTTAAAGAACACTACCACTCATTAGTGGGCAACACAAAATACTAGATTGATAACTTGAAAAGATGTAAAGGTAGTCATTTTTACTAGATTAAAAAGAGCAATGAGGACCTAAACATTTCAGCCTATTCTAGTGACTTTGACCCAATAGTGTGTGTGCACCTTTATGAAGAAACATGGACTATTTGTGGTGAAAACACCTCAAGGAATCTATGGGTTCCTACCTTCTATAGGACCTTAAAGACTTTGGTGCATACATGGTATATTGTGAATGAGATAAATGATGAGATAGACAAATAGGATGCACTTAAGGAATGATTTATTCACAAAACCTGAATTGATTGAGACACTACAGGTAGTTCAAAGGTCAGTGTTTGAGGACACTATGATAATAGAGGAGTACCTAAAAGAAATGTTCAGTGAAAAGGGGTTAGCACTCCTAACCTTCTTCAAGGATCAAAATCTTAATAGTGAATCTAGTGATGAAGATGATGAAACATAGAGGCACATGACTAGAAGAATTTAATAGGAAAAAGGAAGTTAGTGCACCAAGTTGATGATAGTACCCTAGAAGAAGACCCTAGCCACCTTATAATAGAAAAAACTAAGGGAAATAGATAGGTTAAGGAGTCACACCAGGAGAAGAATAAACCCTACTACGTACTGTTAAATACTATAAAGATAAACATTAGCTTAAAAGCGGAACCAAAGATTACTACTCTTGGTGCCTATTGGTCTGACACATATTGTGGACCTCTTAAAGGAATTTCAAGATATGTTCCCTCAGAACTATAAATATATGAAAGGCACAAACCTATCCCTCAAGAAAATGATCATCAAGCTAGTTGATGGTGTAAGACCTATCAAGAAGTGACCTTACAAGATGAACCTAAATCTTAGCATCAAGGTTAAGACAAAGATCGATGGTATTCTAGCCGTAGGCAACATATAACCCATGTAGGAATTTGAATAGGTTAGCCCTATGGTCATCAACATCAAGAAAGATGGATGTATTTGAATTTATGTTGATTATATATTTTTGAATGCTACCTACATGATTATCCCCTTTCCAAATCCATTCACTGATGAAGTCTTGGATGGTGTCACAGGTTATGAGATATACACCTTTACTAGTGGGTTCTAAGGATACCATCATGTCCTGATCAAGGATGAGGACAATCCCAATACTACATTTATGATAGAATAGGGTTTTTTTGTATAAAACATGATTCCCATTAGACTAAAGAATATAACAACCATATTTTCTTGAGTGGTGATCACTGCTTTCAAGGAATTCACTCATAAATTTATCCAAGTATACTTAGATAATTAGATTATGTATGGGTTAGTGAAGGATCATTATGAAAATTTATGCCTTATGTTTGGAAGGTGCAGACAATTGAAAATTTATTTGTATTTCAAGAAGTGTGTCTTCATAATGCCATTTGGTACTTTGCTCAGTTACATCATATGCAAAGATGGTCTGCTCATTGATCCAGTGAAGATTGTAATCATCCTTTAGCACTAGAACCCATCAATGTAGAAATATATTTGTAACTTTATTGCCCATTACAGTTACTACAGGAAGTTCATAAATAACTATGTCAAGATTTCAACAAAACTAGAATAGCTCTTGTGAAATGATGGCCCATTGTATTGGGGTGCATTGCAGGAAAATGTATTTGAGAGACTAAAGCTTAAACTAACAAGTACACCAATATTAAAATTTATTTATTGGGAAAATCCATTCCATGTCCATGTTGATGCATCTGGTACTATGATAGGTACAATTTTGGCATAACTAGGTGAGGAAAAATGGATCATCCTATTTCTTTCCCAAGCAAAAAACCAACCAAGGTAGATTAGAACTACAAGACAACTGAACGTGAGGTGCTTGCCATGGTTTATGCCCTATAAAAGTTTTGGCAATATTCTTTTGCAACCCCCTTAATCTTATTCATTGATCATGAGGCACTTAAGTACTTAGTGAATAAGCCCATTCTCCATGGGTGCATTTGTCAATGTATTATTTTATTTCAAGAGGTCCAGTTCTCTATTATAGTAAAACATGGAAAACAAAACTTGGGCCTAAACTATTTGTCCTGTATCAATTGTGGTGATGTGGCAACACCTATTGAAGATGATATGCCTAATGCATAACTGTATAGAGTCTAGTGTATCCTTGAAGACTTGACAAATATCACTACATTTATGACCTCCATATCTATGCCCCAAACTATGATGACTAAGGAGAAGAAGCAACTTGCATTTCATGCCACCCCTTTTCAACTCATTGGTGAGGAACTATACAAGTTGAGCCATAATGAGGTCCTACACTGGTCTTTCCTAGAGAAAAAATGGGACTTAGTATTATAATAAGTTCATGAGGTTATTGATAGAGGCCATTACACTGAAGATGCTATGGTGTAAAAGGTTCTATAATCAAAATTGTGGTGGCCAACCCTATTTCAAGATGCAAAAGAATGCACCAAAATATGTGACATCTGCTAGTACATAGGAAAACCAAACTATCAAGATGAGATGCCTCTCATCCCCATCTTTGCCTAGGAACCATTTAAAAAATTGGCCATTAAATTTATTGGGCCTATTACTCCCATTACAACATGCACAGTGTATGATATATCCTAGCTACCATAGATTAAATCATCAAATAGGTCAAGGTATTGCCAACTAAAGATTGTACAGCTACCATATCCATAAGATTTATCTATAAAAATATCATTAGTCACTATAGATACATGCTTAACTTGACTAGTGATTGTGGCACATACTTTATCAAAAAAACTATTCAAATACTGCTAATTGAATATATGGTGGTGCATCATAAGATGACATCTTATCATCCACAAGAAAATGACACCACTGAGGCATTCAATAAGATATTGGGAATGTGTTTTAAAAATATATTTGACATTAGTCATAAAGATTGTGGTTATCATGTGTTAGAAATATTGTGGGCCTATCAAACTATGTATAAGTGCCTAAACAAGACTACACCATTTCAACTGATGTTTGGTGTAGAGGCCATTTTACCTATGGAATTTCTAGTGCCCTTATTACATATTATGTGTATTGGTAAATTAGATGACCAAGAGTCTATGAGTGCATGCCTGAAAGACTTGGAGTCTTAGATGGACACGATCCCAAGAAAGATGGAGCTAACAAATAGTAAAGGCACACCAGAAGCTATGGCATGATAAACACGTCAAATGTAAAGTATTTACCAAAGGTGCATTGGTCTTGCTATATGATTCAAAGTACCTCAATCACCCAGGAAAAATTTAGATTAGATGGATGGGACCTTATGTAATCCATAATATATTGGAGACTGGAACATGTAAGTTACACACATTGATGGGTGAAATACTCCATGGGAATTTTAATGGCAATAGATTAAATCCCTATAGTCACTAATCTGGATCTTGTACATGTTGTCCATTTTTGACCCACATACAAAATTTTCCTAGATGCAATATTGTGTCCTAAATATTTCTAAGGAATAGGTTTTACAGAGCAAAGGAATAGGTTCTCAAGTAGGTTTTCATGGTGTCCACAATAGTTTCATGAACAAATCAACAAGCCTGCAAGCCAAAAGCTAAGTGAAAAACCTTTGTTTTGCTAATTCTTTACTTAGAATTTTTTTGAGATTTATTTAACTAAGTGATTTATTTTGGACCTTATTTTGGGATACAAGAACTAGTATTTCCTTTAGATAGATTGTTTCAGATTTTAATTATCATAAATTATTTTGGATATTTTGTTCAAAATAAAAGTCCAAAAGATAAAGGATAACTCTCTCAGACAAAAATCCTACAACAATATGCCCACACAAAAATCTTAAAAGAATTACATGTTTCAAAAAAATATAAAGTTTATTGTTTCAGGGAAATGGTTTCGTACATTTTATCTGAAATAATTTTCTCAATAAATATCTAAATCATAATTCTTTTGGAGAAAGTGACCAAAGAAATAAAGCCACATGAAAATAAAAATACTGAAGGGTATTTCTTTGAAAATTTGGTCCTAAGGCAAAAACCCAAAGGGTCACTCTTGCAACAAAGTGTTTTAGATAAAATTTTGAAGAAAATGGCCTAGGGAAATTGATGGTAACTACACAGACATCAAATTATAGCCCCTTCAAGTAGTTTTTTGCATTTGAAAATCATTGAAGGGTTCCCAACTTAGTGTGAAGGTGACAAGTAGCATGATCTTAAACCATAGATCCAATGATGCATAGACAAACTGAGGTCAAGAGTCCAAAAGACTCCTCTAAACTCCTACCAAAGTGACACATGGAATTTCTATGGTGCTACATTCAAGACCAACTATAAAATGCCACATGTTAAAGGGCAACAAGTTATAAGGTGGATGCCTGAGGGACTATCAAAATGATTAAATGCATAAGTGACTGCTTGACATCAGATCTTGAATATACACCACCCTTTGATCTTGTCATTGAAATATTCCACCCCGTCATGCACATGTAAGGTTCCTACCATGATATCTAGGCCTGATTTGTTAGACAAACTTTAGGAAGCATAGATATAATGCTGTAAAGGAATTAAAATCTATACCTATCACCCCAAGTGGCACATTAATTGTAAAATTAGGCATGTTCTCTATAAAAGACTAGTTTTCCATTATAAAAGGGTCAACACATTGTTAGTAGCCTCATGCTATTGAAATTTACCCTTCATGAGCACTTGTATTTGCTAAATATTAAAAATTAATGAAAATTAAGTTCACCTCTTTCTATTCTTCTAATGTTCTATGTGCTATTTACATTTGTTGATCCTTGAATGTGGGTAATGTCCACTCCTCTCATCATGGTCCATTCCTTACACCACCACATTGAGCTTGAAACTCACTTGTAGGTCACATCCTGTGTGCACCCAAGTCTATGTTGATGTTGTCTATGGAGTATTTGTCATCCCTCTTAGTGTTGCACTACATTCCTATGCCTCTATGCAAAACACTTATACATTTAGAGTGATTTGATGGAAACTGTGTGATATTGTCTTGATCTTGAGAGTCTATATTATGTTTACGACAGTAGGAGCAATTGATCTATTATAGGCATATTGCCTTTTTACTTTCAACATTTCTTACCTTCTCCCTCCATTTTCCTCAAAAGATCATAGGTTGAGACTAGCTATAGTTTACTTTTTTGCTTTTTATGCCTATGCATTGGTCTTAAATTAGGTGCACTTAGAACAAAAGGAATTTGAAATACTTTGGAGGCTCATCCTAAGGAGCATGAGGGTCCCATAACTTGGGGACATTCCCATCATTATGGTGAGATATCCTATGCTCTCATGTACATGTAGCTAAAAACTCCTTCATGTCTCTGAGCATCCACGGGTGCATGTTTCAAATGAATTGGTGCTAAGGAAAATCTAAGGAATTGATGATATCTTTAACTAATAAGTGTAAAAAACACTTAGTGAGTCATCCTGGTGAATCTAAACATATCTAGTTCATAAATATTAGCCCCTTACCTACATGCCAAGAAGAACAAGATTATCTAAAAAAGGCATTGATTTCCATTTCACTAAGCTTTTAATGTGATCTTGAGGAAGGAGAGTAAGATAATCTTTGTCCCCCATCAAAAGGTGCAACATAATCTAGTCTTCACAAAGAGCCTAGTCTAAACCTCCATTAATAAGGTTTTATCAGGTGTTTATGCCCTTCAACAGAGGTTGTCCATTAGTTCTCACATAGTATGATGGCAATTTGGTGGTAGACCTCAATTTTTTTACATATTTATGGGTAAAAGTTTAACCTCTCCCATGGAACATATTCAAGATATTACAAATATATGCTTAGTGCATCATGTGACTCAAGATAATGTCACATTCAAACTTCTTGCTTCCTCATTCAAATGAAAAGCCCTTTAGTGGTATTGAATATTGAGACCAAATTCTATTCACAACTGAGATAAAATCAATAGAGAATTATGCAAGTAGTTCAAGGATCGAAGTGATCATTTATCCCTGATAGAGCATCTCATGACCTTAAAATGAGCCCTACATGAGATAATGGTTAATTTCAACTTCAAATTTTAGAGAGTTCAGGATATAATACCAACCTATGTAAGCCATCTCCTAACACTACATTTCTATATTTTTAAAGAGCTCTTAATAGTGATATAGTGGTAATGATTTTATCCATGGGAGGTATGGTCATCCCTGATGCCTATAAAGTTGTGGTGTGCATAGATAATTATTTAATTCAAACAGGCAAGATTGCACCTAAACCCCCTATGCCTATATTCATAGAAGCTCTTCCTAACCTAGTAGCTGTGAAACCCATGCCATTGCCTATCCCTACTATAGTGAGCCCACATGCTTCATCTTCCACCTTTCCTAGTGAATTACATGAGGTAAAAATGCTATTGTAAAGTTTTGGGAACGAACTAGTTTCCCTCAAAAGGTAGAAAATACAGTACTCTAGACATCATCAACCTTTCACTCAATAATACCAATCAAATAGACTTTCATACTAAGGTGGTGCACAAATGAAAAATCATCTCACATATAATATAATGCCTTGTGCATAGAAGGTTGATGCCTCTAGCACCTCTAAATCCCTTATCCTAGTTCAAAATAACCTAGTGTAGGATTCCAAATGGTGCTTCCCATGCAATCAACTACATAACCAAGCCATGTGTGCAAATAATAATCTAAACTAAGCACTCATGGTGTAGAGATTTCATTTATAGGAATAAAAAAGCATTAGAACTTAGCATTAGAATGAGTCCAGGTGCTAGTTCAACCACAAGATAGGTCTATTTCCATCAATTGGCAAGAGGAGGGTTTCAACTATATGAATCAAGGTAGTGTGCCTAGTGGAGGGAGTACCCCAATTGATTTCAACACAAGATTCAAAAGAAGATCTATAGAGAGAGCCATACCAGCCATGATACCATTACCATCAACACCCCAAGATAATCACATAGGTGTGCTAGCCAAGGCACCCACAAATAGTTTCACCTAGAGAAGGTTGTGTTAGAGGAAGGACCATCTCAAGTTGATATGCTAGTGACAATAGAGGCTATTAACCCTAAGACACAACTAAAGGTATCTTAGGTTCATTTCAACATAGTATAGTAGATGAAGAAAACAAACCTCAATGTCATAATGAGGGATGCACTTACTATTCCATCCTAATAAAATCTACTATAGGATGCACTAAAAGGTTTTCAAGAGTATCAGACACCCTAGCTATCACCTGTTACCCAATCTTGTGCCATCCAAAATAAGAAGCACATGTGTATAATAGTAATAATCTACCCTTCATTCTATGTATCTTTAATCATAGGCCAACACATGGTACATAATTGCATGATCAACTTAGGCACAAGTAAATTGATGATGCCTAAAAATATCATGGATACATTGGGAATTATGTATTCCCCTATTCTAAAAGGATTGGTCCATCTCAATATCATGATAGCCAAAGTGGTAGGTATAATCAAGGATTTAAATCTAATGACGCATGCATGCCCAAGCATTTCCATTGTGTAGGATATCTTAGTCATCAAATTACCCCTTTACTTTTCCATTTGCCTCTCTCAAGACTTCATGATAAAGGTGGGTGGATATTTATCTTCAGATTGGTCACACACATTACTCAAAACTAGATATGGGACCAAAGTGACCATAAAGGTAAAGCTTATCTTCAAAATTCATGTAGAGTCATACTCTTCTAGCCCAATCAAGTAAAATTGTGTGATGTTCTACTAAAAGGAAGATTTGATTCTCCATGAATACATGACACTATTGAAGGAAAACCTAGACAATCTATTAAATGAATGGGCACATGAATATTTTGAGTGTGAACCATATGAAACCATGGAGATAGGGTTGGGCACATATTGCATCATGGAAGAAAATTCCATGCTTCTTGAGCTTATGAAAGCATGTGAGGACCTTGAAGGTATGTGGTAGTTATACTTTAGGTGCAGGAACCGGTGTCATGCTGGTCTCCCTCCTCAATACCTTTAGACTACAATTCACTTGCATGAAAAATGCTACTTAGTATGAGGCACTAATTCAAGGCCTCTAACTAACATAAAAGAAAGGAATTAAGGCACTTCAAGTGATGGGTGATAGTGAGCTATTTGTCAACCAAGTTAGAGCACAAAACATGACTAAAAATGGCTTGATGAAATTCTACAAGCATATAATGTGGTATATGATAAAAGTATTTGATGTTTTCAAAATCATTTCCTTACCAAGAGCATATAATATTGATGTAGATAGGTTTGTGGCTGTAGGTACATAATATGTCATTCTACACAACATAATGAAATAGATGGAACAACTCATCAAGCTTGTAGTCAAACTGATAGTTTTTGACAACACAAATAATTTGTAAATGTTTGGAAGCGATGAGAATATCATCAATTTTGTATAGGATGAGGCAGATTTTTTTGCTATTAACAAGGTGTAGCTATAAGCTCAATATAAGGACCAGGTTGTCCAATTGAAGGGGAAAAAGTTTCCAAGAGGGTTGGTCATTGTAAAAAGTACCTTTAATTATGACAACCAATTTAAAGGAGAAAAGTACACTATGATGGCCAAAGATAATATATCTATGCTTGTGGTCATTTTAGAAGGTAAAGTTCTTAAAGTTGATAAAATATGCTCCCCACCAAAAGTTGAAATATTCATTCAAATTAGCAGGAAATATGATGATCTCTTCATGTGGGGAGACAAATATCTTAGAGGCTTTGATCTTGGCTTAGCACAACACATAATTGAGATCCATATCAATGCACAACCCATGTGTTAGAAGTAGAGACATATTAATCAAATGCTAGAGACATTGATGCACAAGGAGCTCTCAAATATCATTGAGGTCAGTATAATATTTCTAATAAAACATTCCTCATGGGTCACCAACTTGGTACTTATGTGAAATAAGAGTGGGTATATATGCCTTTGTGTGGAATTTAGGGACTTGTACAAGGCTTCCTTCAAAGATCACTACCCTCTCCCACCAATGGAACAAATATTGTAAATATTCAGAAGCATAGAAAGATTTTCATTATTGGATGGATACTTAGGTTATAACCAAATTCATGTACAAGAGTGTGATCCTTACAAGACCATATTCACCACTAAGTGTGGAACCTTTGCATACCAAAAAATGTCATTTAGTTTGACAAACACAGGTGTAACCTTCTAGAGAGCCATGAATATGTCATTTAATGATCCCATCAATAAAATCATCTTGGTTTACCTTGATGACATAACTATTTTCTCCAAATGCACTGAGGATCATTTGGATCAGGTCTTTCAAAAGTGATATATGTTCAGAATATCTCTAAAACCTAACAAATGCATCTTCAAAGTACATGAAGGTGCCTTATTTGGGCACATTATTTCAAAATAGGGGCTCATGATTTATCTAGAGTGAGTCAATGATATCTCATCTCTTCCCCTTCCAAGCCACAAGAAGAGTCTCTAGAGTTTCCTAGGGAGAATAAACTTTGTGAGAAGGTTTATGCCTAGTTTCACTATCCTAGTTAGGCCCCTCACTATGATGTTAAAGAAGCATTATAAATTCAATTAGACATGCAAAGGGAAGGAAAGTTTTGAGGCCATTAAGTGTGCCATCATACAAGTACCCACTTTGATCAACATAGATTATAGTAAAGATTTTATCTTTTATGCATTTAGTGGCATTGATGGCATCTTAGCCATCATAACGTATCAAAATAAAGATAAAATAGGACATCCAATTACCTTTTTTAGCTAGGCATTGAAGGATTATGAGTTGTGTTATAGCTTTGTTAAAAATCACACCCTCACAATTGTGAGATCACTAGAGAAATTTAGGCATATGCTATCCAAAAACAAAATCCAACTCATGGTGGTGCACATAAGCATTAAAGAGTTCTTGCTTAGTAAGGACATTAGTGAGAAATTATATGTTTGGATCACCAAGGTGATGGAATATGACATAAAGATCTAGGTCACCAAGCTAGTGTGAGGAAAATGATTCTATGAGCAATTGGATGAAGTATCAAAACCTGAAGATAACACAGTCTTAGTATCACATGAGGAGGAATGCAAAAACTCATAGGCCATGATCTACTGGGCATAGGATATAATACCTTCCTTTATCACAACATATACCCTCTTGGCCTTGATAAATATAAGCACAAGAATTTCAAACTGAAGTCCATTCCCTATGTGCTCATAGAGGGTGCACTTTTCAAAAAATATCTCAATGGAGTCATTTTGAGGTATGTGGAACCAGATCAATTAAGTATAAGTCTTCAAGAGTTTTATGATGTCCCTATGAGAGGCCATTACTCACCCAAAACCACTACCATGAAGATTATGTGAGTTGACTATTATTGGCTAATTATTTTCAAAGATGTGCATGTGTATATGATAAATTTCAAGAAATGTCCCTCCTTTATAGGTAAACAAAGGCTACGATCCTTACCAATATGACTAATTCATGTTGATAAACCCTTTGTGTAGTGGGGCCTAGATTTCATAGGCATGATCAACCTGCCATCAAGAGATGGGCACAAATGGATTCTCATAGCCATGAATTATTTCACAAGGTGGATAGAAGTAATTGTGATTAAAGAGGCTAATGATACATCCATCCTAAACTTTTATGAGGGAATTATAAAAAGGTTTGACATCCCTACCACCATTATCATAGATAATGCATTGGCCTTCTTTGGAACTAGAATTAGTGAGTGGGCCATCAAAAACAATATCTATTTGAGCACCTCATCAAATTATTACCCTCAGGGTAATGGTTTAAATGAGTCCACCATTAAGAACTTGATTCACATAATTAAAATGACTCTAGAGGATAACCAATGAGCTTGGCATACTAAGCTTAGAATTGCTCTTTGGATTGATTGGATCACACCTCAGAGAGTGTTGGGAAATTTTCCTTTCATGCTAATTTATGGAAGGGAAGCCAGATTACCAACATCTCTAAAGTTGCATTCATTGGAATTCATACATAAATTAGAACTAATTAAGAGTGATCCCATAAAATTAATACTGACCTAGCTAATGGAGCTCAAGGAAACTAGAATGCAAGTTATATGCACCATGGAGATCTAATATGCACAAACTAAGAGGGTCTTTAACAAGAAAGCTAGGGGAAGAAGTTTCTAGGAGGGAGACTTAGTGCTCAAATGGGATGTAGACATAGAAAAATTTGGAAAGCATACTAATTTTGATGAAATATGGAGTGGTCCATATACCATCACCATTTTCAATCCATCTAATGCCTTTCAACTTTCTAGAATGAATGGAGAAGAACTGCTAATCCCAGTCAATAGGATTCATCTCAAGCACTATATCCATTGATCTTTGTATAAATTTTAAATAGATAGATTAAATTTTTTCAATTACCTAATTACTCCTTGTGCAGCCTATTTTATAATATTTTCAATTCTTTTAAGTGCTTATGCATAATGTTTTCCTAGCTTAGGTCTTTTTCCTCTAAGCATCTCTAGTATAGTTTTTGTCTTATTAGGTGAATCTCAATTCATTTCAAAGCCAAAGTTATGTACTTGGTTTATTTTAAAAATAAATAATCAAAATTTATAAAGACTCAATGCCCATTAGATTTCTCATGGTCTAGGTTCTCAAGCATAGCAAACATGCTTCCCGATGAGTCGACATAAATGTTAGCTATTTTTGGCCCACATACAAAATTTTCCTAGATGTAATTCTATGTCCTAATATTTTTATAGGAACAAGTTTGAAGAGCAAAGGAATAGGTTCCCAAGTAGTTTTTCATGGTGTTCATAGTAATTTCATGAATAAATCAACAAGCCTAAAAACCAAAATCTAAGTGCAAAACCTTTGTTTTGCTAAGTCTTTACTTGGAATTTTTCAAGCTTTATTTAGCTAAGTTATTTATGTTGGACCTTATTTTGGTATAACAGTGCTAATATTTCCCTCAGACAAATTATTTTATATTTTGATTAAGTATCATAAATTTTTTAGAACATTTTATTTGAAACAAAAGTCCCGAAGACAAAAGATAACTCTCTTGGACACAAATCTCACAATAATATGCCTACATAAAAAACATGAAATAATTGCATGTTTTAGAGAAATGCAAGGTTCAATTATTTTATCAAAATTATTTCAGACATTTTGTCCAAAATAACTATCTTGACAAAGATCTGAAGTAGATTTTTTTAAGAAAAAGTGACCAAAGCAGGAAAGCCACATAAAAACAAAAATCTTGAAGTGTATTTCTTTGAGAAGATCATACTGAGGTAAAAACCTAAAGGGTCAATCTCACATCAAAGTGTCCTAGACAAAATTCTAAAGGAAATGGCCCAGAGAAATTGATATTGTCTACGTAGATGTCAAATTCTAGCCCCTTCAAGTAGCCATTTGCATTTGAAAATCATTGAAGGGTTCCCAAATCAGCACAAAGGTGAAAAGTGGCATGATCACAGACCATAGATCCAATGACATGTAGGCAAGATGAGTTTAAGGGGCAAAAATACTCCTTTGAAATCTTGCCATACTGACATATGGCATTTTTATGGCAACACTTCCAAGACCAACCTTGAAATGGCACATGTTAAAGGAAGCAAGATATAAAGAGGGATGTTTGAGGCACTGTCAAAATGATTAAATGCATAAGCAACTACTTGACATTGGATATTGAATATACACCACCCTTTAATCTTGTTAGGGAAATATTCCACGCCCCCCATGCACATGTAAGGTTCCTATCATGATCTCTAGGACTGATTTGTCAGACAAACTTAAGGAAGCATGGTTGCAATGCTACAAATAAATTAAAAGTTATAACTATCACCCCAAGTGGCACACTAATTGTAAAAATAGGCTCATTCTCTATAAAATCATATCTTTTCATTGTCAAAGGGTCAACACATTTTTAGTAACCTCATGTTTCTAAAATTTACCCTCAAGGAACACTTATATTGGCTAAATATTACAAATTAATGAGAATTGAGTTCACCTCTTTATATTCTTCTAATGTTCTGTGTTATTTGTATTTTTTGATCCTTAACTATGGGTAATGTCTACCTGTCTCATCATTGTCCATTCCATACACTTCCATATTGAAATTGAAACTCACTTATAGGTCACATCCTATGTGCACTCAGGTCTATGTTGATGTTGCCTACGGCCCATTTGTCATCCCTCTTAGTGTTGCACTATATTCTTGCACCTCTATGCAAAACACATGCATTTAGAGTGAATTGATGGAAATTTTGTGACATTATCTTGATCTTGAGAGTCTATATTATGTTTATGATTGTAGGAATGCTTTCTCTATTCTGGGTGCATCACCTTTTTACTTTCAAAATTTCCTACCTTGTCCCTCCCTTTTCCTCAAAATATCTTAGGTTTATACTATCTATAGTTTACTTTTCTACTCTTTAGGCTTGTGTACTAGTCTTAAACTAGGTGCACTTATAATAGAAGGAATCTGAACTACTCTAAATGCTCATATTAATGAGCACAAAGGTCACATGCCTTAGAAATGTTCCCATCATTACAATGAGACATTTGATGCTCTCACACATGCATAGCTAACAAATTATTTTCATCTCAAAGCATCCACAGGTACATATTTTGAATGACAATAATATGATTAGACACCAACTTCTTAGTCACAAATTAGTTGCTTTGTGTTGACCATAACAAAATTTGGTGTAAGCCAAATCTTTTCTTATATTTGTTTCATTTATCTTAGGTGAGTAAGCATGTAACTTTAATGCCTACAAAGAAACTCTTCTGGAAATTATATGCATAAATCCAATTAGGTGAGTCAAGCATGGATGTGCTTTAAGAATGTGAGGCCATATACCTAAGTTTATAGGTGTGTAACATTTGCTAGGTTTAGAAAGCTGAGTAAAAGTTGACAAAAGGAAGCCCAGAATATTTTCATGTTCAAAGAATCAAAAGCATAGAATGAAGTGCTAGAGGACCAATGTAATGATTTATAAGGGTACAAAAAGTTGAAGTAAGAGATGTGAAAGCACAGATAAATTAACCAAGAAAAATAGGCATGATTGAAAGGAAGCACACAATGAAGAAGAGATGAAACTAAGGAGAATGAATCATGTGCATGTGAAGTACTGCACCCAGTTTTCCATAAAAAGGGTGAAGCTCATGCCAAGGTGAACAAAAAAAAGAAAAAGATCATCAAGATAGCTGGCACCAACCCAATGGTCAATGGAAAGTGACCATTTGAATCACTTATCACTTCATCAAATAAAATATTATAGAAATTAATGTTGTGATTATAGAATCACAAAGATTTATAATAAATGAGGATTTGGCAGCAATTTTTTGTGGGTTTAGTAGATTTTAAGAAATCCATACACCACTAAGCCATTAATGAGGTAGCTGAAAATAGAGTATAAATGGGTGAATGATAGAATTTAATAGGTTACAAACCTTTATGATAATTCATACCATAACATAGAGCTAAAAAAGGCTGAAGTCCCTCAAACCAAAAAATGCTACCATAGTGAAAATGAGAGCACCCACAACCCCCCAAGCAAGAAAAATTGAACCATGATAAGATTATGTTCTATTTTGAATTGAATAGGAGGTGAGTGGAAAAATATTGAAAGATAAATAAGGTATTAGAATATTTTTAGAATGATAAGGCTGCCATTAAGGACATGTAAAGCTTGAGATCCAAAGACAGTCATAATTTTTGTGATTATGAAGAAGTGCAAAGCACCATTAAGGGCTTTAGAAAGATTAACCAACTAAGTTTTAACTTTAGCTAGTTTATAATGGGGAGAAAAAGGTTAAGTATAAGTCTGCCATAGGCATAGAAGGATTCCAAGAAATCATGGATGGTGAAATAAATAGCCACATGAAATGAGAGGCATAGTTGGTATAAAGTTTCAACATCACAGTGATAGACCTTGAAGCAAGCACAAAACTTGCTTATATAGAGATGCAGTTCCCCCCCAAATGTCATGGTAGGGGAGAAATGAGTATCCTTTGCACACATGTTCAAATTTAAGGATTATAACCATTAGATGGGGAAGAACAAACAATAACTCAATCAAGATTAGATGGTTAACATAGGGAAGAAGACTAAGGTGGGTACCACACTCTTCAATGTTTCCATCCAAGACAAATTGGTAACCACTGGTGCAACTCAACTATTCTAGTTTCCAAAATTTGGTAAGCTATAAATATTGGTGAAATTCCTCCTCTCATGCATACATGATGACTTCTTTTATTTCATAGGATGGCACATGAAGATATTGATGTACCTCATCAGTAGGATCAATGGGCTACTAAGTACAAGGGTGGACATTCATTAAATGATGAAATATGAAGTGGAGGTTAAGAGGGTCATGAAGATCCTAGGCTAATACAAGTCAAGTTTTATGTTACCAATGAAGGATATATAGTAACCCAACATGAGGGTAGTAGCATGCCTAGTTAACTTAAAACTATGGCTTGACAATCAATGGTCTGATATTACCAAGACCTACTTGTGCATTTCCCACCACATAACACAAGGGGTTAAATTAAAAATATCTAAATTCATTACTGAGGAGATTATTAAGAATGCATAAAAGTTCCATTGGGTGTGCAAGACCTTTAGGTGGGGGTATATGCTGATCTTGATTGTGATGGATGAGATAGGTATGCTAGATGGTGATGATGATAACCTATGGGTATTCCCATCCCACCATGAGTCCCCTACTATGATGAAGTACCAAAACTTCATCTTCCCACCTAAATCCTCACAAAAGTACAAGATAAGAGTGTAAGGGTGGTATGAAAGGTACATCAAAGCCTTTGGGATTGAGTGGTGCAATCGTTAGGAGCTTCCCCAACACTTAGTAGGAATGAAAACCTTTACCATGATATAGCATTTTTGTGTAGTGCATCTAACACTCATAGATGGGGACCTATCTAGATGGCTTAAGTTTCCTTATGAATTTTCTATAAAATAGTTCATAATGATGGTAAGGAGGATTCCTAATGCATAATAGATAGAGATCTCGATTAAGACTGTGGATCTAGATAAGATCAGGTTGAGGTACCAGTATGTGCACCCCAAAGCCAAGGCCACTAAAGATGAGTATGATGAATTTGACAAGATGGACCTCCATCCCCTATAGAGAGAAATAATAAATGGGTGCATATTCAACTTATATTATGAAATGAAGCTGTGTAATAAAGGTGGTGATACAGGAAAAGATGATGATTTCCCCCTCCTAATTGGTGATGAAGGGAAGGATTCACTAAAAACATAGGAGAAGACCCTCCAAAAGAAGTGGGGAGAGAAATTTGAAGAGATCAGGGAGTGTATTAAGTTGAAGATTGATTCTAGATAAAAAATTACACCCCTAGATCCTAAGAAGTGCATAACCTTTGTGCCAAAGAGTGCTTCCTCCATCAAGAAGCACAAGAAGAAGAAGACTAAGGGACTAGTTTCATTCCCTACTATAACTCTGGTAGAGATGAAGAAAGAGGAAACATTCATGCAAAAAGTAGGGGAGATTGAATAATAAAGAGTAGGGACATATATCTTGTAGATATAAGAAGAAGAGGAGCCAAGCTCCAAGGATGTACAAGAGGCACTTAAAGTGGCATAACCATCATGCTTGAAGAAGTAGAAGATCTAGGAAGATCCTCATCTAGTGAAGAACCCTCCACATGACCTCCACAAATAGAAGAGGAGAAGAGAATGGTGTGGAAAAAAGGGCTTGAGAAACAAAGACATTGAGAAGGCACCAATGCTTGAAGAGAAGTACATACTTGCCAAGGAAAAAGAAGAGGCTAAAGAAGAGAAAAAGGCCAAGAAGGTTCTTGTAAGCACAAGACCAATGGTTAAAATAGTCAAGGAAGTGCCCAATGCCCCCACTAAGAAGTTCAAATAATTTTCACAAGAGGTGCTCCCAAGTAGAGAAGGGATGCCTAAAGAAAACGAAGGTGATACTAGCATTTTAGAATAGATAAAAGAGATAAAAGAGGAACCCCAACAACAACAAGGTAACACTAACATTGAAGGAATTTCCGTGGAGGTGAGTATTGAGAGACCTCAAGAGGAAGAATCAAATGAAGGGGATAATTTCAAAGAATAAACCCCTAAGGATCAAGCAAGTGAATCCTTTGAATGAAGTGTCAAAGAGAGTGGTGGTGCTGGTGAAGAGGAGGAAGAACATACAAATATGGTTATCATAAAAAAGGATGATGCAAAGCTGAGCATAAGGGAAAAGCTACATACGGGATATGGGGATGATGAACTTTACATGTATGACATCATGCCCCCTAAGATTCCACAACTAAGACATGCAAATAACTTGCATTTGTACTCAACCATTATATGAATGAGCCTCATTTTTAGGCACCTAGAATGGATAATTCAAGCTTGGATGAGCTTGAGGAGGGGTATGAATCTTTCCTTATAAACCCTCACACCATGAAACTAGTCTGATCTAAGAATGCATTGATTAGAATGGCCCCTAAAGTTGTGTACTATAATATCATCAATGATGGTAAGGTGAGAAAATGGAATAAGCTTCATAAAGAAGCCAAAGATGAAGCATAAGCCACTAAATTTAAGCTATAAAATATCTATGAGTACATAGAGATGGATGAACGATCTCTTCTAATCGGTGTCGATACTTTGAACCTCTCTAAGGTTGATAAAATCTATGTTAGTAGAGTAGATGCTACTAAGGTTAAAACCTGAGCTGACATAAGAAAAAGAATATCCCTACATTGCACTATTAAAGTAGCTTACTGGTAAGATCAAAGAGGTAAAAAACCTCTTTGAAAAAATGCAGGAGGGAAAAAATATACCTATTCCATCTTATTGAGTTTCTATAACCAAGCATCAGTCATAAACATGTGCCTAAAGTAGGCAAAGGAGTATAAGGAAAAGCTAATGGCATAGGTATACTTGGAAAGTAGGTTAGAGCATGCATAGATCATGAAAAGTGTCAATGTACTCAAAAATTAGATAAATGGACAAGATAAAAAATTTGAAGTACTCTTCTTTGCTTTATAGCCCAAGGCCTATGAGCAAGGATCAATCCTAGATGGGAGTGTGGAGAAGGCAAAGGTAAATGTAGAGGCCTTCAAGAAGGAGATAGAGAAGAATGATGTGATTTTTCTTAGTTTTATATCCACTAAAATAGACAGTGCCACTGAAGAAATCAATCTCTCCATTAAGGGTTTTGAAGACTTTAGTGCTGACCTTAAGGAGAGTGCACCTGAGTTCTGCGCTCTAAAGACATTAATAGCCTAGTCCAAATACAGACTAGAAATTTTGTTTGGGGTAATGTTGGGCCCCTTATTTTGATAAGTAAGTATTTTTTCCATCTCAACATCCATATTGGCATGAGATAATAATTTTTATTAATGATGACATTTTGGTATTTTGGTGCTAGTTAGAAGTTGCAATGCATACCTTACACTAACTGGTAGGTAGTTAACTAGTTCCTAGATCTTCAGGGCATTTTCTAAGATTACTGATATGTGGTGACTGTAGTGTAGAGTTCTTAAGGTGTTAGATCTGATGGGAATGATCACCAAGGATCTAGATTACCACTTGGTGTGCACATTCCACCCTAATAGAGCTACTCTAGAAGGATATAAAAAGATCTCAAACTAGTTGATGTAGAGACATGAAGATAATAAAATGAAGCTATGGTAAATTTGAATTGATCCGTATGCATGTATCTAGTAACCATTAGAATTATTATTATGGATGCCATGAAGGATCCTTTTGTAAGCACCCAAGCTCTCCTATGAGCCTCTGGGTCATTAGGTATTTTGAGCTAAGCATACTCTATTATAAATGCCATGAACTATATACTCTATTTTATTTAAGCCTTAATTAATGACAAAGAATGGTTTCAGTAAACATGATATTTGGTTTATGTGTATTTGGTATTTCTATTTAAATGCAAAATGATTGTAATGTTGAAATAAAAAATTTATGTTAAGAATGTTTATGAGCTTATGGTTTGTATTGTTAATGGAGTCCCTACATTAAATGATGATGTCATCATAAATCTATAAAGAGTATGAGTATAGGTCCCATGCCAAAATATTCCTATCCTTGCTAGAAGTGTGACCCTAGTATGAGTACTCAAAGTGAAATCAACCCTTTAACCCTTTAAGTTCCTATACGATACTATGTGTAGTTTAACAAATGCTTGTACCCATATGACTCTAGGATTATCACACCAATAGGCTTGAGCCTATAGGCCACTAGTCATTGTCTATGAAAGGCTTATGCATATGGATCTACTTAAATCTTTCTTTGAGTTGATCAAGTACCATAATTGATATCTTGTGCCATGGCACAACTAGCCTAATGTGGGTCTTAGTTCTTTCTTAGATGCAATTCAGGTGAGAACATAAGGCCTGTGCCTTATGTGGATTGATGTCGATGTAGTCGAGTATTCAAATGTTGAGCACAAAGGAAATATCCCATGTTTGAACCTAGTTGTAATAAGTGAAGAACCAAATAAGATAATTTTGTGCACCCTTTTTACAAACACCATTTATCTCTCCAAAAATCAACCCTGCACCCATTTCCATTCTACCATTTAGAATCTAATAATATCAACCCCTTATTTGATATTAAGAAGTTTCAAACATGTGAGACCCAAAAAAAATGGTCTTCAACCATAATGCAGATTGGGTCCCTTACTTTTAGATATTTGAAAGAGAGGATTTTACCCCAAACCATGCTCAACTTAATGAATCTCCATACAAACTTAAAAATGATGGATTTATTCAACAACTGCAGATTCCTTAAACCCATGTATCCATTCATTTAATGAGGGATTTATTTTATTTTGGTGGGTATTATAATAATGCATTTTTATATTATTGACACTTGTGACTAACACATCTCCATTATCGATGAATACAAACTGACATAAATTTTAAAGATAAATTTATAGAATATTAGAACATGAAAATGGATAGCTTGCCTTAATTTATAATTTTTCAAACATATTATGAATTATTAGAGACTACGACTTGACATAAATTTTAAAGATAAATATATAGAATATTATAATGTGAAAATGGATAGCTTGCCTTAATTTATAATTGTTCAAACATATTATGAATTATTACCTTATGGCATATGTTATTGATTATTTCACAAGGATTTTTTTAGTTTTTATGTGTTGATTGTAGTTTATTAAGGAGAAATAATAATCAAATTCACGATACAAAATAATGGCACAAATAATTTTAAAGAATAATAAACTATTCCTAAGTTAGAACATAAATCAATACAAGAACTAAGATCAACAATGAAGCTATAGAAAATACATTTTATTAAAACAATGGCTTGCCTTTGCCTTCTACATACACTTGTTTATATAGGATTTTCAACTTCCCACTTGTCTCTTCAGTTCCTCATGTGTCTCTTTAGCTTTTAATGCATTTGTATCTTTCTTTTGTCTTTACATTTTTCTTTATTTTACATAAATAACACACCCCTATACCTGTAGGCATCCAATTCCTAACACCATTGTGTTGAAATTGTCAATCTTACTCAAAATGCACTCAAATGCATAATTTGGGCCAAAATCATTAAATGTGCTAAATGGTTCAAGCTTTCCATAGACAAGTGCTAATTTAGGCTAATGTATCCCTAAATAGGGCAATGCATTTTATATGATTATTAATTTTTCTCAAATCATTTCGAGTGAAAATGATGAAAATGTAATTTGATGCTTTGAATCATTGAATTCCTCTAATTCGGAAGCACATGACACATGCATGTGTCATTTTGTGTTGATAATTTTGTAAATAGGGTATTGGTTTGTATGTAATTAACACCTACTTCTAATTCCACTCTAATCAAATTACATCCCAGTAATATGATATTCTAACCAGCTTGATTAATAGTGTGCAACTAATTTCCAAATAATTTCATAAAATTTAATTAATCTCACTTTGGCAAATTAAGAGCTTAAGTAAAAAATACATTGAATTTATTGAAGATTTCTTAATTAAAAATTGATTTCTATTATCTACATCATTTGTGACATCATTTATGGGGTGACATCCATAACCTATAAATGAAAAAAATATAAGGTTTAAAGCCTCCCATGCCTCTTTAATGCCCCTTCCTTATAAATATTTATGTATTAAGAGTCCAAAATTGAATTAATTAACAGCCACACATCTTGATCTCAAGATGGATAGTCATGGTTGATTCTGATCAAATTAAAAAATCTATAAATAGGAGTGCCAAGACCACCATTTTCAAGCTTCATTGGTGTAAAATTATTATGCATAATTCACTCCATAACATTTCTTTTTGTAATGTTATTATGCTTAATTTTCAATAAGATATATTTACTATAGACATACCATTGAGTAATTTCATGATCCTAGTTTCATTGGAGCACTTGAGATGATGGAGGAGCATTGCCATTCATCATTAACAAAGAATTGAGCACCAAATCAAGGGTAAAATCATGTTTTGAGCCACATTTAGATGGTGGGATGCTCTTGGGAAGGTTTGATGAATATTATTTATTTCAATAGATATTAGTTGTCATTTGCAAAACCTCATTAAAGGAGTTGGCTTATCTAGCTATGTTCTTTATGAATTTATTGAGATTTCTTGACTAACGCTTGATCTAACTCACTTTGGATTCCATATCTACATCTTGGCACACCTGGTGGGACCACGCATCCCATACAAGCAAAGAGATTAATTTGGATTTCTTAGATTTGCTTAAAAGTACTCAAGAATCTCTAAAAATCAAGTTTTAACATTATTTTTCTTGTGTTTTTATGCTTTTGTTGACACACAGTTTACATAGTGATTGGTATCAGTTCTCTATAATTGGCATAATTTATTGTGTAGGGCATAACATGGTAGAAAAGTTGGTTTTTGAGTTTTCTTGAGAGTTATAAGTTGTCATTTTGGATTTTACGAAGCTTGCATACTCTTTGTCTGATCATTTTATTATAGGATCCATGGGTTTTCGAGAAATTTTATACTAACTTGGGTTAAAAAATGTTTTTTTAAAAAAATATTTTTTGCCTAAGGGTCTATAGGTAATCGGCATTGATTCTATTTTGACATGCATAGGTTCTATTTCAACCATCATCAGTTTTATTATAACTGGCATCAATCATTATGGACTGACATCAATCTTTATGTAATAAAAATAGAGAAACCCAAGAGCAATTTTTCAAATCTTACTTGTTTCATTGATAATTGTGCTTCAAAGCAGAAGAAAACCCTCTAAAAATTTTAGGTCATACATTGAAAAAGTGCAAAATTTGAACATGTTTAACTCTTGAAAAATTCTATTTGGTGCTTAAAACAAATTTAGAGGTTTTATAATTAGTTTGTTTTGTGAAGTTTTTACAAGTTTGTAACTAAGGCCAAGAGGCTAAAAAATTCATAAACATCTCAATTTGGTCCATAAAATAAACATTCACTCAAAATTTCAAGTTCTTGAAAAGTGTTTTATTTTATACTAGATCATTTTATACTAGTTTATTTTTCATAAATGAAAGATGCATGTATGCTCTTCCCACATCCCCTTTAGGGAACTAGGGTGATCAAAAGTGCTCTTTCCTTGTAAATTATGCCTTGTCCAAGATGTGAAACTAATGTTATTAAGGCTCTCCCCAAAATTCCTATGGTTTGGGTGATCTAAATACAACCTTTAAAGTCTTGTTACTTGATCATTTATTTTATGCAATTTGACTTGTGAGTGGGAGTTCATTGCCTCCTCATGAGTTTTTTAGGGAAGATTTGATTGGGGAATTCATCTCCCAACATTATTTCAACCCAGATCTATGATGGGGTATATAAATTAGGGTACATATACTATAATTTCTAGGGGGTTAAATAACTAACCTCTCCAATTGTAACGAAGACCCGAGTCAGGTCTGGTTAATCAGGGGATTCCACTAAGAAGTACATAGATGGAGTCACTATGCAAAGGAATAGACCCTTGCATAGTAAATTAATTGGTATGAAATTAATTTACGTGAGATATATCTAGTGTTAATCACACTTGGGACCATCTAGATGGTCAAAAATTTAAGTTTTAAAATAATCCCACTTGTCGTGGACATATTATTGATGTAGAGCGAGTAGCCTAAATTTCCATGTCACCTTATAATCTCTTAAGAGAAGGGAGGGTGTAAAAAACTTAATACTTCATGTGCTTTTATTTTTTGATTGACACTTAAAATTCTTCTAAAATCATGTATATAGATGGAATTTAGTGATAAGAATCAACCTTGTCAGTTTAGGACTTTGGATGTTATACTTAGTTGTATTTTTCTTTTCATTTACTTGTTTGGTATTGATTTGAGTCTAAAACTTGTTTGTGAACCAAAACATGTCAACCAAACACCTTTTTTATCCACCATTCTATTTGAACAAGGAGGTGTTATTTTGATCAAATCAAAATAATCTTTTTCCTTATTAAAATCATCATTTCAAACATTGTGTTTGTATTTACTAAAAAATGTTATTATGCTATCCATTGGAGTCTACATAATTTTGCAAAAATCGCTAAGTCCTTTAATTTTCAATTAAAATTCATAATTTCACCTTTTTAACTTTTAGGCCAACATGTTAATTGGTTTACCATTTGTACTTTGTTTGAGTTAACTTGGGTACAATTTTTTGTTTGGGTTGAAGGTCATTATATAATCTCATCATCAAAATTTGATCATTATGAGCTTAGGTTATCTTGCATGCCACTTATGCTCTAAGTTTTAGAACTAATTTTACACTTATTATGACCATGTGGTGACATTATGATGCCCGTTTGGTTTTAGTTTTATACTTAGGAATTCTTATATGTTTTCACATCTTAATTTTCTTAGTTTTCATTGTTACTTTCCTCATAAGAAAGATTCTCTTCTAATTTTGTAGTCGTAACTCATCGAAGTTGTCCTTAGTTTTTATGGTATTGATGTATATTTAAACCTATGTTTGGTGTACTAGTTTATATTATAGGTTTTATAGTTATGATACCTTCTTCAAATTTGATGATTTTAACCCACCAAAGTTGAGTAATTTCATGATCATTTCTTCTTATTGTGTGGTACTACACCACCTTCTCTTTATTATATTATCTTTTGCCTTGTTACTTGTTTTAAAAAAATCAAAACACACCTTAAACATTTTTAAAACACATTCCAAATCTTGACAAACTTAGAGAACAATATTATAGACATGACACAAGGTATACTCATAATGGGGTTTGTAGTGACCCTAGTTGTGAGGGAGAGAATTTTTATGATGGGTATGAAAAATTTGTCATCTTTGAGGATTTTACTCTTTTTGGGCCTAGTATTTAAACACCAAACCAATCCATGCCAATTTTTGTACATCATTCTTATCCTTCCCCTTCAGTTTGTGTAAGTGACCAAACTCTACAAGGCTCAAAGGTTAACATTTTAGGTTATCCTTATCTTTCAACTTATGGGAGTGACCAAACTCCATAATGCTTGAAGGTTACCATTATAGGTTATCCTTCTCTTTCAGCTTACATGAGTGACCAGGCTCCATAACCCTCAAAGGTTACCATTTTAAGATCTCCTCCTTTAGCTTGTGCAAATAACCAATCTCCAAAATACCCCATCATTACGATTCTAGGCCCATCACTAGTATTTATTGAACATATTGTTGAAGAACATCCATTTGACAAACCAATATTTTTTGATCCCTTTTTTGATAGTCTAATTTTTGGAAATCCCATTATTGAACCAAAAACCATTATTCACCTTGAGCTAATTGTTACCCACTTTAGAAAATCCATGCTAGTCTTTGAGATACAATATAGCTAATTGTTATCTCTTCAAAAACCATCTTTTAAGGAACAAAATGTGTCTAAAATCAAAATTTTACAGCCAATTTTAGACTAGGATCATGATTTTACTATTGAAACACCCATTTATGACAAATCAACCTATGATGATCACCCTTTTATATTTTATCTATTGTTGAGGAGTCTCACTCTGATAATCCAATCTTTGTTCAGTTACTTCTTGATGATTATAACTGCCTTAGGGTAAATCATTACCTTAACCATTGTCTTATTTTTAAAGAGCCCCATCTCCTTGACCAGCCAATATCTAAGGAGTTTTCTCTTGATATTTTTACATTCATTGAGGAGTATCATTTTGATAGGTTAGTTTTGATCAAGTTATCCTTTGATTGGTTCCCTCTTTTTAAGGGGATTTACCTAGATGAGCCAATCTATGTTGAAACCTTGCTAGATGAATCTATTTTTATTGAGCCCATTATCCATCATAGGCCATTACTTGTCCAAAATAAAGCATTAAAAAAACATTATTATAGAAAAATCCACATCAGATGAATAATTTGAATTAGAGTAGGGTTCCCTTTCTAAACTGACATTAGATTTAACATTAGAAGCATAATCACTATCAGACTCAACATTGAATTTAGAGTCCCTTGACTCAATCTCAACTTCATAATCAAATTACAACCATGGTTGTTACAACTTTGGTTAAACTTACTTTGTGGATCATTTTGAATAAATTTATATCCTTATACAACTTTTGAGGATGATTACTTTAGCTTCAACACTTGTTCTCCTAGTATCTTCTATGAGGATTGTGCTACCCTTCATCATTACATTATCCCCACCCAATATAGCCATTATATTGACATTCCACCTCTCACAAGTGTCAATTAGGATAAAAGTATCACACTTTTTAAAATTACATCCATAGCAACATATTAGGTGCAGGATATCAGGGGGATAAAGAATACATTCATGAAGAAGAACAATCTCCTAGTGAAACCTTTTTGAAGGCATTAAGGGATGATCAAAGTTTAAACTTGGCATATTTTAGTGAAACCTTTTTGAAGGCATTAAGGGATGATCAAAGTTTAAACTTGGCATATTTTAGTGAAACCTTTTGAATCTGCTAGAAGACAATCAAAGTCAAATGTTAATAGCCCTTAAGAAAACCTTCTCAGAGGTGCTATGGGATAATACAATAATTAAGACAAATTCATTGGTGAAAATGTCATTCAAGAACCAATAGCTAAGCATATAAGTTCTTCACTACTTGATGAAGATTTTATCAAATATCAAATCATTATAGCTCCCAATCTATAGCATAATCATATGGTATCTACTCTCAAGATCAAATAACAAAAAAATATGGTGGTCCTATCTAGAGTATATTCAAAAGTCTTTGGCCGTTCCATAACCAAAATTATGTCAAATCTAGAATTAACAACATTATGTGTGCCTAAAAATATTGATCTTAATTTTTTACCCACCCATTATACATTCCATTATAATTCACATTTTCATTACCAATTTAGATCATTTATCTTGTGCCTAATATTATTTACCATCCATGGATATACTTTCCTTTATAGAGGCTAAAAAGATGTCTTATATCGATGTTTGAAGGAAATAGTATCAAAGGCTAAGGAGGATCACATCAATATTATTAGAGTCCATATTTGTAGAAATTTATTGATAGAGTAGCTATTTAGATGAAGTGTTGGATATCAATTTTTATGATTGATTATTATGATTATCTCATATGTTGACTAGGACATGCATCTCCACATTAGCAATAGTATAACCATTTTTCATTGGCCATTTTCCTTTCCTCATTTCTTGGTGGCAACCCTATAGACCATTTCATTCTAGCCATCTTATACCATTTTGTCTAATTGTCTCACTTTTTGAACTACATTGACTTGAGGTCCTTCATGATTATGCAGGTAGTGCTTAATTTTTATTGAGGTCAACTCAGTCACCTTCATCTTGCTCTCACCTATTTGAGATCATGGGCCATTGAAGATGACTTTAGCTATTTTTTAAATTATTACCTATGGATTTGCATTTCCTCAGCTAGGTAGTTCCTTAGACCTTTTGTTAAAATTTCATTTTTGTTGCTTATTACAAAAACATAAAAACATTGGAAAATGATTGACAAAAAAAAGAACAAAAACATTGACTTGAACTTTTGTTTATTCTGATCTCCATCTGTTGCCATTTTATAAGTAACCATTTGTACATTCTCACCATTTTGTGAGCTCATTTTCCTTATTTCCTCTACAAAATCAATCATTTTTTATATCATTACTTTTATTCTATCCCATTTTCTAAGATAACTACATTTGGCCTAAATTTCATGTTGGATCTTGCATCCATGGGACTATGTAGACATCATCCACTTGTCTCGTACATCTAGAGTCAGTTTAGACACTACCTTCCCTTTCTTATTTTTTCCCTCATTTTGCTTTGCCTTGTTGTTTCCCTATCCCTTGGAAAAAAACTTGTGTCCTTTGTTCATATCACTATTGTAGAACGTAATGCCTCTACTCCACGTATGCATGAATAATTATTTTTTCTCTCACTAACATTGTGACTAACTCTTATTTATGTGTTTATTTGATTTTTGTTGTTGATGTGATTGATTCATTGTCTCTCCTTTTATTCTCTTCCTTTGGTTGTTTCTTCTTGGTATTTTGTGTTACTATTTTGTCTTATTTTTTAAGTACATCTTGTTAATCACATGGAGCTTGATTATTTATATCTTGCTTTCATGTTGCTTATTAAGTTATTCTTTCTTTGATTTTATACATACTTGTTCCTACTTATATCTTTATTATTCATATTTTGATTTTAAGTTAGGTTACATTTATGTAATGTTTTTATCTTTGTTTTTATTTTTATTTTAAATGTAAATAGTTGTAACTCTAGTCTTGCTAGTTCTTATCATTATCCTTAATTATAAATACTCACATTTAAACCAGCTTATCGCAATTGAAATACAATGTCATTATAGGTTATTCATACTTAAGATGCATAATTTCATGTTTCTATAGTAAGCACTATGTGCTTTGGATTTAAGTCCCAAAATTAATGTAGTTCCAAAGATCATCTTTCAAGTGCACCAATGAAACTAGACACCAATGGCTTCACACAAGACTTTATGCAAGGCATGCATCTCTTGTCATACATTATGATTCTAATATAATAATGATCCATTTTTTATCTCTTTCTTCATTCCTCATTCTATTTTCTCCCACTTCTAGGTGAATTGCATTGGTTTTAGGTCCATCTAAACTATATAGGTAGCACTTGGATACATGATGTATCTTACGTTAGCTCGACCACCTTCAATCTTCTATTCATATCTTTCATCACTTTGTGTATCCTCATATGCATGGTTTCTTATGGGTTCTTTTAGTCATTAGACTATCACATCTATGTTTACACCCTCTTATCTTTAATCTATATATTAGGTTATATCCTTGAGCTATGATTTCCAATTTGACCTAATGGTGCACAATATTTAAACCCCTTAGAATCAAATTAGACCTACTAGGGCATAATTAATTATCAATGATCAAAATCAGCCCTACTGGGGCAAAAATTACATTATCAATTGATTCGATCCACTCTACTAGGACGTATTATTATGTTCCTTTCTCTAGAGAAATGTTCTCATGTTTCTTCTAATTCTAAGCTCTATAGAATTTTGACCTCATTATAGCAATAATAAAGTGTGTAACTTGTCTCGATATTGATCATTCTTGAATCACACAACTTGTACCCTAGTTTTGGGTGTGTTTAAAGTGTGTAAATTATATTGATGGATTGTATCCATCCCACTTCCCCACATCCTTGGGGACAATTATATTCTAATTATATTTTTATCACTAAGAATCAACACATACAAACATTAACTCGAATGGATATAATATCATCCATAGATTAATTTCACCTCTTTCTCTCTCTTTTTGAGAGTCTATCTCTCTTTCATCCTTGTATGTCCTCTTGAGGGGGAATCATAGGTCATTTCCTTCAAACTTATTGACAACTCTTTTCTTTGAAAATATGTTGTTTCATCCTAAATGTCACATCATGCCTTCTTAAATAGGGGCAAAATGTAGACATCCAATTCCTAACACCATTGTGTTGAAATTATCAATCTTACTTGAAATGCAATAAAATGCACAATTTGAGTCAAAATCACTAAAATACATAAATGGTTTGTGCTTGTTATTTACAAGTATCAATTTAGGATAATGTATCCCTATATGGGGAAATGCATTTTATATGATTATTAAATTTTATAAAATCATTTTGAGTCAAAATAATGAAAATGTAATTTGATGCTTTGAGTCATTGAATTCCTCTAATTTAGAAGCACACAACAAGTTTATGTGTCATTTTGTGTCGACAATGTCATAAATGGGGTATTGGTCCATACACAACTAACACCTTATAATTCCACTCCGGTTAAATTACAACCTAGTAATATGATATTCTAACTAGTTTGATTAATAATGTGTAACTAATTTCTAAAGAACTGCATAAAATTTGATTAATCTCACTTGGGCAAATTAATTCAAATTAAGAGATTAAGTAAAAAATCCATGAAAGTTATTAAATATTTCTTAATTGGAAATTGTTTTCTATTATCTACATCATTAGGTGACATCATTTGTGGGGTGGCATCCATAATCCATAAATGTAACAAATATCAGGTTTAAATCCTCCCATGCCTCTTTAATGCCCCTTCCTTCCAAATATTTATGAGGGTATTTATGGATTAAGACTCAAAAATTAAATTAATTCATGGACACACATATTGATCTCAATATAGATGGTCATGGTTAATTACGATCAAATTTAAAAATCTATAAATAGGAGGGCCAATGCCAAAATTTTCAAGCTTCATTTGTGTAAACTTATTATGCAAAATTTTCTCCACAACCTTTCTTTGTGTAGTGTTATTATGCTTAATTTGTAATAGTATAAATTCACTATAGGCATAACATTGAGTAATTTCATGAGTGTAGTTTCATTGGTGTACTTGAGATGATGGAGAAGCATTACCATTCATCATTTAGAAATACTTGAGCACCAAATCAAGGGGAAATTCATGTTTTGAGCTGTATTTGGGTGGTGGGATGCTCTTGGGAAGGTTTGATGAATATTATTTCTTTCAATAACTCTTAACTATCATTTTCAAAATCCCATTGAAGGAGTTGGATTATCTAGTTATGTTCTTTAAGCATTTATTTAGATTTTTTGACTAATGCTTAATCTAACTCACTTTGGATTATGTCTCTATAATACCTATGCTAACATCATGTACAAGATTTTATTAAAAATAGAGGACAATTATTTTTTAATAGTCAAGCCTAATTTATTAATATTAATGCACACATATTAATCAATATGTAATTTAGCATTTTATTCTTTGATTATTTTTTAATATAAAAATTTACTAATTTTACTTTGTAGATCAAATTGAATTCTAACATAATTTCATATGATATGTAGGCCCTTTTCCTTTTCTTCACAATTAGTTGCATGGCATCACTGTGGAGGTTTTTCTATTATTGAGTTAAACATTCTATAGATCATCTTTTCATAACATTTTTACACATTTTCATTTGAATTTTAATATCTAAAAATGTCTATATCATTGCTCAATGCCACATGATGCATTTTTTCACCTTTACAATGTTCATAGTCAAAAGTATGAAAAATTAAAGATGTAAAAGGTTTTGAGTTAGTATAATAATGTACGTCATCGATATTTTTCATTATCACACCTTCAAAATTTATAAAAGGAATTCACGCAAATCCCAATATTGATAAGGCTACAAATTAATCATAGTTATCCAGTTGTCAATGTTGCATTCACTCACCATGTCTCAATTAGTCATAAGTATTATCTATAAAGTAATTTACGAGAATGTGACTCAATCATATTCTTCTACATTTATCATCACAAAATTTTTTATAGCATAAAGATACAATTTAAAAGGTATGCGACCCCATAACATAGTGCTATTTGTCATAATTTCATGACCTCATAATCAAAGGAATTTTTAGGGTGTTTTCCTATTTCATGCTTCTACAAACTGAAACTCAACAAAAATAGGCAATGTGTCATCATCACATGAATTCATAACTAATCAATCAAGAAATTACAAAGCAGTGTTATAGCCTATAAGAATGTGACCCATCATGTAGTACCACTCGACACATTTTTTATAACATTGTAACTTCAAAGGGAATACACATTGAGGTTTTTATTCATGGCTTTATGATTTTTTGACTTAATCAAAAGTCACCAAGTTTCATCATGTCATTTGTTTGCAAGGAAATTAATATTTGTATTAAAATTCTCAAAGATATTTCCATGACTAGAAAACATAACTTTAGATGATATTTATGGATTATATAGCACCTTAGTCTTGTACATTTGAAAAATTTAGACCTTATTTATTCCTCTCAATTTTAAACCTTTCTCACTTTTAAACATCTCACATCTACTCTATCTTGTGCCCCTTAGCTTATCTATTAGTCAGACAAGCCTTGTGTTGATGACCCGGACTTTCTATCTTGCCCAAAATGCTTAAAACCTATTTATCTTCCACCTATGCAAGTTCTAAGTTTGTACCTACTTTCCTATTCCCTAGACACTAGCATCTTGAACAAACACTTACATTGACATAGGTTTCCTACTCTGATGCAAGTATCTAGTGCCCTAAAGTCATCTAATTTTAAAATATAATGTATCTAATGGTCAACCTAAGTGATTTAATGTGAGTTATTTCTCCAAAGGGATTGATATAAACACAAGATCAACCTTCATTCATTTTCACCTAGTTGACACATCCGAAAAGACCTAAGGTAATTTATCAAAGCATTTAATTAATCACTCAATAAAATAAAGTTTTTATATTTTATCTTATTCCCATATCAATCATAGGAACACCACATACACAAGTTTGAAGTAGTGAAATAGTATCTTCTAAGATCCTAATTTGAGTTATAATTTAGGTCAATGTTGTACTTTCTTTACACATACTACATGATTAACACACAAGCCAACACGTATGGGAGAACTACATCAATCTGAAGCCCTCTTCATAATATTGGCTATATTGGCTATGCTCATTGACAAGGGGGAATTTGAGGTCAACTCAACATCATGAAACCACTAACCCATTTTTATTAAGGTCACTATGAATATAAATGACTAGGGTTTTATAATTTCATGAGTAACAATACATAACCCATATTTGAATGCACCAGAATGAATGAAAAGACAAACCTAGAAGCATCCAAGAGGTCACATCATTTTACAAAAGGTATTATATACAATAAACCTATATTAAGTTCAAAAAATAGCATTGACACAACCATCCCATGATGATACTAGTGTTCATAGTTTAAGAGGCACTCAATCTAGAATTTGGTGACTATTCTAGAATCATCTTCCAATCTAATTCCTATTTATTCTAGATCTAGATCTATGTTAGTATCATAACTAGATAAGTACATTATTTCTTTGTCATTTTAATATCTAGCATATATGTACTTTCTATTTTAAACCTATTTCAGTTTAATAACTTCAATATATGTTATATCTAAGTTTAACATCTAAATGGCCTATTGTAGATCTAATTATTACCCTTGTGCATTGTCATTTCTATATATTTAACCCTATCTATCTAAGTAGGAGTTAATTTCTAAATTTAAGGTTAAATATTTGGTATATCATAAGAAAATACCCTAAATGGTATATCACATATTCAAGAACAACCTAAGACATTACATTTTTCTATAATAATGATTATATTGATGATTATGATCATAATGATAGTACAAATTGATATGATCCTAATGATATTGATTATACAACATATGAATATGATACATTTGATACTATCATTAATACATTAGTTATAGTGTTAAAATCAAAAATAGAAACCTAATTACCATTTTATCATTATAGTCAAGCTTTCTTATTTACAACTAGATTTCATTGCATATGATGATTACCTTAGTTATCACTACATCAATACAAATTATCCAATATAAGGATACAAAAAAATAAAAAAAAATAAAAAAGATTCAAAAATATATATTTTTTTGTGTGCACATACATGTTTTATTGGTTCCTTGGCATCTATGTTAGTTTTATGTCAATGGATGACATATCAGTTCCTTCTACATAAACGTGTTATGATTCTACTTGAGTGTGATACAAACACACACATATATATGATATATTCCTATTTGAGATGTTGGGTCATCCCTATATTCATGTCATATGGACATTGGGGGAATCCAATTATTTTATATTAATACACACACATTATATCATTCTATGTTTACCTTACATTATCATGTTTTAAACTCATATACATACTTACACATGCTTTTATCCATGATTATATCTTATACATGGTACTTGATATGCCATGCACTTGAAATTTTTTTCTTAAATATTTGGTCCATGGGATAATATGATATAGTTATGATGGTTTTTTATGCTTCAATTTATGCACTTCCTTGATTGTCTTGCTATTTTTTGCTTGTTCATGCATTAGAATATGCTCCTTTATTTGCAGTCTTCATGCTTATGTTTTCTTTGTTTAACATTTGAATATGTCATTGATTTTTGTATGGACATTTTAATATGTCACTCTTAATTTTGTGGACATTTAACTAAGTCATGTTCTTTTAATTATGTGACATTTGAATATGCCCGTTGTTTCTGGTCTCTTAGGACCATTGCATGTTGACTTAGTTTTGAAGTGATCTTGTTTATGTGCTTGATTTGCATATTGAGATTTTAAGATTACCATCAAGAAATTTCCATGATATTTATCATACATCTTAGGACTTCAAGTGAATAAAATTATTCTATGCACTTCAATGTTACATTTACCTAGAAATTTTATTCTATATGCTACATGGTCCCATTCACAAATTATTTAGTTGTATTATCCTTTTGAGGTGAAGTAACTATAGATTTCTATTCTGAAATCACCTCAAAAGGAGGAATATCAATGGAGAAATGTCATAAAATCATGTTATTCACATTTGAATCAATTCTCATATTCAGTGGGGGCATGCTTTGGAAGCATGTTTTCCATAATTATTCTCATTTGGCATAATTTTCAAATTCAATGAGAGTATGCTTTAGAAGCATGTTCTCCACACTTATTTATTATTTATTACTTATATCAATTTTTAGATTTAGTGAGGGAATGTCATATAAGCATGTATTCCACACATCTACATTTTTCAAATTTAGTGGGGACATGCTTTGGAAGCATGATCCTCCACACTTATTTAGTATTTAGCATACCCGAATTCAGTGAGGGTAGGTTTTGAAAACATGTCCTCCACATTGGCACTTATTTCAATTTTTAGAGTTATCCATATATAGGGGGGTATGTTTTGGAGGCATGTTATACACACTTACATAGTTTATGAATTGGCCAAAGCACACAATTATATAATTCAAATTCAGAGCTATGACAAAATTTTATACATTGGTATAATTGTTATACATAGTTTCAACATGAGACATATCTAAGAAGCACATGTTATGAAATGTGGACATAATATTGAAAAATACTAATTAGTTTCATATTTCAAAACACTCTCAGGGACTCATTACCCACTAGGTGGGATTTTATAGAATGTATTGAGCTAATCGACTACAATAGTTGGTTCACTTTTTGGGATGGTTAAGGTGATTAAATCATTAAATCTTATCAAATTTTTAGGTAGGACTTAATTGTATCATCTATACTTACCATTTTGATATTGTGAGTTGACTTGGTTCACTCACACTCATTAGGTTATAAGTAACATTGGGTTTCACAGTTGAACTTATCTTAATTGTAGAGTGGCAACTCACCTTTACTCCAAGGTTGGGGGCATGTTTTTTCCAATATCCATCTCTATCTATCTCCTTAGATATATGCACTTTATATATTTATATATATTTACCATAATCTCAATTTTAGATATTTAGAATGATATATATCTTTGAATTAATTTTCTAATAGGCAATGTAGTTACATCGATACACAAGTGTACTCCTAAACCTCTCTTTCAATTTTAATCTTTTCAATACTTTATATTTCAAATTATATGCAATGATTATATAATGTAAGATGCTCTTAGTTTCAGGTAGTCACCAAAAAATCACTTAAGTTGGACTCAAGTAAAGTTAAGATGTGTTATACACACCTAGGTACACATTTATTATCTTTTAAACTGATAATTACATTACTAAATTAAAGGGGGGAATCTAGATGATACTTATAGATTATATATCACCTTAATATTGTACACTTGAGAAACTCAGACTTTGGTTGTTCCTCTTAGTTATATACCTCTCCCATTTAAATTGTTTTGCATCTACTCTATCTTGTGCCCCTTGGCCTATATTTTGGTCTTACCAATATTGTGTTAATGACCCAAAACTTATATCTTGCCTGTAATTCTTAAAACATGTTTATCTTCCACCTTTTTAGGTTTGAATACTATAAATACTTTCCTATTCCTTGTACCATAGCATCTAAAATAGATACGTGCATTAATTTAGGTGTCTTGCTCTGATGTAAGTGTCTAATTCCCTAAAGTCTTTTAAAATTTAAATGAAACATATCCTAATGGCTTGCCTATGTTATTTAATGAGAGTTATTTATCTAAAGTGATTGATATAAATAAAATACCAACCCTCATTCATTCATCACCTATCATAGACCAAAGACAACTTATACAAATATTCAATCAAGCCCTTGATAAAGTAAAATTTTCCCATTTTATCCTATTTTCATATTAGTCATAGGGACATCACATACATAGGTTTACTAATTTAAAAGATAAGCCACTATTGTTCTTGATTTTCACATATTACATGTTTCACACACAATATAACATGTAGGGGAAACTTATATTAGTGTAAGGCCTTTTTTAGAATATTATATATGTAGGCAATGTTCATTGATATAGGGTTCTTTGGGTCAGCTCAACACCATGTGCCCACTAACTCAATTTTCTCCAAGGTCATTATGAATATGAAGAACTAGGGTTTTAAAATTTTATGAGGAATAATAGTCCATGCCATATATCTGAATGCACTAGAGTGAAGGAGAAGACAAACCCAAAAGCATCCAGGTGGTCACATCTTTTTCTAGTAGGTATTTTATATAAGACATCTACATTGGGTTTAGATAGTAGCATTGATGTAACTGTCCCATGTTGATGTTAGTGTACATAGCTATATAGGCTCTCAATCCATAATTTAACATCTGTTCTAGAATTATATTCTAGTTTGTTTCCTACCTATTTTAAATCTAGAACTGTGTTAGCATCAAAACAAACAAGTAAATTATTTATTTATCATTTCCATATCTATCATTTTTTAATTTTAGTATATCTCATTTTAATACATTTAAAAATGTTATATATAAATTTTAAAATCTAATTATCTTTTATTAGATCTTATTATCACCCTTGTGTATTATCATTTCTATATTCTTAACCCTATTAACCCAAAGCAAGATTCCATCTCCAAATTTAGGGTTAAACATTTCATGAAACTGACATGAACATGAGCATACTCCATTAATTTCAAAGACATATAATGATGTTATTTCACTTTTAGACTTGTTAGACAAGTCAACATCTTGTTAGGTTATTTTTGAGAGAACATTACAACCTTGTCGCATAATGTAGAGTCACCACATGTGGCTCTCATGTTAAATTTCATAAAATAAACCAAATATGATATATCATTTGAAATATAAGATCCACCATCCCAGAACCTAATAAATAAATATTTTACACCATACATCCAAGTGTGTGTTCACAATAAAATGATAAAATAAGCTTCTTATGGACAATAATCCAAGGCTCAACTTTTACAACATATCGTAACTCTCCAAAATTGGCATTGGACCTTCAGATTTAGAACCATTTAATATGAGCATCAGGGGATTTGATAATATTTCATGAGTATTGGGATAAATAAAATTGAATATTACCATGGGTCATCATACTTTACCCACCTTATGCCAATTTATGTCAAATGATTCAAACTACAACATTCTCTTGGGACAACTTTGGATACATGAGATGTATGTGGTTACGCCTACCTTACATACACACTTATAATTTATTAATCAAGAATTTAATTAATAATTTCTAATAGATCCTAATCCATTCAAACATTATGCAATTATCCAACAAATATATAATCCTACACTACAATCCTATGAATATGAGTAAAAAATTAATACACTAGTATAATAATCTAACCGGATTATTCTATCTAAAGTAACAAATAGATAGTTATCATGTTTACCTGAGTCTTAAGATTCATTACTACCATGGATAATAGAGTGTTAAATTATATCTCTCCCTCATCCTAGAAGTTGATATGAATCAACTTCTAACCAAAGGATATGATGTGAATACTTATTGTTATTATCATTAGGGATTAGGGCATTCTAAGAACATATGCTTTACCTTGAAAATTAAGATCCAAGATATCATTGATGATCAAATAATTATACTTGATGAGCCTCTAAAGGAATCAGTTTCATAACCTAGTGATCAACATAAATGAAAAACATTTCACAATTCTTTGCATAATCATTCAAATAATAATTTAGCATTCTAACAGGCACACATTGCACACTTATGGGATTTAGAGTAAAAAAATTAAAGAACATCTAGAAAAATAGGATTTGATAATCAACTTATTTATGTGTGTTACTTATTTTTAACATAACCATATTGATCCTACAAAAATAAAAGATACTTGTTATATAAATCATTTTCAGCAGCTTGGTGTTGGTCTACAAGACTTGTAAAGAAAGGTTAGATTGAAAAGATTCATTGGGAAACATAATAATATCAATTTATTATGGTATTAAATTAATTAAAACATGCATTTGGATTATTCCTAACACACATCCATATGAATTTAAACTAGGAACTATTTGGTTATACCAAATGGAAGCTACAACTGATCAAAATCAACATAATATTTTTTTTCTCATGAAGGTAAATTAATACATATTTAAAATGATATAATTACTTATACTAAACATGTAAAACATGAGGAGAAATATGATATGTACCTTTTCAAATTATCCAATAAAGATGTAAATAATGTAAAATATCCAACTTAAGGTTATTAGGCACTGAGTAGGGAGATACCTATGACCAATTGAATGGGATCATAGAGTAGTCTCTTCAAGCATTCTAAAAATACTAAAAAAATAAAAAAAACATACAAAAATGCAAAAGAATTATTATCATAAACATGTTCTAATTGGATCTTTGACATCTATGTGTAAGTTCCATGTTGATGGATAGTATACCCATTACTTATACATACACATGTGTTCATGCTTCTATTTGACTGTGATGTAGGTATACATAGATACATGATCTAATCCTATTTCAAATGTTGGGCCTTCCCTCTACTCATGTGATGTGGACATTAGGGGCATACATTTATTTGATATTGATACTCATAGGTTATATGGTTCAATGATCACCTTTCATTATCATGTTTGAGATCTTATGTACTTACACATGCCTTTATCCATGATTATATCTTATATAGGGTACTTGATATGCCACACACTTGACCTTTTTTGATAATAAATTTGGTCCATGGGATACTATGATATGTTTAGGATGATTTTTTATGCTTTCCTTTATGAACTTCCTTGAGTATCTTGCCTTGCTATTATTTTCTTATTCGAGCATTTGAATATGCTCATTTGTTTGTGACACCCATGCATATGTGTGCTTTCTTTGACATTTGCATATATCATTATTTGATATATATAAATTTGAATATGTAACTCTTGATTTTTTAGGCATTTGACTAAGTCATTTCTTTTCATTATGCATAATTTTAACATGCCCCTTGTTGGTGGTCTCCTTGGACCATGATATTTTTGACTTGCTTTTAAGTGCCCTTGTGTGTGATTGTTTACTTGTTGAGATTATCCTAATTACCATCTAAACATTTTCATGATATTTATCATGCATCTTAATATTTCATGTGATCACATTATTTTATGTGATTCAATACTATATTTACCTAGACATATCCTTCTATATGCTACATGGTTATATTCATAGATATTATAGTTGTATCCTTTTGATGTGAGGTGACTATTAGTTTCTATTATTTCCTTACCTTAAATGGGGGAATGCTAGTAGGGGCATGATTTGGAATCATCTTATTGATAGTTATTTAGTAATCAACATCTCTAGATTATGGTGGGGGCATGTTCTAGAAATGTATTCTCCATACTTGACACAATTTTTAGATTCAGCAGGGGCATGCTTTGGTAGCATGTTCTCAGTACTTATTTAGTTTTCAACATATCGAAATTAAAATGGGGGTATGTTTCAAAAATATTTTCTCCATATTATAAATTATATAAATTTGTATATTTCTTCATATATAGTGGGGGAATGTTTTGGAAGCATGTTCTCCACACTTACACAATTTCTAAATTCGCCAAAGCACATAGTTATATGATTCAAATTCATATTTATGATAGAATTTTATACATTGATACCATTGTTATACATAGTTATAGCATGAGACATATCTAAGGTGCATATGTTATACAATGTATTCTTAATATTATAAAATCCAAATTAGCTTTAGATTTCAAAACTCTTTTATAGTTTGTCACCATATCATGGAATTTTACGCACTGATACCCATGACAAACTATTACATATTATATTGAAATAATCTAATACGATATTTGGTTCACTTTTGGTATGGTTGAGGTAATTAAATCACTGAATCTTACCAACTTTTTAGGTTAAACTTGATTGTATCATCTAACCTCACTAGGTTATAAGTATCATTGGGTTGCACAGTTGAACTAATCTCAACTGATAGGTGACAACTCACCTTTTCTCCAAGGTTTGGGGTATGTGCTTTCCAATATATTTATATATTCACTTTAAACACACACACAAATACACACACACACACACACACACACACACACACACACACACACACACACACACACACACACACACACACACACACACACACACACACACACACACACACACACACATTTATCCTATTCAAAACCTTACAATGATATATTTTTTCAAATCAACTTGCCAATAGGTGAGGTGGTTACATTGATACACAAGTGTAATCCTAAACCTTACTCTTTCAATTTCAATTTTTTGATAATTTTAATTTTAGATTATATGCATGATTATCTACTATAACATACTCTTGGTTTTAGGTCATTCATAACAAAACACTCAAGTTGGACTCAAGTAAAGATAAGGTGTGTTATATGTTGATGATTTGGAATTGCAATTGATATTAATCAATCAATAATGGGAAGTTCCAAGCTGTGGGACATTGCAGCTTGAAACAACCTCCAGATTTTAGAGAAGCTGGTCTCTTCTTTTGTATCAAGTGTTGGGGAAAAGGGATAGGAAATTAAACAAAAATGCAAGTGTAGGAAATGAAACCTAACTATGGTGATGTGCCTAAATGTAATCCTAATGCTAACCTAAGCATAGTGAGACTATTATAGGATTCAATTACATTTAAGAGTAGATAAGTGCATGATCAATGTAAAAGATTAGAATAATAGAAATAGAGGCTCACAATAGGGAATTCTTTTGCTGAGATACAAAGAATGTCAACAAAGGCATAGTGTTCAATCTTCTTAATAGAATCTTCAATCACATAAGAGGTGCATAAATCACGTACAGTTATGTAGAAATTCTGATTCAAGAAAATGAGACAAAAGCAAATGACATTCCTAATCACAACTCTAGAGAATCTATAGTATAGACTAATTTGTAAATGACACAGATAACACCAACCAAGGCATGGAGTTTAATCTTCTTAATTCATTCAGCCACATAAAAGGCATAGAAACATGCACAATTACATCAACTTTACAACTCAAGAAATTTGAGACAAGAGCAAATGATATTACTGGCCAAAAACTCTAGAAAATCTAAAACTATGAGAAAACCCTCCCTTTATTCTTATAATTCACCTTCTTTTATATCCTCCGATGTCTCCTCCCATCACTCCCCTTTCCCACACAATTCTACTCCATCCTTAACTCACAGGGGAAAAATAGATGGTGCTTTCAATGCCTTAGGGGCTCTAAAAATCTACTCGGCAAACTATTCCATTTACTCAAATTAACTCCAAATGATTTTACCTCCATTTCACTTTTTGGCAACAGATACACGAAACACTCTGTTATGTTGAAATGGTAGAGGACACTTAGTCAATTTTCTAAAAATCCTCTTATTACTTAGAAGGCACTAGAAAATGACACCTGGCACTTTCCACCTGATTCATTGAAGACATGCGGCTCTCTCTGCTTCTCTCTGGCTGTGCTGTAGTATCATTCGAGACACATATCAGACTCTTATGGATGGTGACACTTGGCACCTTCCACAAACTTTTGAAGTCACACCTGAGGACCACCATAATCTTTATTCAGTAATGAAACTTGAAGATGATCTCTCGACCATCAACACATGGAGGCTTTCATAGCTTTGAGGAAGATACGTAGCATCTTCCACTGCTTTAGTTTAAGGGTATGTGGCAGCTTCCACTTTCCCTAGGGATGGAGTAGAGAGAGGGGCTCAGAGAGTGACATTTGGCAGCCTTTGCTCATCTTTATTACTTAAGCAAAATAAAATGATGCCTTTCTGTGTTGAACCAAATTATTAAACCTAGGTGTTGAACCAAAGTCTCTCAGGTGCTAACACGTGGTGACTTCCACTTACTACTATTAGGTACGTGGCATGATCTGCAGTTCTCTAGAAAGTTATAAAAAGAGTCTCAAATGATGCCAGTTGGCTAGCCCCATGTTTTGGAAAGTGACACTTGGAAATTTCCACTTGAATTCAAACATAGGAAAAAATGAAATGAAAGAAACAAAAAGGGGGAAAGGACCCATGCTCAGACACTTGGCAGCTTCCACTGCACTTTGACACTTAGGCAAAAATGGATCCGCCTTCTGCTCCAAAAATCTACTGCTACATCTAAGGTATGTAGGATCCAAAATTGCAGTGCTCGACCCAAAATTTAAATACGACATAGAGTAAAAATTACTCTACAATTATTGGTGACCCCTAGGACTTTTGAGCCTACTCAAAAAGAACCTGACTCTCGCTCTATCAAAATTTCAAAATTTTATAACTTCAAAAGTGTTGTTTGGTAGATGGACCACTCATGGTTAGATAACCCTTGCTTATTCTACAATTTAACAAAATCCATATCAAATTTAATGATATCCTTGTGCAGAAAGTTTTGCAGGATCTAGACCGTGGCTTTTAGTCTGAATTCTAGCTGGGAAATAGGAACCAGGACAGCTTCAACTTCTGAGACTGAGGAATCATCCCACAAGGTCTGGAAAACTATTTGATCCCTCTATTTGGCCAGCAGCAATGGTTCAATTTGGTCCACCATTAGCACCATCTTTGCATCTAGAAATAGAGAAGGAAGGCCTAGTTGCACCAGATCTTCAATATGATGTCTCATCTCATCGATGCCTTCTTTCATGACTTCGAGATGGTCTTTGCAACTGTTGGCCATGGCATTACAACTGAGTACCTCATTGACCCATTTTGTGGTGGCCATTCTGTCAAGGATCCTTGCGGCTACCAATGTTGCATCCATTGTGTCATAGAGCTTCTACAACAATGAATGGGAGTCTGTGACTCTTTTGGAGATCGTGGCCAGAGTGTTTTGTACTGAATTTTCCACCCTCTTACACAATTTCTATGTGTTGATTAGGAAGGTGAGAAATGGCCTAAGCTAGATAATCTCTAAAGAGATTCTCTCCCACACTGACTCGTAGATATCCTTCACTAGTTACATTACTTCGACACCTCTTGGCCTATTAGCCAGCTCAATTGTTAATGGTGCCATCCTCTGTTTCTTTTCTTAGAACTGGGATTGAAAAGCCATAGCCTTTTTTTGCTCTTCTAGCAGCCTTTATTGTGATTGGGTAACTTACAACTGAAGTCCTTTGAATCTTCCTTACAATGCTGCATTCTCCTGCCTAAGGGCTGTTGCTGCATCTTTTGCAAGTGTGAGCTCTGCTTTCAATGAATCATTCTAGGCCTGGACTGCCCATTGAGTCTGAAAGGAAGTAGTATCTTGCAACTATTTATGTAGACTAACTATTTAATTATCTCTCTTATTTATTTCTTTGGCCAAATTGTTATAGTTTGCCTTTTATTTGGCCAAATCAGCGTCCATCTTTTGCAATCTTTTTGATTTCTTCAAATAATCATCTGTGACTATGAAAGTGGATTCTGTCAACAACTCAACTCTGTCTTGGGGCCTAAATAGGGACATGTTAATGGCCACTGCATTCATTGTATAGTCCTCTGGCTACATTTGCTCGCTCAGCTTGGCAACGTTGGGTGACAAATGGGTCACCGTAAACTACTATTGGATGGGGTCAAATTGTGACCTCAAATGTGGGACAGTCGATGCTTTATTTTCTTTAATTTTCTTTTTCTCTAGCTGGGATTCTCTTGCCTTCCTAGTAGCATCAACCTGCATCTAGAAGGTGGAAGGGGATGCAATATGCCCTCTTGTAAAAGGAAATCCTTGTGGCAAGCCATATTGGATAGCTATTAGTTGGCTAGGGGTGAGCTGAAGGGGCATCTTTCTAGGAACAGAGGGGGAGAAATGGGGTAATGTTAGAGCCTGAGGTGCCAATGACAGGGTAAATTATGAAATGGGGATGGTAGCAGTGGCAGGAGGTGTCATTTGGCTAGGTGGAGGCACCACACTGATAGGGAAAGGGACAGACTGAGAGGGAGGAGGGGAAGTAATACTTACCCTAGGGGAAGTTGCAGTGCTCTGCACTGGGCACTATGAAGGTTCCTCTTCCTCTTCTGAATCTAGATGGAACTACACCCTCTTTCTCTTCCAGGAAATTTCTACCTCTGGTTACATTTGTTTCCCTTCCACCTTTGCAATTGATAGTGGTGCTTGTGGAGAACTATGGACTTTAATCACTCCCGATGATGGGGAGGATTTTGGTGGTGAAGACACCACACTCCTTTGTTGTTCTACGATAGCTGCAGCTTACTCTGAGGTCTGCAGTTGCTGGCTTGGTCCCACTCCAGCTTCTTATTTTGTCTCAAGTTTCAGTAATTGGCTTATTTCTGGGCTAGATGTAGGGGAGGGATGCCACTCATCCCATAGTTCTTCCCATTTTTCATCTAAGTCTATGCTTTTGAAAGCATGAGTGGTTTGGGAAATTTTTTGCCTATATTTCCTATAGGCCTCAATCTTCTCTGCATCCCAACCTTTTTTTCTCAACATCCTTGTCAAACCAAAAATCATCTTGACTTTGGGATCATAATCCCTCTATTTGTCATACAAGGTTTCCCATGGCCTATTCTGTGGCAGGGGTAAATCTGTCAGTTCATCATAAAGACCAGGAGCATCTTCTGCAAGGTTTTTCCTAGTCTCCCAAAAAGGGTGGCCTTCATGTGCAATCCTGGCCCCAATCCTATTGGTCCTCACCATAGAAGCTATGTAATCAGCTGGGTCATAAACCCATTTGTCCTTGACTAACAGGAACCCCAAGAAGGCCAGCTTCCTTAGCAGCACTGTCTCAACTTTTCTGGCTTCTAGGCTTACATTGCCTACCATCCATAGGAGATTGTACATTTTCCTCTTCTTCTTCCTAGAGCCATACTCATTATCAACTATTGACACCTACCTGACAATTATAGGAATGCTAACCTAAGAGTTAAGGTCTTTGGTAGCAACATTGGTTCTCTACAAAATCCATGAACCCTTATGGTCATGTGATGGGACCCAAAATAGAAGTCACATGGGATTGGGCAACTGAATAGGAGGTTCATGACACTTGGGAATAACTTATTTATGATAGGCTTAGGGCTAAGGCAATGGAAAAGAGGGGTAACAAATAGTTCCCAAAAATCATACAGGTCACTAGTTCTTGATAAAACATGTGTCAATGCAGACATAGGAATGGTCCTTTGGGGGTCGAAAGCTGGGTCATATAGGTTTAGATTCATAAATCAGGTGAAAAGGTCAGGGTTTTGATGTAGTATAAGATGGAACAAAAAGGATGAATACCTAAATACCCCTTTTGACCTTAACTGGGTTAGCTACTCCACCATCAAAAAGGCAACATGCTCTGAGAAGTCAAGTCGATACTCTTGCATCTTATCGATCATCTTTAGCCTAAAAAGGATGGCCATTTGCTCTGCATATACCACTGTGTCATTCTTCATGCCAAAGATGAGAGCCATCATTGACAGTACATCTTGGCTAGCTGGCGTGAATTGAGATCTTAGTGTAGGGAGCGTGGGTACTGTTGAATCACCATCAACTATTTATAACTCAGACCTCAAAAACCTTGCCTGAGCGTTAACATTTGCCCACATTCTTTTCATCCTATTAATAGTGGGGAAGGTGGTGGTATTATCATACTATAGGGCTAACATGTCCCTGATAACTTGTGGGGTGACCTGTAGCATGAAGGGGCCTTGTTGAATGGTGCAAGATTATGCATGGAACAAGTCCATGCATAATTTGATCACATCAAGGCATGGATGCATGGCTAGGATAATGAATTGAGCTAGTTGTGAGGTCCATATCCTCATTTTGAATGTCTCATATTACCTTGCTCTGGCTCTTTGAAGACACCTTTGGTTTGCCCCTTCTCTTAGGTTCTTGCTACTAGCTCTTTGCAAGATCAGGTCCACGATTCCATCTGCATAATCCTTTACCTTTGAAGGGTCACTAGTTTGATCGAATCCCAAGACTCTGGTTCTCGAATAGCTTCTTGATGGTTGCACAGGAGCTACAACATATGATTTTCTAGCCAGTAACCTATCAAGATATCTAGGTGTCCCTATTCCTTGCTGTGAAGATGATGTTTTTGCCATATTTATATCTCTTCTATAATACCTGGTGTAGGAGCCTTGTGCAAGATAGAAACACACTTGCTGAAACAAAATTTACTAGGTGCTAATAATTGCAATGAGTAGGATATTTTTGCAGGTGTAGGAATGCTTGAGAGTTTGTAAAATTTTAAACTTGCTAAGGTATATTTATGGGCCTATCAAGTCCTAAATAGCATTAAATTTGGGTGACCGTTAGCAAATCCTACTCAATCTTTGGGAATCAGTGAGGTGGACACACTATGTGGCATAAGGTACCTTAGAGATCTCAAAAGATTTAGGGAAGCATTTAATGCATTAAAATTCAAATATTTAAAACTTCTAAGATGCTAACTCTACGTTTAAAATTCTTATTTTAAAAGAAAAGTAAGAAAATAACAGAAAAAATAATAATGTGGGAATGGGAAACTACCTAACTACATTAATTAAACATCCTTATTTCCCTCTGAGATCAAAAATGAACTTTCCAACATCTTTTTGACAAGCCAACTTATGTTGCCATATCGGTGATTGAAATAGGTACATCTTTGGTGAAATGTCCTCTATGCTGGCCACATGGATCTACCTGCATTCGAGTAAGTCTGAGTAAAACATGTGTTCAACACCCACAAGACTGGTATAGCTCATGACCATCTACATCCTTGTTACTTGACATGATTTCAGGAGAAGCTTGTTCTTGATTAAAAATATATGAAGGAGAATAAGACCCATAGCTATGAGTAATAGAATTATACATACCAAAAGGTGATTTCTTGATGATACCAAGACTGATTGATCGGTTGATTTGACTCAGAGTTGTTGCTGGTGTTGATAAAAACCTCCAAAGGCTGATTGGCTGAAGAACACACCAAAATTCTTCAACTCCTTGAAAGATCTATCCCACCAGGCATGACAAAAATTGTTGATGATTTAAAATTGCACTTGATCTTAATCAATCAACAATGGGAAGTTCTAAGTTATGGGACATTGCGGCTTGAAATAACCTCCAAATTTTAGAGAAGCTGGTCTCTTCTTTTGTATCAAGTGTTGGGGAAAAGGGATAGGAAATTAAACACAAACACAAGTGTAGGAAATGAAACCTAACTATGGCAATGCACCTGAATGTAATCCTAATCCTAACCTGAGCACAATGAGAGTATTATAGGATTTAATTACATTTAAGAGCAGACAAGTGCATGATCAATGTAAAATATTAGAATAAAAGAAACAGAGGCTCACAACAGGGAATTCTTTTGCTGAGATATAGAGAATGTAAACAAAGGCATAGTGTTCAATCTTCTTAATAGAATCTTCAATCACATAAGAGGTGAAAAAATCATGTACAATTATGTAGAACTTCTGATTCAATAAAATGAGACAAAAGCCAATGACATTCCTAATCACAACTCCAGAGAATCTATAGTATAGACTACTGTGCAAATGACATAGATAACACCAACTAAGGCATGTAGTTCAATCTTCTTAATTCATTCAACCACATAAAAGGCATAGAAACATGCACAGTTACATCAACTTTACAACTCAAGAAAATTGAGACAAGAGCAAATGATATTACTGGCCAAAAACTCTAGAAAATATAAAACTATGAGAAACCCCACCTTTCTTCTTACAATTCACCTTCTTTTATATCCTTCAATGTCTCCTCCCATCACTCCCCTTTCCTGCACAATTCTACTCTATCCTTAAATCATAGGGGACAAATAGATGGTGCTTTCAATGCCTTGGGGGCTCCAAAAATCTACTTGGCAAACTGTTCCATCTACTCAAATTAACTCTAGCTAATTTTCCCTCCATTTCACTTTTTGGCAACAGATACATGAAACACTCTATTATGTTGAAATGGGAGAGGACATTTAGTCAATTTTCTAAAAAACCTCTTATTAATTAGAAGGCACCAGAAAATGACACTTGGCACTTTTTGCCTGATTCATTGATGACACGTGGCTCTCTTCGCTTCTCTCTAGCTATGTTGTAGTATCATTTGGGACACATATCAGACTCTTATGGATGGTGACACTTGCCAGCTTTCGTAGACTTTTGAATTCACACCCAAGGCCCACCACAATCTTTATTTAGCAATGAAACTCGAAGATGATCTCTCGGGCGTCGACACATGGAGGCTCCATGGCTTTGAGGAAGATACGTAGCGTCTTCCCCTGCTTTAGTTTAAGGGTATGTGGTGGCTTCCACTTTTCTTGGGGATGGAGTAGAGAGAGGGGATCAAAGAGTGACACTTGGTGGCCTCTGCTCATATTCAACACTTAAGCAAAATAAAATGATGCCTTTCTGTGTTGAACCAAATTATTGAACCCAGGCGTTGAACCAAAGTCTCTTAGGTTCTGACACATGGTGACTTCTGCTTACTGCTATTAGGTATGTGGCATGATCCGTAGTTCTATAGAAAGTTATAAAAAGAGTCTTAGATGATGCTAGTTGGCCGGCCCCATGTTTTTGAAAGTGACACTTGGTAGTTTCTACTTGAATTCAAACATAGGCAAAAATGAAACAAAAGAAACAAAAAGGGGGAAAGGACCCGTGCTCGGAAGGTGACACTTGGTAGCTTCCACTGCACTTTGACACTTAGGCAAAAATGGACTTGCATTCTACTCCAAAACTCTACCGCTACGTCCAAGGTATGAAGGATCCAAAATTGCAGTGCTCGACCCAAAATTTAAATACGACATAGAGTAAAAATTACTTTACATTATACATAGCCAGCTCCACATTCCTTTCTTTTAAACTAGTAATTTAATTACTAGATTAAAAGGGGGGAATGTAAATGATATTTATGGACTGTATAGTATCTTAATCATGTACACTTGGAAAACTCATACCTAGGCTATTCCTCTTAGTTTTGGACCTTTGCCACTTTTAGAAGTCTTATATCTACTCTATCTTGTGCTCCTTGGCCTATCTCTTGGTCCAACCAATCTTATGTTAATGACCTAAATATTCCATATTACCCATAAGTATTGAAACCTTATTATCTTAAACCTTTACAAGTTTTGAGTCTATACCTATTTTCTTATGTTATGGACACTAACATCTTAAACAGACACCTACGTTGACACATATGTCCCACTTAGATGTAAGTGTCTAGTACCCTAAAGCCATCTAATTTGTAAACTAAATGTATCTTAATAGTCTACCTAATTTCTTTAATGTAAGTTATTTCTCTAAATGGATTGATATAAACACAATATAAACCCTCATTCATTCCTCACTTACCAAACAAGACCTAAGGAAGTTTATCAAAGCATTCAATCAAGAACTTGATAAATAAATCTTTCCTATTTTCTTATATTTCTATATCAATCATAGGAATAATTCATACACAGGTTTGAATCACTGAAGGATTAGACTAAGAGTTTGATTTACCAAGTTACAATCTAGGTCAATGTTATACTTGATTTCTATATATTACATGATTCACACACAAGCTAACATATAAGGGAGAACTACATTAGTCTGAGGCCCTCTTCAGAGTATTGGCTATGGGGTTTTATTATTTCATGAAGATCAACAATTCATGACCTTAATATGAATGTACCAAAGTGATGGTGAATGCAATTATAGAAGCATCTAGGTGGTCTCATATTTTTCCAATAGGAATTTTGTATAGGATAAATGAATCATGTTTAGATAGTAGCATTGACGTAACTATTATAATTTGACATTAGCGTTTACATCTCTAGAGGCACTTAATCAAGAATTTGATGACAGTTCTAGAATAGTCTTCTAGCCTACTTCTTGCTTATTCCAAGTCTAAATTTCTGTTAGTATCAGAACCAACTAAGTACATTATTTATTTATCATTTCCATATCTAGCATAAATGTACTTTCAATTTTTAGCCTATCTTAGTTTAATAAATTTAACATATGTTATGTATGAGTTTAACATCTAATTGGCCTATTGTAGATCTAATTATCACCTTATACATTATTATTTATATATTATTAACCCTATCTACCCAAGTCTAAATGTGTGTTAGTATCAGAACCAACTAAGTACATTATTTATTTATCATTTCCATATCTAGCATAAATGTACTTTCAATTTTTATCCTATCTTAGTTTAATAAATTTAACATATGTTATGTATGAGTTTAACATCTAATTGGCCTATTGTAGATCTAATTATCACCTTATACATTATTATTTATATATTATTAACCCTATCTACCCAAGTAGGAGTCCATATCTAAATTTAGGGTTAAATAATGACAGTATACATCACAAATTTAAATAAAAGGGGACTCAATAATATCCAATCATCAATCTCAAAAATAGATAAGGTATGATTAATCATCTCCATTGATTGACTTAGACCCTGAATCACATAGACTAGATCATATCACATAGGTACCATAGTTCAAAATTATGGTTGTCACTGCCTATCAAATTGTCACAAGTTTTCTAATTTTATAGTAATATCTAAATGAACTCCATAACCACTTATGACATTGGAAGGATAAAATATTTATTGAACATAGTAGAGCCATGATTTCCCTCATTATTTGTAAGAGGTTAATATGGAATTATTTTTATAAGTAAAATTACTGAGAGGGGGTTTGAATTAGTCTTCAAAAATTTTCTTATCAAATACACTTAAGCAATCATCAACATATAGATCAAGCAATGCATAAACAATCAACTAGACAAACATGAACCAATATTGCACAAGTAAACACACCATATATGTGGGAAACCCTCAAAAGGAATAAAAACTACTTATATCTATAAATGGAATAGGATCCTATAAAATAAACATCAACTTTAGTGAAGCACCAACTTCACATAGATCATTAACCCCAAATAGCTAAACACCAACTTAGCTAGGATTTAACAAGCACCCACGTGCAAGGAGGCACAAACCCTTTAAATGGACTAGCATAAATAGATCCACCTAAAAACATTGATCAAATTTATAATACTTTATTTATCATAAAAAAATATGATAATCTCCTTCATCTCTTCACACACTTTTATCCCTCTCAAACTGGGATCTACCCTTCTTCACTCAATTAGCCCTCTTCTTGACTTGATTAGATCATATGACGTTGATCAACACACACCAAAACTATATAAAATGTTCATAAATTATACTATATCCTATTTTAATGGTATAAAATACCTCATTATACTATTCAATATAATTTCTTGTTTGATTACACACAACACACACCAATAGGCCTAAAATTGCCTAGTTTTATACAAGTTTCTTGTTCATATCCTTCTTAGTCAACCAAACATTTTTATACTTTTAGGTCATCCATGGAATGTTCTTGGGATATATCATAAATATGGATGAAATTTGATTTTAATACGTTTAGGTGTATCTTTCTCAAATAGGCCTTATCTCTCCACTAGGTCTCATGGAGACCTAATCCCATTAGACCTACTTAGCACACATTACCCTTTAATCTTATTAGAGCATAATAAAAAATTTCACATGATAGGAACATATAATATGACACATAAATATACCCCTAATAATATCACCTTATCTTAATAATTTTTTTTATCTCCATCCACCACTTGAAGCACATCTTTCATAATGTTCATATTAGACCTGTGTATACCCAAAAAGTCTATCTTTAACAATTGAAACATAAACACAAAATTAAAAAAAAACATGGAATACACACACACACACACACACACACACACACACACACACACACACACACACACACACACACACACACACACACACACACACACACATACACACACACACACATATATATATATATATATATATATATATATATAGAGAGAGAGAGAGAGAGAGAGAGAGAGAGAATAAATGACCTTAAAGACATCAAAAATTCTATTAGAATTCATAACTCAGGGTAAAAAGACTCAAACCCTTCTCTGCTAGTAACCCACTCATAACTATTAATTAGCCTTAAAACACAATCATGAAGAATTAAAATTTTTTATACCTAGAAAAACACATTAAGGGTATTAAAATTTATTAAAATTATCTTATATATACCTTATAACAACTTCCATAAAAAAATCACAAGAATTAATGGAAACTATTGGTATTGAAGACCAATTTGTTTGTTGTCCCCTAAAAATATCACTCATTTTTAGGACAACATTTGAACTATTTTTGTCCTACAGACCAAAATTGTCTCTTCCCTTTTCGAAATTTGTCCTGGGAATTCAAATTTCTCATTTTTCAAGCTTCTCAAAAATCTACAGACTCTATAGGCTTGAATCTACAGACTCTGCAGGCTTGAATCTACGGACTCTATAGGCTTAAATCTATGGACTCTATAGGAAGATAAATCTATGGACTCTATAGGCCAAGTTCAACGGGCTTCATAGGTTGATTTCTACAGACTCTACAATAAAGAAGCAAGATTTCAACACTTAGGCAATCTCAAAGTTGGTTCAATGACTAGGTTCAACCAAAAGAGTTCATCGGCAATCTTCTAAGCAAGGATTGAACTGTTGAACCTTGAACCATTTTGGTTCAATGGGCTCAACAAGTTTAAAGGTTCAACATCAATAGCAAGAGGTTAACCGCTTCTAGGTTCAAAGGCTTCTACAGTCAGGTTTAAAGGCTTCTACAAGCAGGTTCATTCAAAACAATAAGTTTTTGAGGATTGAACCATTGAACTTTTGAACCATTGAACTAGTCAGGTTCAAAGTTCAATAGGTTTAACACATTTGGTTCAATGAGGATCAAAAGGACTTAGTGAAATCAAAGGGAATGAACCATTGAACCATTAAACTGAAGTTGGTTCAATTCAGTTGGTTTAATGCTTTAGTTCACTCAGTCAGTTCATCAAATGGTTCAACAGTTGGTTCAAAGGTTGGTTCAAAGAAGCGGTTCAATGCAAAAGTTCAAGAGAGCCTCCTGAAGGACAAGTGCCCTTACGGAGGGCACTTGGTCGACAAAAGTACCCTTTGGAAGGGTCATTTTAAAAGAAGCTGCAAAGGTAAGTTCTTTTAGAATTTTGTTTAAGGCAGTCGAAAGACAAAGGCATAATTCCTTCGGAAAAAAAGTCTGAATAAATGTAGGAAAGTCTATGGGACAAAAGCTCAAAAGAATTTCTGAAGGCCAAAGACAAAGCCAGTTGAAACAATTCTTGCAGACTTTTTGTCCATGAGAAAATGTTCGCGGGAAAGCTCTGAAGGACTCTGAAGACAAAAAGGCTGCCAAAGGACCCCAAAGGGTAGGTGCCCTTGTGGGGGACTCTCAGCTGCCAAATTAAAGGACACTTCCCCAAAGCTGAAGGGTCACCTTCCCTTTTGGAGGATGCAAAACAAGAAATCTAAAGGAAGCAAGTAGCAGAAAAGGCCAAATCAAGAGAAAGCCAAAGAAAGCCCAAGGGGTGACGTGCCTAAAGATGTCAAAGTCAAGAATGATGAACTAGCTGTTGGAAATTCAAACGTAGTGACGGGTGTGTAAACATCAATTTCAAGGTTCGTAAAATAGTCATTGATTTTGAAAGGCCTTAAAGAAGAGCCAAAGAACTTAGTGACCCGCTGGAAGAAAGAAGCTCGAAGGCCATCTAAAGACTACTCGAAGGGTAGATACCCTTGCGGGGGGATCTTCTCGACCCAAAGCAGATCATTTCTTAAGGCCTAAAGGGCAAGTCCCCTCCGAGAAAGCTCAAATGACAAAGCTGAAGGAATTGCTGAGGAAAGTGACGTGCCCATGGACGTTAAAGTCACGATGATGAAATAGCCGTTGATCCTTGTAGGTTTAAATATACGGACCTAAATGCATTCAAAGGCTTTAAGACCAAGATCAACAAGAAGTAACTAAGGAACAGAGCATCAAATTAAATTAAGGACCGGATTCAATTAAATAGAAAAGGAGGAACGATGAGGAAGGACCAGAAACATTTACACATCAGATATGTTTCTAGAAGTAGATCATCAGGTGGATATTAAAAGATGCAAAATTTCAATAGCATGACTTATTTCTCTACATTGAGAAAAGCAAATGGGTAGATGCCCCTAAATTCCAGCCTATCTTCTTAACAAAATTCAATGCAACATGATGTGTTACTATTCCCAAGTCTGTCTTGAAGAGGCTATATAAGGGATCTCTCTCTGACAATCAGAAACAAAACTCTGCCCAAATTGGAAGGCATTACTGAGACTTTGAGCTCAGATTGTTGATCATATTTTGTTATTATAATAAGAAAGCGACTTTTTAGACTTTGTGCTGTGATATCTTTATTGTTTGGGAAACTATTCTTATGTCTTTTTCCTTAATATATTTTCTATTCCTCTTATTCAACAAGCAGAGTTAGTGAAAGTAGTTAGGAAGGTGTCCTGAAGTCAACTGTGGAGAGACTTTGTGCCCCCATAATTGACTTTAGTGTGTTTTTCTTTTTGTTTTTGTGTAAAGGACCTTGGGATGACTTTGTGCCCTCATTGTCCTTCGTATCTCACTTTTGAGCAATTTAGTTGGAGACTTTGTGCTACATCTCAATTTGCTGGTTACTACATCCTTGGTTACATTTTATAATTACTACCAGGAGTATTCTTATGGTTTAATGAATAGTAATTATAAAATAAGAGGTGTGCTTTCTGTCATTTCCCTTGAGATTTTTTTTTTGATTTGCACACATCATCTCTGAAGAAAGAGAGATGAATGGTTTATCCTACCCTTGAGTATTATTTTTTATATATATATATATGTATATAGATATATATCATATCTATAGGGAACCTCCCCTTGATGAGAGGAGAGATTAGTCCCCTTTTGATGTGGTGAACCTACACATTTGGATGACCAATCTTCTTACTTTGGCTAATTAGACCTATTTTGTTTATCCGTACACTGATCGACAAAATATTCAACCAACAATTTTTGGCAACTACACTAGGGAATATAACCCATTATTGTTATAACCTATCCATTGTACTCCACTGTGGAAGAACAAACTACTCCAATGTTTTCCCATTGTTAAAATTTTCCTCCCAGCCTCGCGTAACAATTTTTGGTGACTCCGCTACGGATATAGTTATGTGCATTCTAAAACCTCAAGTTTTAGATGAAATTAGTCTCTACCATTATCCATTATAGATACAATTCACCTCCACACTAACTAGGAAAGAATGCATAGTTTAAAGCCTCAAGCTTCAAACTAAAGCAAGGTCAATTCTTTTCCATCTTTGTTTCACAATCTAGCAGATTCAAGTTATATATGAAGCCAAAGGGCTAAAGGTATTTTTGACCCTGTATTTGAGTTGGTATAGTAAAGTAATTTTGATCTATTTCCTTCACCATCTCACCTCCAATGAACCAAGAGCTTTCTTCCTACTAAATTCAGATCTTTATTGCCAAACAAAGTATCCACTTCTACTATTGATAATGCTTTTCCAATAATTACCCCTCTGAGATTTGTCATTCCTCCTTTTCATAGTCATATAATGGCAGTTTAAGACCCCTAGGGTAATGCTTTTAGTCCTCTCAATCTTACTCCACCTCTACATGAGCTTCCACGCAATTCAAGGAAGAATTTCTCCAAATTCTATGGTGATGGGAAAGTTCATCTTGATGAACACATTGCAGCCTTCAGCATAGCCTATGGTGTAATTGGAGTAGAATTTGAAGATGTAGTAGTCAGGATATTTGTAGAAACATTACAAGGTGTTGTCGTAGATTGGTTTTATCATCTACAGGCTTGGTCAGTAACTGATTAGAATACCCCCAAAGATAAGTTTGAAGCCAGATTCAAACTTGCAAAAGATGCACATGCCCTTCTGGCTCAACTTACACAGATGAAGAAATAACCTCATGAACCAATGCAAGACTTCATAGCCAAATTTGACAAACTGAGAAACAAAATTTCTATAATTTCTTGACCAATAGCTAAGAATCTAAAATGCTTCTTCATTAATTCTCAGTTACCTGAAGTAAGTTTTATTTTGAGACATGTTGGTCAAATAGATCTTATTGCAGCTCAACATTTGGCCACTGAGGTAGAAGATGATCTCATCTTAGCAGGGAAGATAAGAAGAAATCTAAATAGAAATAGACCTTAATCATCTTCTGAATATTCATCTACAAGCACCATAGATTTAATGGTTTAGAAGTTGGCAAATGAGGTGCTTGCTCTCAAAAAGCAAATAGTGCAAGGAATGTCTTTTGCTACTTCATACAGAGATATGCCAAGAAAGACATTTCCAAATCAGTCATATTAGGGAAACGCTAGTAGAAATCAAGAGCAACAAAATCATCTTCCTCCCCCATAAGGGAAACTTGCCTTGGAAGCTCCTCCAACCAATTTAGCAATGGGATATCTTGAAGCAGAATTAGAGTTATCTTTTCATCCTGAATTGAATCAAGAAAATGATGCTAATCTCCTTATAGAAATCAAGAAGAATCAACTAGTGACTCCCAAATTGGTTTCCTGAATTACCAAGATGAACCCAAAAGCAAAGGAGAAGCTTTTGATGGATCATATGTAGTGTTTACCAGGTCCAAGAACCAATCAGTCTAGCAAGCTGATAAAGGGAAGATAGAGGAACAATCTCAACCAAAAATTACAATTGCTAAGTATGAAACCACTCTACCTTTCTATTCAAAGGATCTGGTGATCACCCAAAAGGTAAGTACATCAATTTCACCTTCACCTTCTACTTCAATTTCACAAACCAGCCCTCCACCCATCCCTCCTAAAACCCAAAAGGTTGAAATACCTTCCTCTATTCCTAATCCAATTCAACCATTTGACATAATTGATCATGTCAAGAAGACCAAAATTCAAATGTCTGAATTTGAATATTTATAGTCCAATTCTAATCAATTGGATAAGTTGGTCTAATATGTCAAGAACTAAACCATCCCTACAAGATATGAAGCTAAAAAGGTAACTCTTGATTCACCAAAGAACATGCCCATTCTGAATAATCTTGTCATTACTCCTCCAGCTGCCTCTAGGAAAATATAACCTTTCTATGTTTCCCTATTAATAAATGGTTATCAACTCAACAATTACATCATTGATTTTGGGGCATCTGACAATGTCATGCCTGCTAAAGTAGCTGAGTCTCTGGGTCTCACACTAACCAAAACCTTTGGGAGATGTTTCTCCATGGAGAACAAGCAAGTACCACTACTAAGGCAAATCAAAGATGCTCAATTTTCATTTGCATCCTTTCTAGACAAGAGAATCAAGATGACTGTCTTGGTGGCTGACGTCCCAGCATCTTATGGTATCCTGCATGGATGAAATTTTTGTAAGGATGTGGGAGGAGAACTAAGGATGGACCTGTCTAAGGAAAGGATCCCTATCCAAGGCATAATGAAGATATTTCTCCTTGAAAAGGAGGAAAAATATGTGGTCACCCAAATGTCGACCCCTGTAGCACAAATTCTATTTGAGTCTTCAGGCAGGGGTAATTATTTCTTGACCATAGAGAATGTTCATGTTTCTATAAATGAAAGTCTTGTAGCTAAAAATCTAAGAATTGATCCAAACAAGACATCAGGAGAATTGGTAGGGCACATTATAAATAAGGAAGGATCTTCCATCTATAATGAAGAGAAATCTAATAGGAGATCAGCTTCTGATGATGCTGGGATCATGGAATCTGATGGCATCAATTCTTCCACCAATGATGGAGTTAGCATTGTGTTGATATCTCCACAAGGAGATATTCTTCCTTCGTGCAATTTGTAATTTAGAAACACCAAAAACATAGCCAAATGTGAATCTCTATTACTCAGATTGAAGATTTCTCAAGATGAAGAGATCAATCTCCTTCACATTAAAGGAGATGTTAAGCTGATAGTTTGTCAGGAGTTTGATGTGGAAAATCCAATCATGTGCTAGATTAAACCAAAAGAACAACCAATTATGGTAATGGACCATGCTGCTACAAATCAAAATCAGGCAAAAGAACCCTTCATTAAGAAAGCAAGGAGTTATGGCTTTCAAATTGAAGACCACATCTTGTTATGGGGCAAGAAAAAGAAAAAAACAAGAGGAAGATGCAAAAAATTGGTTTCCTGGTGGAGAGTTCCATTCACCCGTCACCATTTCTGGGGACAAAATGTCTTCTTACTAGTTTATCAGGATAGAGCACTATTTTCACTAACTCTCAAGAAGCAACATTTGAAACATTTCAACTCTTGAAGTATCAGATCATTGCATTTATACATATGTATATTTGTATAGTTTTTAAATTTATTTTGTTCTGTTTGTTTCCATTTTTGATGCCTTCCAAATCTAGGCAACATGACTCTATAGCCCAATGGTATACATGAAGACCCTGGAGATTTTAGATTCTACTCCATTCAATTCTTTTTAAAATTGATAGAAGTTCCCCAACTGGAGCCAGCTATTGTCCCCCAAAAATATCACTCATTTTTAGAACAACATTTAAACTATTTTGGTCCTACAGACCAAAATTGTCTCTTCCCTTTTCAAAATTTGTCCTGGGAATTCAAATTCCTCATTTTTCAAGCTTCTCAAAAATCTACAGACTCTGCAGGCTTGAATCTATAGACTCTATAGGAAGAGAAATCTATGGATGCTGCAGGCCAAGTTCAATGGGCTTCACAGGTTGATTTCTATAGACTCTATAGGAAAGAAGCAAGCTTTCAACACTTAGGTGATCTCAAAGTTGGTTTAATGACCATGTTCAACCAAAAGAGTTCATCGGCAAGCTTCTAAGCAATGATTGAATCATTGAACCTTGAACCATTTTGGTTCAATGGGCTCAATAGGTTCAAAGGTTCAACATCAGCAGCAAGATTTCAACCGCTTCTAGGTTTAAAGGCTTCTACAGTCAGGTTCAAAGGCTTTTACAAGTAGGTTCAATCAAAAGAACAAGTTTTCAAGGCTTGAACCATTGAACTGTTGAACCATTGAACCACTCAGGTTCAAGGTTCAATAGGTTCAACACATTTGGTTCAATGAGGATCAAAATGACTTAGCCAAATCAAAGGGAATGAACCATTGAACCATTGAACCAAAGTTGGTTCAATTCAGTTGGTTTAATTCTTCGATTCGCTCTGTCGGTTCATCAAATGGTTCAATGGTTGGTTCAAAGCTTGGTTTAAAGGTTGGTTTAAAGGAGCGATTCAATGCAAAAGTTCAAGAGATCCTCTTGAAGGACAAGTGACCTTTCAGAGGGCACTTGGTTGACAAAATCACCATTAATAAGGTTCATTTTCAAAGAAGCTGCAAAGGTAAGTTCTTTTTAATTTTGTTTAAGGCAGTCGAAAGACAAAGGCATAATTCCTTCGGACAAAAAGTCTGAAGGAATTTAGAAAGGTTGAAAATGAAACTCCCACAAAGACCAAGGCAAGAAATGAATTCCTTTGGACATTTTGTCTGAAGGAATTCCTTCGGACAAAAAGTCTGAAGAAATTCAAGAAAGTCCGTGGGAGAAAAGCTTGAAAGAATTTTTAAGGCCAAATACAAAGCCAATCGAAACAATTCTTGCAAACTTTTTGTCCATGGGAAAATGTCCATAGGAAAGCTCCGAAGGACTCCAAAGACAAAAAGGCTACCGAAGGACCCCAAAGGGTAGGTGCCCTTGTGGGGGACTCTCGACTGCCAAACTAAAGGATACTTCCCCAAAGCCGAAGGGTCACCTTCCCTTTGGGAGGATGCAAAATAAGAAATCCAAAGGAAGTAAGTAGTAGAAAAGGCCAAATAAGGAGAAATCTGAAGAAATCCCAAGGGGTGATGCACCCGAAGATGTCAAAGTTAAGAATGGTGAACTAGTCATTGGAAATTCAAATATAGTGACAGGTGTGTGAATGTCAATTTTAAGGTTTGTAAAATATTTGTTGATTTTGAAAAGCCTTAAAGAAGAGCCAAAGAACTTAGTGACCCGCTAGAAGAAAGAATCTTGAAGGCCATCCAAAGACCACCTGAAGGGTAGATACCCTTGTGGGGGGCTCTTTCCAACCCAAAGCAGATCATTTCTCAAGGCCCAAAGGGCAAGTCCCCTCTGAGAAAGCTCAAACGACAAAGCTAAAGGAATTGCCGAAGAAAGTGACGTGCCCACAGATGTCAAAGTCATGATGATGAAATAATCGTTGATCCTTGTAGGCTTAAATCTATGGATCCAAATGCATTCAAAGGATTTAAGGCCAAGATCATAAAGAAGAAACTAAGGAACAGAGCATCAAATTGAATTGAGGACCCGATTTAATTAACCAAAAAAGAAGGAACGACGAGGAAGGACCAAAAACATTTACACATCAGATATGTTTCTAGAAGTAGATTACCAGGTGGATATTGAAAGATGCAAACTTTCAATAGCGTGACTTATTTCTCTGCATTGAGAAAAAAAAATGGGTACATGCCCCTAAATTCTAGTCTATCTTCTTAACAAAATTCAATGCAACATGATGTGTTACAATTCCCAAGTCCATCTGGAAGAGGCTATATAAGGGACTCTCTTGTTAGTGTAAAAAGGGATCTCCCTCTGACAATCAAAAATAAAACTCTACCCAAATTGGAAGGCATTACTGAGACTTTGAGCTTAGATTGTTGATCATATTTTATTATTGGAATAAGAAAGCAAGTGACTTTTTAGACTTTGTGCTGTGATATCTTTGTTGTTGAGGAAACTGTTCTTATGTCTTTTTCCTTAATATATTTTCTATTCTTCTAATTCAACAAGCAGAGTTAGTGAAAGTAGTCAGGAAGGTGTCCTGAAGTCAACTGTGGAGAGACTTTGTGCCCCCATAATTGACTTTAGTGTGTTTTTCTTTTTGTTTCTGTGTAAAGGACCTTGGGACGACTTTGTGCCCTCATTGTCCTTTGTATCTCACTTTTGAGCAATTCAGGTGGAGACTTTGTGCTACATCTCAATTTGATGGTTACTACATCCTTGGTTACATTTTTTAGTTACTACCAAGAGTATTCTTGTGGTTTGTTGAATAGTACTTCTGAAAGAAGAGGAGTGCTTTTTTTCATTTCCCTTGAGATTTTTCCTTTGATTTGTATGCATCATCTCTGAAGAAAGAGAGATGGATGGTTTAACCTACCCTTGCGTGTTATTTTATTTTTGTATATATATATAGCATATCTATAGGGAACCTCCCCTTGATGAGAGGAGAGATTGGTCCCCTTTTGATGTGGTGAACCTACACATTTGGATTACCAATCTTCTTACTTTGGCTGATCAGACTAATTTTGTTTATCAGTACGTTGATTGAAAAAATATTCAACCAACATTATTGACCTTCTCTCTCATAGACGTTACTCATTCAGACAAGCCATTTTGGATTCAATGTTCCAAACTCTTATAATAACTTAAAATATTATGAAAATAATGGATAATTAATTTAGGTTTAAAATAAAAACATCATGTACATTAGGTTCATCAACTTATGGCATAGAGTCTCAAATACATTGCTGCAATCTACTTACCCATATTTGTCAATTTACCTTCAAACATAGTCATGGTGATAATGAACTTCAACACCTATGTAGACACTTTAAAATATTCTTGATATATGTGGATGATACTATGATATCATTAGGTAACTTTCAAATAGAAAGATACCATGGTTAAGTGACAATATTAGTCTTTCAGATCAATCTCACAACCTTACACCTTCACTATCTCATTTGTACTAGACAAATCAACTTATGAGAAACATTTTAAACATATACACTAACCTCAAAAACATATATCAAACATGATCATTTCTTAAAATTATTTAAAAACGTCTTCATGCAATTTGATTCATCCCTAGTCCATTATAACACTTCCTTATTCAACTTATCACTTCTACCTGACTTTCTCACTATCTGTACCATTAGGCCTTTTAGCGATAAGTCAACTTACATGACCATTTTAACACACCTAGGTTATTAAAATTGATAAAAAACCACCATGGACACCAAATAAAATATTAATCTTTAACCTTCATCCATTTATAAACTTTGACTTGGTAGACTCTAACTTCTACAACAAATATTTGAGAAATAAGGCTTTTATTATAGGGTTCACTCACTCACCTGACATACCAATCACACCTGGAGGTGACTAGGAGAGTTGAATACAATATCAAATCAATTAAATATCCATTAAAAACCAATCTATTATTTTTTGATCAATATCTTTCTCACTGGGTCAATGTTATGGTTTTAGAGAGGGTTAACACTATTTCTGGTGTTAACGATTGTTCATAAATCTTAGCCCCTTATTCTAGAAACAAATAATTTTAAATTTGAGATAGGACCCTTACCCATCTACCATGAATATATTATGTTCCCATGTGTAGACACCGAAATCGTGTCGACTCCCCCGGTCATTCCCCATTTTGTTCTTCTTCACCTATTTAACCCTTGTCGACCACTTTTCCCACTAGCCTTGACCCTGGCAGCATGTAAAAATGAGCACAGAGCTAAAGCTAGACTCTATTCCCATTATGCATCTGCCGACGATGGTCGTTACCCGGCCGACGTCACCGACGTCGGTCACCTTACCGTTACCCGTTTTCAGTTATCATTCAGTTCCCAATCGGTTTCCTGATCGGTTATCAAACCGTTCCCGAAACCGTCCCTCACCTTCATCAGCAAAACCATTCGAAATCAATCAATCGATCCCGAACTCTGACATTCACAGACTCTTGCAACCAATTAGCTCTAGCGATCAACCAACTCCAGCATTCGACCAATCCGCATTCGCTTCGATCAACTTACGGCAACGCTTCGACGACTTCAATCATGGCTTTTATCATGTCTTTTGATAGGTAAGTATTTTCTCTATTTGTTTTTATTTCTTTCTGGTTATTATTTGTTTGTTATTTCTATTTCTATCACCCCAGATTTTCAGATCGTAGACCTGAACCCTGAGTCCCTTCTTTACATCTCTGCCCATTATCCAAATCTATAACTCTGTCCAGACTCGACCAAAACCCCCAGACCCTATCCAAACTTGACCTTACTTTGACTAGACCCTATCCAGACCCTGTCCCGATCCTGACCAAGACCCTATCCCGACTCTACCAGACCTTCTGCAACTCGCCCAGACTCTGTCCAGAACTTGCCCCGACCGACGCCGGTCACTACCCTGACCGACGCCGGTATCTTAACCGACGTCGGCACCTGTCCGACCGACGCCGACACTACAGAGACCGACATCGGCAACTGCACATAATAGTTTACTTCATTATCAGGTACGCATTTTATTTTCTATCCTTTATTTCTGTCATTTTATCTTTCATTACATCTACTTCAGTTCAATATTCTACTTTTTTATCAGTGGGTTGATATCCTTCTAGGAAGTCTTCATACTTCTGAGATCGGGCATTCACTTGACAGCCCACCATATCTTTGACTAATGTTTTTTCGTGCTTCAGTCTCTTTTTCTTCGCAGGTGTCATTACTCCACAGCCAAAGAGGAGAATCTTCCAACGTCTGATTTCGGTGCGCACGACTTTATCAGGTATCTTCTAGCCTTGACCATTTATTTTAGTTTCTTATTTCTTCTTTGAATGTAGAAAGCAATTTAGCATAGAAACACCATGCATAGGTTACACATGACAATGAGTACTTGAAACTTCTGAGGTTGAGAACCCTTCATTTTTTGCACTTGAGAGAACTTGAAACACTTTTTCTTGCATTTTCTTGAAAAATTTGACCTTATACTTTGTAAACACACTTGAAACAACATGACATACATATATCAATGATCACATACTCACACTTCCCTTGGAAACTAATACTAATACCCAATCTAGCCACCATCTCTCTCTTTGCTCTCTAGGATTTTCATCTATAAGTCACATTAGGCCTTGAAACTAACCTTTTAGCCACTGTCCAAGCTATCAACACATCATATACATGTCATACAGCCTCTTACCCTTCTCAATCACTAACATACATTCTTCATATGCCTTAAAAATACCTCATGACACCTTATTAGGTCAAGTACGGTGTAAAACTAGTCTGATTGCATGTTAGGTCTGTATGTCCTACCCCTGTAGGCTCATTCTGAAACTCTCATGAGTGATCCAATGCCTCATAAGAATTATAAAATAACCTTATACATTCTATTATTACTTTTTTCATCTAACTCACTAGGCCACCATGATATTTAGATAGTATCATACATCTATACACACCTCTTCATGCTCACCATGCACATGCTCATGATATGACTATGATTGTTATGACTAGGCTTATCAAGAAACCTAGTACTCAAAACATGTTTACCTTGACTTGATCATAAAATATCTTTGTGACAACATTGATAATCATCAATATGACCTGAATCATGACATTGGCCTTAGAAGAATCATTAGGTTATCTTCAAATTATCTCTCAATAGAAAGAGATCAGACTACCTTCAAATTAATTCTCAATAAAAGGATAATAGGTTTCCTTCAAATTCTCTCTTGTCACATATATTAATTATCACATACCACTTAACCATGCATATTTACTAGATGTACCTTGAAATTAATGACATCAACCTTGAACTTGACCTTGACCTTGACATCAATGACAACACTTCTCAACATACTCATCATTTGTCATTTATGGAAAAATATTCTTCAATTTGAGCACTCTCATCTCTCCAAATATGATTAAACTCCCTTTATTGAATTTCTCCCCCTTTGATATTAATGACAAAGGGTCCTACATAGGATGACATATAAAACCATGACTTCTTTCTACAAGATCTCAACACATATAATATGAAGCAATAAATTAATATGCTCCCCCTTAATGCATACCTTCTTCAAATAAACTTAAATTACAAGATCACTTCTCAACATAGATCAAGCTCATTTACCAGCTACTCAAAAACATATAAAATCTTGAATAAATCCCCCTGAGCTGATGTTTTATTTCTCAATCTATCATTATCCATTAACATAATGTGTAAAAAATCTCTTCTAATCTTTTCTAAGCTGGATAAGCCATATCTGATCCATCGATATATAACAACCCTTCTTATGTTAGTTTACTTCTCATTAGGTCGGTCTATTATCAAATTTATTATTCCAATAGAATAGTCTAGTCTTCCATGATAAAGCAAAGATCACTCATATCATGTCCATATGGAATATTCAAATGTTATTCTTGCATCAATATTTATCCTTTGTGTCTCTCAAGTCACCATAGTACAAACACCAACATGAAACCTTCCCTACATCATTCTATCAACTAAGTTTGTGAATATAAGTTTAACTATGATAGAAATTTATCATATCTCATCTTCTTCATAATACACAAACTAAGACTATACACCTTGTGCCTTAGTCCTCTATGACCTTAAGTTCATCATGATTCACATAGAACACTAAACTCTTTCTCATAACTCTCAACATGACTTCATACCTTCATACAACATTTATCAAAACTCAACAAGCATCTACCATGCTTTTACTTACTGATAAGTGTCTCCATGAAGCCTAATGGAGTCACAATTTTCCATAGGGAACTAAAACAATACTAATTCAAGATATTATCAAGTCTTCATGCTCTCACAAGATGGAATGTACTTCAATATTCTTTTAGGCTTGATTAGTATTATAATATTGATCTCTTCATCAACCATTTGATCATCAATGTGGGATGATAACGGGCATTCTTGACTTTATTTCACATTTGAATCATGCTCTATCACAAAAATTAGTCCACTTGAACTTTTAGACTTATCATGACTCATCTTCATTATCTTTGATTTTCATATATTCATTTGTCTTCTCTCTACCACTCTAAAGGCTTCAAAACTCCTATTTTGACTTTATGACCTTCTAACCCAGTTAGGATAGAATATTAAAATGTGTCCTACATCATGAAAATGATATAAAACCACCTTATACATACCTCTTAATTTATGTGATGTGTGACTCCTTCCATAGTCCCATGAGTACTCATTTTTGGAGGGTCTTCTACACTCTCTTGCTCTATGACCAAATAATTTGCATAAAAAATAGTAACCATTGAGTGAATTGAAATACCTTATATCATTGGGATGTTTGATAAGTTTTTTTATGTTGACATTCTTTTATTAAATAGTCTTTTCCTTGAATTTAGGTGCTTCCTTTTGGTTTTCTTTGAAACCAAGACCTATTTTATCATTTACAGACTTTTGACTACTCAAGATATCATCTAAAGCCTCAATGATCTTTTAAAAATTCACAAAGGTCCTCACCTTGCTGTTGGAAGTAGGTAATAAGATGGGGGGGGGATTAATTAGTTTCACAATAATTACCATTCAATTCCATTTACCATTCCATAGAACATACATTCACATAAGAGATCAATGCATAAGAAAACAACTACACAAGCATACAAGAGATATGTGGGAAAATATCTTGGGGGATAAAAATCACTAAACCATGAACATGGAATGCTATCCTATAATGAAAATATTTGACATTTAGTGAAGCACCCACTTCACAAGGATATCCAACCCTTACCTAGTTGATTACCCACCCAACTAGTCTTTTACAAGATCCAACTTACAATGAGGATCCAAACCCTTAGGAAACCAAGAACTAAATCAATTACCTTGAATATCTGATCATATTTAACACTTGTTTTTTAATCTTTAACTTATTACTACCTCCTTTGTTTTCACTCTTTCCCCTTCACTCTCACTCAAACAATCTCTATGGATCACTCACTCAATATGCCTCTTCTAGGCTCATTAGGTCCAATGACATATATATTAACCCTATTATGGTCCTCAATAAACTTATTATACTCATTTAATGAGCTATTTTATTTTCTTAATTCTTCACACACTCAACATATCAAATAGGACAATTAGGCCTTGCCTTTATACCACACAATTCATCTAACTCATCTTGGTCAGATAAGATACTTAATATACCTATATAAAACTTAAAATATTTCCATAAATATGTTAAATATGAGAACCAAACATTCCATATGTTATTTAAAATCTATAGAGGCTAAAACTCAGTTAGACCTATTAGAGACCTAATGGAATTAGCCCTTCTTCAAGGCACATGTTACCCTTGAACTCCTTGGCCCATATTTAAATTACATAAATGATTAAAAAATTTCAAATATCACTTGAATATGTCTCTAATAATATCTAATTATGTCCTTAATATCTATAAATCCATTTCACACCTTGAACCTATCAATAAGGTCTTCTCGCCTTTAAGGCCTTCATACAAAGAAAAGTCTATCTCTTCGAAATGAAGCATAAAATCACTTTTATCAAACAACCCACTTGAAAAAACAAATTAATATATAATTAATTAATTCATAAAACTATCCATGTTTATTTTATATCACCACTCAATCTCTAATCATTCAAAATCACCTCTATAGCAAGCTCACTCAGTTTTGGTCAAACATAGTCAAAGTATAGTCAAGCATCTTGTCTCTGCAAACTTGAATATGAAAAAAAAAATTAAAATTACTTATAATGAAAATATTATAATTCCTTGACATCTTAAAAATCATTTTTTTCCTCAACTCAGGTTAAACAACTTCAAACTCACTTCTTTAAACTGACCACTCAAACTGCCTGTAGCCTCCAAAACTATAAGCATGAAAAACTTATTATTTTCACTTGAAATAATACTTTAATGAAATATAATCCCCATATCCTATGAGTTATTTATATCATTATTCATCAGTTATATCTCTTATCTTGGCATCAATCATTGGTATAACAAACCAATCTTTCAGACCACTCTCACACTATAAATACACAACTAGACAAACATTTTTGGATTTCATGGTTCAATAACTTAACATGTTTATTAATCTCAAATAAATATTTTATGGTAAATTTATGAATAAAACCAAAAAATATGTCTATTTTATACATAAATTATTATCAATGGACCTCAAACACTTTATCTCACCTATTATACCTAAAGCAATCAAACTAGCCCAACACATAATCATAATGAACATGACATTTAACACTTGTGAAGACACTTAATTTATATTATAATGTATTAATGTGATCCTTAAACATCATAATATAAAATGAAATCACAATTTTATGGAGGTTTAATATCAAATAATGAATATATGGATCAACTTTTGGAACACACACCTTCACAGTTTTCACTCACACAGATAGGTTTGTCACTTTGAGATCAATTTATAAATTATGTACAAGAACCATAAACATTAAAAACTTAAGTGAAAATTGGGAATAGGTATAAAAAAGGGACCCAAATTAGTTTTATTCATTTATAATCACCTGCAACTCTTCCCTAATCACTTTTCACTCTGCCTGGTTATTTCTCACTATTTTCACTATCTACAGTCTAGCAATATGACATTTTGATTGACCATAATGATTGAAATAGATACTATTTATATCCAAAATAACTTCATATACATCAATAAAAATTATTATAATTCAACCTCCACAAAATTTCATGCCTTTAATCAGTCAACCCTGCCTGTAACAGTAAATTCTCTATGAATAAGCACTTTTTTGTACCTTCTACTCACTGTCTTGACACACCACTACCACCTAGAGGTTCCTGGAAGAGTTATATATGACATAAAATCATCAAATTTTATTAAACAATTAATTTTTGACAAAAACCATTCAAATATTTTCAATAGCACAACCATGAGGGTTTACAAGCTCAAAAACCTCCTTACCTTGTTAACATTTGTTCATAAAGTTGAGGGCTTTGTTTCTCTATAAAAATGATTCTAGAATATTATTTTGACCCTTAACAAACTAAGATAAATGTATTAGGTCACCATATAAAATCTACATATGCCAATGATCATCTCAACTTCCTTTTTAAGCTCTCATCTCTTCATTTTAAGCACTCAAGAAACTTAAAAACCACTCTTAGGCATTTTTTTGGAAACTTATGAATTAAAACTTGGTATACACCTCCAAGACAACATATTAGATATTATTTAACATTCACATTTTCCATATTGTACTTATAAGTGATTAACCTATCTCATTTAGTTAGGCATACCTAGGATTGTATACACTTGAGATCACCAAGACACTATTATGCACCTTTATCTTCATTCCTTAACATGTAACTACATAGATACGTTAGATAATTTTTTTTATATGATTAACATAACTCACATTAGCTCAAAAGTAATAAATATTTCTCAAACTACTTCATTTGGCCACCTAGGGTCATAAGGCTAAGCCTATATGTAATCCCTTAATGAGGCTTTGCTACTGTAGCTCACTCTTGAGAGTCATGAACTGATTCTGTAATTATTACACATGATCCAAATATACCATGCTCAATCTCAATATCGTATTATTTTATATTATCTTCATCTTGTCTCTACAAGCTATGACCATACCTACGTAATGACCTCTCTTCAAGCTTCCTTGTTACTAGTTTAACTATTTTGGGAATATTGGAGTCTTATTCCTAATTTAGTTAAGGGTCTAAGTTAATTAAATTATTAAATAATATTGTAATAATTAATATAATATTTTTATAATTTAATTTCAATTTGAACCTTTCTAAAAATATTAGTAAATGTGGAGAAAATAAGACTTATCTGGAAACAAACTAAGATGGTTGAGAAAGTGTCTGAAATTCACTGTGTAGGATTGGGGCAGTGTCACAAATCAATATTTTGATTTCATTTTATGAAAGGATAAGAGTTATAAAATAAGACACCCTAGGGTCTGGTGATATATTCCTCTTCTATCACTATTATTTGGGAGACCTGAGCTTTTTGGGTTTTGTTTGCTGCCCCTATGTGAGCCTACATGTGAAATTTTGGATGCTAGATGTATGCAAAACTCCCTATAGAGCTGATTTAGTATTAAAAAACTAGATTCCATTATGATTTAACAAATTTTTGAGTTATAGGGGGGGTTAGTGTGTGTAATATGCACTGAACATGTATCCACACCCCTTGTGTGGGCACACTACCTACATACCAATACTTCAAAGAGGGATCAAGCCATATGTAGTTCTCCCACTTGATGTGATTTGTAAAATAGTGTGTATGAAGATGAAAAATTCTAAAAATAGGTGTGCTTAAGGTGGATAGGTATTGGTGTAAGGGTTTTAATAAACTTGTAGTTATATTGGCTGGCTATATGCAAAAAATTAAGGAAATATGCCTAAGTAGTATTGCTTGTATTCTTGATTTCTTTGTGGTATTTACCAACCCATTATAAATGAAAATTAAATGGGATTTTATAGAGATATATTGGTCATGTGTTTAATTTGTTCATGTTATGCTAACAAAAAAGGTAAGAACCAGAAGGAAATGACCATTGGAGCTAAAAACACACTTGAATAGGAGCACTAAAAATAGACACCCTAGGATTTGGTTCTATAGTCCAAGTTGGGTGCTATTATTTTGAGGGTATGAGACTATGGGGATGTAATTATCATAGGAAATATACCTTTACTAAGTGTAATCACTATCTAGAAGACTATGGATGACTGAGAATCAATGAAAAGGTGCCTAGAAGGCTTATGAGATCAAGCAAGAGGGACCTATGGGTTGGGTGTCAAAAGCCACACTCATGTTACCAATTTTCACATTTTATATGACTACATTTGACCCCATTTATTCTAGTGATGAAAAAAGTGAAATACTAGGATAAAGGAAAAATAGAAAGCATACCTAAAATTACCTACAAGGGTAAATATAATTAAGCTATGTGATGTTGGGTGTGTATAGAGAGAACACATTGTGAAGTGAAAATCTATAAGAGAAAATAAAGAGTAGATCAGTTCTTAATAGATATGCTATATCTAAAATAAGAACATACAAATCTAGGTAAGAGAGTGAGAGGAAGAGAAAGGAATGAATACACCTCATCAGGTACGTAAACCAATACAAAACATATTGTGATGTTGAATGATGTTGGATGATGATGGATATACTAGGTATATGTTGTAACAAAACTAATATTGTAAATAGAGTTGAGTGCTTAATTCCCTAAGAGTGTCTCAAGAATAAAAAACCTATCCCTTTGGCCCCACCATCACTCATTAAGTGGAGCTATGTGATATTTCATGTGTTAATTGATGTTTAGACTATGTGTCTAATCCCTCTGAGTAGGTTGCTCAATAATATAAAGGCTAGCTACTAATTTAGATCCATCATTACCCCATAAATTAAAGCTATAAATTTATACCAATATTAAATTTGTGTCACATGAGATGGATCTTAAAGCCCATGAATGTAATTTAATCTAAAAATGTGGTTTGGATAGCTAAATGTGTGCTTAAAACTAGGATAATCTTGGCTAACTTAGAAAAGGTAGAGATTAGGCTTATATGAAAGCCACTTTGAAATCCACTTAAAAATTTAGAAGTTAGGCTTGTATTAAATTCACTCCTAAAATGATGCCAACCACCTATAGATGGAGTAATGCATGCAACTGCTGAGAATGCCTGGATAATGTACTAAACTAAAAAAAAGAAGTCAAATGTGTCATACACATTGCCCCCAATCATTAGTGTCTAAAACATGGATTTTGATCTCAAATTTATACCAACTACCTAATCTAAAAATAGAAGTGAGAGCCTTATTCCATGCATGATACCTCCTATATATGGATTCTCTAAGAAAAATTGTACTGAAATTGTTGATTTTGAACTGAACTATAGCTGATAAAATTATAACTGTACTTACTTTTCTATATATTTTTGGAAAATCTAGTATTTTTGTTGTTTGGACAAGAGTGCCAAAATAGGACACCCTAGGGTCTAGTGTTATAGTCCTCTTTTACCACTATTATCTAGGAGATTTGAGCTTTTTAGGTTTCATTCACTACCCCTGTGTGAGTTTGCCTATGAAATTTTGGATACTGGATATCTGCAAAACTCCTTATAAAGCTGATTTAAATTTCAAACCCTAAACTCCATTATTATTTAACAAAATTTTGAGATAGAGATTAGGGCTAAAAATAAACTTAGATAGGAGTGCTAGAAATGGACACCTTAAGGTTTGGTGCTATAGTCCAAGTTGGGCACTATTTTCCTAAGGGTATGTTACCTAGGGGGATAGAATTGGCATAGGAAAAACAATCTATATGAGGTGGAATCACTATCTAAAAGGCTACAAATGATTGGGAATTAGTGAAAAGGTGCCTAAAAGGGTTATGAGAGAAAGCAAGAGAGACCTATGGGTTGGTTGTCATAAGCCACACTCAAGTTATCAATTTTCACATTTTATATGACTCAAGGTGGAGATTAGGCTTATATAAAATCCACTCTGAAATTGGGCAATAGGCTTATGGGGAATCCACATGGAAATTTGGAGGTTAGGCTTGTATGAAATCCACTCTTTAAATGATGACAACCACCTATAATGGACTAAGGCACACAACTACTGAGAATGCCTGGGTAATGTACTAAACTTAGAAAAAAAGAAATTAAATGTGTCATGCACATTTCTCCCAATCACTGGTGTTTGAAATATGGTTCTAATCTAAAATTTATATCAAATGCCTAATCTAAAACTAGAAGTGAGAGCCATCATGTCGTGCATGATACCCCCTATATCTAGATTTTCTAAGAAAAACTATATTGAAATTTCTTATTTTGAACTGAACTATAGGTAACAAAACTATAACTATACTTACTTTTCTATCTATTTCTATAAAATCTAATTTTTTTGCTATTTAGATAGCAGCACCTAAATTAAACACCTTATTATTTGGCATTATAGTCCATTCTTGGCACTATTATCTTGAGCTAATTCTAGCAATTGTTCTATAATTGTTACTATTTTCCTAGTCTGTTCTACTTGGTTTGAAGATTGGATATTGTTCTAGGTGTTTTGAAAGCTAATTTTTTGATTGGTAAGATATTTGATCTCTGTGACAAAACCCCTATTTGTTTCATCCTCTTTTGAGGGTAGGAATGAAGACTCTTCAATGACTATCATGAGAATAAAGATCCCTACAAGTGTGTTATGCTATGAACATACATGATATAAAAATGATAATCGACAAGATATCTCAAATATATCATGGTTTGTAATGGAAATTGTTAGATCAATAGGGGTATGCCTAGATAAATATAATAATGTAATAATATGTGTAATATAATGAACTAGAACTAGAATTTTAGTTAGTTTTTGGTTGTTAGTTGTCAAGGAAGGATGGAATATGATGTCCATCATGGCATCCAAGAAATGAAGATAATGCATGATATGGATCATGGTATTGAAAATAGTGAGAAGCAAACAAGCAATCAAGCACAAAAGGCAAGAATCAAGAAGCATATAAGAGTGGCCAAAGAGCCAAGAAAACAAGGGACATAGGCACATGTCACTCAAACTAGAAATTAGGCTTACAAGGCATGCTCAAATGCCACATACACATACAATTAAAAACAAGAAAGGTTGGCATGAAAGCCATAATCACATAAAAGAGTATAGGCAAAGGACATTGGAAAATATCCTAAGTTACACACAAGAATAAAAGAAAAGGACATTGGTAAATGTCTTAAGGCACATAAAAGAGATAAAACAATAATTAATAAATGTAATCACATCTAGCTACACAAATAAAGGAAGGAAAGCATGTAAAAACTAGAAATATAATCACATCTAACTAATTAAATCATGAAGTGAAAGTATGCAAGATATGGAGTACAAGACTAGGTATATGCTAAGAAATATGAAAGGTATATATACTAGTGAATGTTGATAAAATAATATATGTAAGCTAGTAAGTAATGTTCATCAACATGATAACTAGAGTATGTGGTGTAGGAATGACATAACCTGGATGGTATATTCATGTAGAAGATTCCCGCAATGGGTAAATATCTCAATATGTGTCTCGAATGTAGAAGTAGGATGCCCCCTCAATGGGTAGAGTGAAGCAATCAAGGAGATGAATGTCACTGTACACACTCAAAGAAGATCAAGTGAAGCATGGTAATGTAGATAAATAGATAAACAATAGCATATAACAACAAATGTAAGTATAACATGATAGTAAAAATGTAAAGAATGCATGATGCATACAATTGAAATGTTTTTGTGTTTTGAAATATTATATTGTTTTTATATTTTGATTTTTTTTATATTATTTTTGGTATTTTTGACATATAAGCTATGTAAAATAAAGCATAAAGAAGACTATGTACAAGAAATACTGAGAAACTATGTACAAGTAAGCAAAAAGAAACTATGTACAAGAAATATAGAGAAGGAATGATACTAACCGATGAGTCCCATGAGAGACTCCCTATCATGGTGTCCCATATCAAGGAGAGGGATTATGCATGATTATGAAACACGATGGAAGGGCTGAGATTGTGGGTTTGAAAGCTATGTATACTTTAAATACTCTAAAATATCTATAGTGGAAACCAATTATGGGGTCCCCCTATAACTCTAAGAAGTGGATGAAACTATGGGGTTCTTGGGGACTCATATGGTGGTAGGAGAAGCTCTCTAAACATGTGATCTATGTAGATGCATGAAATCTTAATGATATTGATGTGGGTGTGAACACTGTAGCTAAAATCTATCTAGAATGCTGAAATTATGGTTTCTCTAAAAGAGGCCTATATGGAAGTGTATGAAATCTTTGTGTTGGAAATAGAGGCCTAAACTATGTCCGAATCTAAACTAGAGGAAGAACTAAAATTGGTGGAGAAATTGAAACTAGTGATGGAATTAAAACTAGTGGTAGAATTGAAATTGGTGACTGTAAAATAGTAGATGACTCTGAAGTGAGTAGTGGTAACTCATATGGAACTCCACCAACTATAACAACCTAATTAGTGTGAATGAATTTCACACATTTATTAACTATAGAAGGTACTAATTAAATTTTTTAAGTCCATGATCAACCAAGTAACATATCAAAAACTCCTACATTGGGAACAATAGTAAATGGTGTGGCCACATATGTTGGACCAACTTGTAGAGGAAGTATAATCATACCTAATGAACTCTATATGTGCCCACTAAATCCAGTTATAACTATGTCCATTAGGGTGATATCCTACTCTGAATATCCCAAATGCTGTAATAATGTCATAGTGCACATGTTCACACTAGATCCATTATCTATGAGAACACTATGAATAGGTTGATTATGAATGTAAGCTTTGATAAAGAGTTCATGATAATCTGAATCATCCTCAATGATTTCCTACTCGAAGAATGGGATGGAAGGTCTAGCTAGAACTCTAGAATTGTACACACCGATCATGTTACTCAAAGGATGTCACTCAATTGAATGGCCCTATATGTAGATGGTGGTAGATGTGCATGATATGCATGTTGAACACTTGATGTATCCCTAGTCTCTTGTTTATAATGCTATGGGAAAGGATCTAAATATATTTTCAAGGCTTTATCTTGTGTTTACTTTGCCTGAGGAGTCTCAATTGAAGTGTTATCAAGTCTTGTATCTTGTGTTTCAAATTGATGAATATATTTCTTGTGTGGCTTGGTACCTTGTGAAAATCACAAAATTCATTATTATCATATCCCTATGGAAGAGCATTTGTTGGATCAACTTCCCAAATAGGAGGGAGAGATATGATATTACATTCTAAAATCTATTGTAAAATTTTGGCTGAAGATACTTGTAGATTGAAAAATGTTCATCGAGGAGGCATAGATAAAACCTCTCATTGAGGGGGCTCTAAAGCTACATTGATTGTAGGTTGATTTTGATTCTTTCTATCATTAACCTTTACTTTGTATGGGACTTTGTTGTTACTATTATTTGTTGTTTCTTATATACTTGTGTACTTGAGTTTACTCATTGAAATTAGTTTGAATTCCCTTTCCTTTAGTGTGTGACACAACTCAGTGAAGTAAGATAATCATTTGAACATTATTGATTCATGCAAAGCTGGTAAAATACTTTGTTTGAAGAGATCTTGTAACTCTTGATCGGCCATGGGGCTAGTCATCTTAGCTAAGATAGTTTTATTTATGAGATGTTCATTTGACCTTTGTTTTTGTTATGTAACTTAGGCATAGGAAACCTTATCACCAATCTTAATGCTAAATTGAGCTAGAAACATGTAGGCTAAAGGATTGAATGCATTGATCTATTGATTTGGTAGACTATAGAAAAATTGTAAAGCATAATCCTTTAGACTCCATGGAAATAGATTGGTTAGTATCTAGCCATTTGGCACATAGTCCAAGCATGCTATGTGATAATATCTGAAATGTGTCATTGGATCAATCTTTCCATCATATAGAGTGATCTTAGGTTGAACAAAACCTTGTGGCAGGAGTGTAAAAGAAATATGATGTGCCAATGGTTTATGCAATAGAGCAAAAAAATGCAAGGATTGTGTAGTTTTAGAGGAACTTTTCCTAAGATGTAACACCTTGGATTGAAGATATTTTATCTCTTGCACAAAGGCTATGATATCAAGAGATAAAGATGTACTAGCCATAGCTGGTGGTGACATAGAGGCAGGTTAGGCTGCTATAAGGGGTTGTTGATACATAGTTTCCCCTGTAGTGTCATGTGCAACATGTTGATCTATGGTTTGAGAATATTGATCATTTTTCACTTTTTTTTGTTCCTCTTGTAGTATTCTAAGAATGTCATCTTGCATGTCAATGTGTTTAATTAGGATTTCTTGAAGTTCCCTTTTATCAGTTTCATCAAAACTAGTGTATTGGGCCATTGTTAAAGTAGGAAAACAATTTGAAAATTGATTGAATTTTTTTTAATAATTTGAAATAATCAAAGTTCTATGTTATAAAAATTCTAAATATATGAAATGTAATTTCCTAAAAACAACAAACTAGAAAGCGCATAAAAAGGATATGAAGCTCATAAACATGTAAAGTGATACCTCAAAATCAATGGGACCTAGTATATGAAGCTAGGGTTTAGAATAATGATTTATTTTAAAATTAATAAGTAATTTTAAAAATTAGTTTGAATTTTTTATTTAATATGTATGTAAAAAAATCAAAAAATTATTATAAAATTATTGATTTGAAAGGACCTAGTGTATGCAACTAGGGTTTGGAAGAAAAATATATTTTTAAAAATTATTATGGAATTTTAAAATTTAAAGTGGATTTTTTATTTAATATGAAAGTAAAAAATCAAAAAAATATTAGAAAAATTAGTAAAGAATTTTCCCTAGGGTTTCTAGGGGCTTTATGCACAAACGAAGTAAGTCGGGTTCACCAAATGATTTAACTATTTTGAGAATATTAGAGTCTTATTATTAATTTAGTTCAGGGTTTGAGTTAATTAAATTAGTAAATAATATTTCAATAATTAAGCTAAAAATTTATATAATTTAATTATAATTTGAAACTTTCTAAAAATAGTCATAAATGCAGAGAAAATAAGACTTAGCTAGAAACAAATTGAGATGGCTGAGACATGATTTGAAATTCAGTATGTAGGGTTGGGATAATCTCATAAATTAGCATATATATTTAATTCTATTAAAGGATAGGATCCTTTAAATAGGACACCCTAACATCCGACACTATAGTCCTCTTATGTCACTATTATCTGGGAGACCTGAGTTTTTTGATTTTTATTTGTTGCCCCTATGTGAATGTACCTATGAAATTTTGGATGTCTATGGAACTCCCTGTAAATATGATTTAGTATTAAAAACCTATATTCCATTATGCTTTGACAAAATTTTGAGATAGAGGGGGGTTAGTGTGTGTAAGATGCATTGAACATGTATCCACACCCCTTGTGTGGTCATGTTGCCTACATACCAATATTCTAAAGAGGGATCAAGCCATATGTAGTTATCCCACTTGATGTGATCTATGTAATAGTGTGTATGAATATTCAAAATTATAAAATTGGGTGTGTTTGAGGTGGCTAGGGACTGGTGTAAGGGTTTGAATAATCTTGTAGTTGTATTGGCTGACTATATGCAACGAATAAAGAAATATGCCTAAGTAGTCTTGTTTTATTTGTGATATTTACCAACCCATTCTAAATTAAATTTGAATGAGATTTTATAGAGATTTTTGGGTCATATATTTAATGTATTAGTGTTAGGCTGACAAGAAGGGTAAGAACTAGAAGGAAATGATTATTGGAGCTAAAAATGCACTTGGATAAGAGGGATGGAAATGGACACCCTAGGGTTCGGTGCTGTATTTGAAGTTGGATGCTATTGTCCTAAGGGTACAGGACCTAAGGGATGAAAATGTCATAGGAAAATTAGCCTAGAGGAGGTGGAATCACTATTTTGAAGGCTACAAATGAATAGGAATTAGTAAAAAGGTGCCTAAAAGGGTCATCAGAGCAAGCAAGAGGGACCTATGGGTTGGGTGTCATAAGCCACACTCAAGTTACCAATTTTCAATTTTTATATGAATACAATTACCAAACCACCTTGAGCTTCTAAAATACCACTCTTGTAGCTTATAAAGCATCTTAGTGCACCTGAGAATATCTTACAATCTTGTCATATCATTCTCCATTGATCAAGGCAACTCAAAACACATGGATCACATATCAATCACACAAGGCCTTCTTGTCACTTCATGATATCATCCTTCATCAATGATATCACCACTTTGTCATTACCTTTAACATCAATGACAACACTTTTTCCAACAATTCCCCCCTTTATCATTGATGGCAACCTCTTTTTATCCTTCTCTCCTTTTACCATTATTGACAAAGTGGACTAAACAGTAAATAAGATCCCCCTAACATCATGATGCATTAAAATATACTTTAGGTACTCAAGATACTCACCTAAATTTCATGCACATGGATGAACAATTTCTCCCCCTTTGACATACACATCTTGATCATCTTATTCATGTACCAAACCTGTACCTTCTTGAACTTTTACTTGGCATCTTGTCTTTAGATTTTCACTCACTATTTCTTAATTAATCCTTAGACCTATTTGATTAAAAAGATCAAAATATTACCCTATGTTCATTCATTAATATTCAATACATTTTCAAAATTATGACTTGGTTTGATCAAGTCATCATATTAAATTTTGTGGCTTATCTATTGAGATTACATCTATAGCATACTTCTTCATCATAACTTAATATTAAAATTGGAACATATTACATATGCTCCCTTCACATCATACAAATCTCTTTAAGAGTTTTAAAATATTTGAGTTATCTCCCTCTAACTCCATCCTCCATTTGGAAAAATTCATATTCAACAAGTCTCCTTAACGAACCAATAATGAGACTTAATGGCCCATACTACCTTCACCAAGGCACCAAACCATGTCAAATACTTCATTTCCAACCTTCATAAGCCTCCCACATACTTTAGACAACTTCCAATAATTCACTGGCATTATGAAGGAAACATTATCCTTCATGTTACCAATAGATCTCATGGAAACCTAATCAACATAGATCCACTTCTTCTCGCTAACCTCTATCTTCTTAGATCAATTAAACCACCTCAAGAAGGATTGAACAACTTATCAACAAGATAAAGTAACTCCTTATAGCATCAACAACCATTAAATTATCTTTATATCATTATCCCTTTCTGAAACATCTCATCTACAAGGTACAGATTCAAAGGCAACTTTTGAAATAACATTCTCTATAATAGGCACACTTAGAATCCTATCAAAAAACTCAGAACAACTAACAACCTTAGATGACATCAAAAACATTCCATCACATTCCTCTATGACCTTATGATGTCATATTGATGCATTTAGAACACTAAAACCTTCAAGATACTCTTTAATTTGACCAAAGAAATAATCTTTTGCATACTCACAGTTAGATTTTGCTTATGATAACAAATAATTTATCATTTTAGGAACATTAATGATTTTTTTATGACGTTTGAAACAAGTCAATCACTCATTGAAATATATACAATCCTTACAACTCAGGGACAATAAATTTACCAATAATATATTGATCTAGAGGACCAATCATCACTTTGATGAAACTCTGCCTTTTAGAACACCTGGACATAACTGTACCTATCATGTTAGCTAATCAAGAGACTACTTTGGAGTGCCTTTAATGTAGATTTCTCTCAATATGTCCTTAGTGTCCTTTTATATATAAACTTAGGTTTGATCTTGGATTTAGCTTAAACAAGATCCTTCTTCTTTAACCTTGCTAATACCACTATGTAGACTTTAATCATGATCTTCACAAGCTTATCCAACACTGCAAACAAGATGAACTTTGTCCTCATCACACTTTAAGCTACTTAAGATCACGTGTAGGCTATCAAGCCTCCTCTAAAAGGTCTGGTTATGATACCAATTATTGGAAGCGGCTACTACGAGGATTGGTAGGGGTGAATTAGTTTCACAACAATGACCATTCAATTCCATTTACCATTCCATGAAACATACATTCACATAAGATATCAATGCATAAGTAAACAACTACACAAGCATACAAGAGAACACAAGAGATATGTGGGAAAAACTCTTAGGGGATAAAACCCACTAAACCATGCACATGGAATACTATTTATAATGATAATATTCAACATTTAGTGAAGCACCCACTTCACAAGGATCTCCAACCCCTACTTAGTTGAGCACCCACCCAAATAGTCTTTTGTAAGCTCCAACTTGTAAGGAGGCTCCAAACCCATATAAAAATTAGAGAAAAATTATATACCTTTAATATATGATCATATTCACACTTATTTTTAACTCTTCAAATGATGATGACCTCCTTTTTTTACACTCTTCCCATTCACTCTCACTCAAATAGCCTCTACAGCTCAATCGCTCAATATGCCTCTTCTAGGCTCATTAGGTCCAATGCCCTGTGTATCCACCTAAAACATATTAATAATATATTCATGAATGATCATTTTCAAGCTATTATGTTCTTAAATTATCTTCCTCTACTCCTTTTATGAGCTATTTTCTTCATTTAATTCTTCACACATAACATATCAAATAAGCCAATTAGGCCTTGCCTTTATACCACACACTTTATCTAACACATATTGGTAAAAAAATATCCTTATACCATTTTATAAAACTTAAAATATGTCCATACATATGCTGAATATGAGAACCAAATACTCCATAGGTTGGCTATAACGTATATAAGCTAAAACTCAATTAGGCCTAATAGAGACCTAATGGAATTAGTTGTTCTTCAAGGCACACATTACCCTTGAACTCCTTAGAACATATTTAGATTTAAAAAATGATTAAAAAACTTAACATTTAACTTTAATAACTACATCATAATATATAATTGGATCCTTACTACCTAGAACTTCATTTCACACCTTAAACCTATCAATTAGGTCTTCTCGCCTTTTATGCCTTCACACATAGAATTTTTTTGTCTCTTATAATTGAATCATAAAATAAATTTTATAAAAAAAACGACATGATTATATATTTAATTACTTCATAAAACTTTTCATGTCCATTAGACATCACCACTCAAGGTCTAATAATTCAAAATCACCTCTGTAGTAGGCTCACTCAATTTTAGTCAAACATAGTAAAAGTATAGTCAAGAATATTATCTCTCCAAACTTGAATATGAAAAAAAAAGAACTTAAAATGAATTATAATTAACCTTTGAGACTTATTTTACATCTTAAAATTCATTTTTTTCATCAACTCATGTCAAACAACTTCAAACTCACTTCTTTAAACTGACCATTCAAACTACCTATAGCCTCCAAAAGTATAGTCATGAACAACTTGTTATTTGAAATTGAAATATTAATTAAATGACATAAAATATAGATATATGGTTCCTATGAGGTATATATATAATTATTCATCATTTATATCTCTTTTATTAGCATCAATCATTTGTCTAATAGACCAATCTCTCAGACCACTCTTTCACTATACATACATAGCTAGACAAGCCCTTTTGGCTTTCATGGTTATATAACTTAACCTATCTATTCAGATACAATAAACCATGTATGGTCCATTTATGTCTAAAACCACATCAATATTTATATTTTTTTCATCACCTCTTGTTAATGTACCTCAAACATTTCATCTCACCTAGTATACCTGAAGTAGTCAAATTGGCCCAAAACATAGTCATAGTGAACATGACATTTAACACTTATGAAGAGACTTCCTTGATATTAAAAATTATTAATTTTATCCTTAAAAATCATTATATAAAATAAAATCATGACATTTAACATAGTTATGGATGTTTAATATCAAATAAATAATATATGGATCAACTTCTTGAACACACACCTTCACATTTTTCACTCACATAGACAAGTCACTTTGAGATCAATTTATCACTTATGTATGGGCACCATATACACTAAAAATTTAAGGTAAAATGAGGAATAGGTCTCAAATAAGGAAACCAATCATTTTTATTCATCCCTAATCACCTACAACTCTTCCCTAATCACTTTTTCACTCCATCTAGTTATTTCTCACTATTTTCACTATCTACAGTCTAGCGATAGGATATTTAGATTGACCAAATTTATTGACATAGAGACTATTTATATAAAAAATAACTTCATGGACATAAATAATAAGTCTTGTCCTTAAAAATCCATCAAATTTCATGCATGACTTAGTTAACCCTACCTATAGAAATAAATTATCTAGAAACAAGTAATTTTTTGTACCTTCTACTCATTGCCTTGACACATTACTACCACTTAGAGGTTATTGGAGGAGTCATATACAACATAAAATCATAAAAATTTATCAATATATCCATTATATACCAAAACCATTCACATCTTTCTAATTATTCCACTATGAGGGTTTGCAACCACAAAAACCTCCTTAACATTTGTTCATAAAGATGAAGTCTTGGTTTCTATACATAATGCTTTAGGAAGCTTATTATGACCCTTACTAAATTAATCCAAATGGTTTAGGTCACCATTAAAAATATACATGTGCTAATGAGCATCTCAACTTCCTTCTCGAACTCTGATCTCTTCATTCTAACCACTCAATAAACTTAAAAACCACTCTTAGGAATTTTACTAGAAAATTATGACTTTAAACTTGGTATACACCTCCAAGAAAACATACTAAATCTCTATCAACACTCACATTTTCCATATTATACTTATAACTAATCATCCTATCTCATTTGGTCAGGTTTAACCAGGCTTTCATACCCTTGATATCACCAATGCATTGTTTATATACCCTTATCTTGATTTCTTAACCTATAATTTCATAAATACACTAGATAAAACTTGTTATACCATGAATATAACTCACATTAGCTCATAAGTCATTGATTCTACTCAAACTAATTTATTAGGCCACCTAGGGTCATAAAGCTAAGCCTAGATGTAAGCCCTTAATGAGGTCTTGCTACTTTAGCTCACTATTGAGAGTTATGAACTATCTCTATACTTCATACACATGATCAAAAAGCACCATGACCAATCTCAATCTCAATCTCATACTATTTTATTTTATCTTCATCTTGTCTCTACAAGCCATGACTATGCCTAAATAATGACCTCTCTTTAAGTTTCCTTGTTACAAAACCACCATGAGCCTCTACAAGACCAATCCTATAGCTTAAAAATCATCTCACTATAGTTTAAAATATCTTACAAGCCTATCATATCATTCTCCATTGACCAAGATAACTCAAACCACATGGATCACTTATTAAGCACATAAGGTATTCTTGTCACTTCATGATATCATCCTTCATCAATGATATCACCAATTTTTCATTAAATTTGACATCAATGACAACACTTTTGCAAATACTTGATAGATAATTGATTTAAATTAGCTTTCAAGGATTCTATTTCAGTTACATACTTGATGTATTCTTCCTCTTTAACCTTTAAGCTTACATTAAATACCTCCATCTGTGACTCAACTTGATTGATTATATCATCATACTCCTTGGAAGTGTCTCTCAACCTTTCTTCAAACAAGCCAATCTTCTCCTCATAGTCCTTAACTAAAGATCTTAGTTTATGGTTCTTTTTCCATTAGAAATTTAATTCCTCTAGGACACTTACCACTGCTGCCTCAAGATCTACTTTAGATTCTTCTTCATACAATTCCAAATTAACCATAATTACTTTCACACTTGAATAATTGTAGACTATTCTACCTCTTCTCCAAAACCTCTAATGATATTGATAACTTCATCAACCTTTAATAGGTAAAATGTAATTTTTTCATATTTATTCCTCTTTAGAATTTTAAACTATCTCTAGTGGGTTTGTAACATGGCCATGTTCAACTTAGTGCCTCCTTAATAGATGGTCTCAAATTTTTCCCATATCTTTTTGGATGATACACAGTGCATTACCTTCACAATCTCTACCTTTGATAGGCTACAAATAATGACATTCATTATCTTGGAGTGTTTTTCACTAGCCTTCTTACTTGCTACATCTCTTGGTGGAATAGGTGGAGAAATATAACCATCCACAACTAAATAAAAAATATCATGTCCTTGTGACATAAAATATATCTTAATTCTAACATTCCAAAAGGCATAGTTAGATCCATTAAGCAATGGAGTTTGACTGGTAGAGAAACCACCTTGAGCTTATTAACTAGCCATCCTTGCTTCTAGGATCTCTTTTAGTCTTTTAGACTTGATTAAAAAGACCAGGATCTGATACCAAATTTTGGAATAAAATTATTGAGAGGGGGGGTGAATAATTATTCAAAACTTTTCTTATCAAATCCACTTAAGAAATCATCAAAATATAGATCAAGCAATGCATAAACAATCAACTAGATAAACATGAAACAATATTACACAAGTCGACACACCATATATATTGGAAAACCTCAATAGGAATAAAACCCATGTATATATACAAATGTATTATAGTCCTATAATACAAACATAAAATTTAGTGAATCATGAACTACACATGGAGTACCAACCCCAATTACCTAAGCACTTACTCAACTAGGCTTTAGCAAGAACACACTTGCAAGGAGGCACCAACCCCCCTAGATGACTCATAACTAACTAAACCTCCTAAAATACTTGATCACCTTAGGAATACCTTATTTATCATTAAAAAAATGATGATCTCCTTCTTCATCTCTTCACACACTTTTATCCCTCTCAAACTGACATCTAACATTCTTTACTCAACTAGCCCTCTTATTGAATTGATTAGGTCATATGACATTGATCATCACATATAGAACCTATGTAAAATATTCATCACTAATGCTCTATCCTATTATTTTGGTTTAAAACAGCTCATTCTCATCTATAATATCCTTTCTTGTTCACTTACACACAACACATAACACACAACAATAAGCCTAAAATTGCTTTATATTTATACAAGTTTCTTGTTCATATCCTTATTAATCAGAAAAAATATTTTACCCTATTAGGTTGGTAATGTAATGGTTCTTATGAAATCTCATATATATGGATATAATGTTCTTTTAGTCCATTTATGTCTGATCTTTCTCAAATAGGTCTTATCTCTTCTTTAGGTCTCATGGATACCTAATGCCATTAGGCCTACTTAGCACACATTACCTTTTAATCTTATTGGAGAAAAATAAAAAATTTCACATGGTATGAAAATATAATATTACACCTAAATATACCCATAATGATTTCATATCATATTAATAACACATTTTAACTCCATACACCACTTGAAGCACATCTTTAGTATTGTTCATAGTAGACCTATGCACACCCATAAAGTTTGCCTTTAAAAATTTAAGAATAAACACAAATTTTAAAAATAATCATGGAAAATAATACATATATATATATATATATATATATATATATATATATATATATAATATGAAATTTAATACATCAAAAAGTTCATTAGACTTCATAACTCAAGGTAAAAAGACTCAAACCCTTCTCTGCTAGTAGCCCACCTAGAACTATCAATTAGTCTCAAAACATAGTCATGAAGACTTGATACTTTTATACGTAAATGAAAAAATTAAAGGTATTAAAATTAATGAAAATTAACTTATAAATACCTCAAAAAAACATAAAAATACCAAAAGCATTAAAATCAACTATTGGTCTTGTAGACCAATCTATTGGCCTTCTCTCTCATAGACCTTACTTAGTTAGACAAGCCGTTTTGGCTTCAATGTTATAAACTCTTATAATAACTTAAAATATTATAAAAATAATGGAAATTTAATTAAGGTTTCAAGAAACAACATCATGTGCATTATTTTCATCAACTTATGGCATAAAATATCAAACCCATTATTGTAATCTACTTACCCAAACTTACCAATTTACATTCAAACACAGTCATGGTGATAATGATCTTAAACACATATGTATAAAATTTTAGAGACTATTGATTCATGTGGATGATCCTATGAGATAATTATGTAACTCTAAAATTTAAATATACCATGGTTAAGTGACAATATTGGTCTTTTTGACCAATCTCACAACCTTACACCTTCACTATCTCATCTATATTAGACATGTCAACTTATGAGAAACATTTTCAACATATCCAAAAACCTAAAAAATATATATCCAACATGATAATGTATTAAAATTATTTAAAAACCTCTTAATGAAATTGGATTAATGTTTAGTCCATTATAACACTTCCCTTATCAACTTCTCACTTTTGCCTAGTTTTCTCACTGTCTGCACCATTAGGCCTTTTAACGATAGGTTAACTTGCATGAATATTTTATCAAACCTAAGGTATGAAACCTAATAAAAAATATAATATAAACCAAATAAAATTCTTAATATTTAACCTTTATATATTTCTTGGCTTTGACTTGGTCAACTTTGACCACTACGGTAAATCTTTGAGAAATAAGGCTTTGCCTATAGGGTCCACACACTCACCTAAAAACCTAATCACTCTTAGAGGTTAATGGGAGAATTTATTAAAAAATATAATCACTTATATATCCATTCTAGACCTTTATATTCTATTTTGATCAAGATATTTCTCATCAGGTCAATTTTAGGGTTTTAGAGAGGGTTAACATTGTTTCTAATGTTAACGATTGTTCATAAATCTTAGCCCCTTATTCAAGAAAATAATTATTTTAAATTAAATATATGACCGTTACCCATATAAAATTAATATATTATGTTCCCATGAAAATATTGCATGTGCCAATGAGTAATTTAAAGTCCTTGAGTTGAGAACCCTTCATTTTGTGCACTTAAGAAACCTTGAAACATTTTTTCTTACCTTTTATTAAAATATTTGACCTCAAACTTTATAAACACACTTGAAAAATCATGACATAAGTCTTTAAATTATCACATACTCACACTTGCCTTAGAAACTTATCCTATTACCCCATCTCACCACCATATCTCTCTTTGCTCTCTAGGCCTTTGATTTGTAAGTCACATCAGGCCTTGAAACTGACCTTCTAGCCATCATCCAAGCTATAAACACATCATATAAATGTTATAAAATGTCTTAAAATAGTCAATAACTACCATAAATTCTTAATATGCCTTGAAAATACCTCATGACACCTTATTAGGTCAGACATGGTCTAAAACTAGTCTAGTTACATGCTAGGTCTATAGGTCCTAACCCTATAGGCTCACTTAGAGACTATCATGAGTGCTAAAATGACTCATAATAATGATAAACAAAAAAACTTATAAATCCTCTTTTTCCTTTTTTGCATCCATATCACTAGGCCACCATGTTCCTTAGACAATATCATATACCTATACAAACCTATTCATGCTCACCATGCGGATGCTCATGATATGAATATTCTTGTTATGACTAAGATTCTCAAGACACCTAGTACTCAAAAAATGATTATATTGACGTGATCATCAAACCTATTTGTGACAACTGTAATAGTCATTAAGATGACTTGAATCATTATATTGACCTTAGAAGAATCATTAGGTTGCCTTCAAATTCTCTCTCAACAGAAAGAGATTTAGTTGCCTTCAAATTTACTCTCAATAGACGAAATATAGGTTTCTTTAAAATTATTTCTTGTCACACGGCTTATTTTTCACATACCATTTCATCATGCATCTTTACTAGATGTACCTTGACATCAGTGACATCAACCTTGAATTTGACATCAATGACAACACTTCTAAGATAACTAAGCAGAATGTTTGTATGACATGTGGAGAAGGTGATATTTTTTTTTAGATTTAGTGTTACATAATTATGAACTAAAAAAATGAAGTGGTAGATTGTGTTGAGGTGGTCCTAGTGGAATGAACCATAGTGCTTTTAGTTCATGTGCCCACTTCCCTATTTTTTTTGTATGTTATATGTTTGTTTGATCCTTGTAACAAACAATTCCATCCTTGTTAAGTGGAGTCTAGCCTTTTTATTATAGTTTTAGGCTTTATAATAACATATTTGGTAAACATTAGAAAATAAGATTGACTAGACTACTTACTCCACTCACTTGGACTATTTGTTGGATTACTGGTGTGAGAGTGGGGAGAGAGAATTTTTAATGAAATGTAAAGAGAGAATTCAAAATTATTTGGAATGTTTGTGGGATTTTCTTTGTTTCTTTGTAAGATTATTTTGTTCCTTATCATAGTTTCATAGTGATGTTGAGTGTATTTTAAGCTTTAAGTGATTACCATATAGATTTGTTTGTTTATTGTGAGTAGGTTAAAATGTGTAATTATACTTTTTTTATCATTTAAGTTAATTAATATCTGATCTCTTTTTATTTTAGATAAATGTGATGTTGCTATTTTATACAATGAATTTTTATCTTTTTAAAATTATTGTAGTAGAATGTGCTTCTAATTATTATCTATGATCAATTATGTTGTTAAAATTTACTCATAACTGATTAGTCCTGAGACTCTTATTTTATGTTTATTCAATTTTGAGTGCATTAATAAATTTGATGAATGTTGGTTGTCTTGAATTAAATATTAGGAGTTGTTTATGTGAAATAATTACTTAGCTAAAATATGAAATTTCTTATTTACCTCACCCTTCCCTATTTTTTTATTTTTTTAATGGAATCTGATTATTTTATGATAGCATAACTATAAATATCCATATTTATGTGTTGTTTTTATCACTTGGGTGAATCTCCCTTGATGAGTTATATTCCACATATTATTCCAATAAGTTTACATAGGAGAGCCAAAACCTACAACTTGTGCCCATGATTATTTTCACAATCTTAAAATGAGAGGGTGAAAATACATGTTTTGACATCAACAAACACCAAATTGTAAATAAAAATTTAATGCACTCATTAACACCCTACCTTAAATGGGTCAAAATAGGGTAATAATAATTATTTTTAAAATAAACCCACAACATCTTAACACAATATTTGTAGATGAACAACACATATAAGAGCTTGAGAGAATAATAAATTAAAATCATCTCTACACAAATAAACACTAAATCATTTCCAAATTTATTTTATTTTATTTAAAATAACTCATTTATTAGTATTAATTTATGGGCCCAATCCCTACATGAACTAGATTCTAAAAACTTACACTATTTTATTAATATTTATCAATATATACAACCTTATCATTAAACCTTACAATTTAATATTGAGTAAGTACAAATAGGGCCCTGATTCTTTATTTTGATATATAAGGAATTATTAAAAACAACTAAAATTTTTATATAGTTCAAGGATTTTAAAGGAACAACACATTAATCTCTCAAATGCACAATATAAAATAGTGCTTCCAATATTTTAAGATCAAAAATTTTCTCCCTTTTAATATATATGAGTACAAAAATATAAATTAAATATTTCTTTCTATAGCTCCTAAAATATTGTTGGTCTAAAACTTAATATGTAGAAAAATGAGAATCCCCCTCCCATATATGTTATGTTATTAGGTATCTATCACCCTCATCAGTGTCTAAGCCCAAGGGGTTCAATAACCTAAAACACATATTTGAGAGTTTCAATGACCTAAAACATAATTTTAAAGGTTACTGGCTATAGGGATAATGGTTTAAGGTTTAATGAAAATAATCACACAACAAAAATCCAAACACAAATCTAATGGAAAATTTAAATACTTTGGATAAATGGCAATAAGATAAAAAAGTTATTTGCAAGATTTAACCTCTACATTCAAGAGTTCATAGTTTGTAGGAATTTAACATCTATAATACAAAATTGTAAAGGAATTAGTGGCATCCCTACTCAAGCCTCAATATTCACCTAATCCCCTTACAACACCCCTAAGTAAATACATAACCTAATAGTAATAAAAACATTTGTTTAATATATTTTAATAGAATTGAATCCAAATTAATATTATTAAATTATTAAAATGAAAATTATATAATATACATATGGTGGTAAAATATAGTATGCATTAGAATCATAAATTAGTTAACAATAGTAAAGGAGCCTAAATGTATGTAAAACTTAGAGATAACATATCTTATGTTGACTATGCAGGTTGAGTGTTATTAAAAATTGCTTGAAAAGGCTTGTTGAATTTATCATATCTAAAAATAGAATAATGAATTTTGTAGGGATAAGGCTACACTAGGAGGATATGGATGCATTTTGGCCTTGTTTATTTAATATCATTGCACCTTAGTTGATTGTGTGTATGCTTTATTTATTTGGATACCTTCATCTATTGATGAAGGTTTTCTGATTTTATGTGGATTTTAAATAGATGCATCGAAGACCTATAAAATACAAAACCCTAGTCATAAACATGTACTAGATAGAAATAAAATAATAAAAAATAATAATAAGATTAAGGTAATAATTGATCTACCCTAAAAAAATATCTTTAATTTGAGTGTTATCTACATAGCCTAAATGGGCCTCAAGATGGTGTAGTTCTCCCTCCTAGGGTAATGGTGTGATAAGTGATTATGTAACTATATGCAAGTACCTAAAATATTTATCAATTTTTTTAATAATGGATGTCCTTGACCTCAATAAAAAAATATTTAGACCTATCCTATGACTATTAGAAAGTAAAATAATTGGAATTAGAATAAATAATGCTAATTTGATAGGTGTTTTCAAGTGAATGCATTGATGTAATTTTATAAGGGAATATTTAGAATTATTTTTCTAACCAAATTTACAAAACACATTGAATAGTTGTGAAATGTCTCAATTTTAAAAATTTATCATTGGAGTGTGGGAGATAAGGTTATGTTAGGGGACAAGGTTGTAGTGCCTCCTTGTCCAACCTAGGATGCTCTTATCTCAAAAGGATAACTACTATTGAGAAAGGTTTGACATGTGCCTATTAGCATTTTAAAGATAAATGTGGTTGAAATAAGGATTTTTGTATGATATTTTTTTATGTTTAAAATATAATATATGATCTCTTATAGATACAATTTAGTGAAATGGTAAATAAATCTAGCATGGTAAATATGTCAAGAATTAACATTATCAAACACTTAAGGATTAATTTTGTGTCTAAATTTTTCTCCACTATTAATATTTATCCCAAAATAGACATTACATAATATTAAAAGTGAATAAATAAATCATAATAAAATAATATTACCTCAATAAAAACTCAAGACAAAAGATTAATATGATAGTTGATAAGTGAAGAAACCATCAAACAAAGAAAAACTCCACAATATATTAGAATCCTTGTAATAATGAATCTCCAAATACATATCATGTAAAATTTGATATGGAGAGAGAGAGAGAGAGAGAGAGAGAGAGAGAGAGAGAGAGAGAGAGAGAGAGAGAGAGAGAGAGAGAGAAGAGAGAGAGAGAGAGAGAGAGAGAGAGAGAGAGAGCTTAAGTTAAAATAGCATCACAAGTATGCAAGATTAATATTGAGATTATACCACAAGCAACAGTAAAAAAGAGAGGTGAAGAAGAGATCAATAAATAGAGATAGGAGGAATAAGGAGTTACATGTGCAAGCTTCAACATATGTGCCAAGTGTACCTAATCATCTTAACAGTGAGTAAAATGTGTGTGAAATGTGAGGGGAGAGGAGTTACATGCAATTAACACATAAAATATTAAAGAGGATAAAGAGGTAAATGACACCTAATAGAATTTAGATTTATTGGAATTAATAATTCACATAAATATAAATTATCCACACATGAATAAAATTTAAGATAAAACATTATCCTAAATAAAGGGTAACCAAACACACTTCTAAAGACTTAGGAAATGACATAAATAATATTAATTATCCAACACTCCCTCTTAGTCTTAGTCTTAATTTGGCATTACAAAAGTAGAGGAAATATTTTAGAAATAAATAAGGGAGTTAAAATTACATAATACTTCCCCTTAATATAAATGTTCTTCAATAGGAATAACAAAATATTTAAAAAGAGAGAAGAAGAGAAGGTGATGCCAAAAGTTGCAAGGATGAAAGCGAGATCAAGAAGAATATCAAAAAATCCTCTTCGAAGAATGTGGTCGATCTACAATGGAAAAAGGACCAACAAGAAGGATAAATGATCCAAAAAACCCTGTAAAACAAACATGCCAACTCCAATAGTTCAAGTTAAGTTATAATATGCCATCAAAATATAATTTACATACATAAAGCAATAAAATTAGATGTACAACAAGGAAAATGAAACAAATATAACTTCCATCATAAAGTATGATATCCTAAATGAAAATAAGTTAGTCAACATAATCAAAGCATATATTATATGTAATAAAAAACAAAGAATGCAAAAATATATTATTTATTTAATCAAAATAAAGACAAAGAATATGTGTCACTAACAAAAGATATGCATTGAGAAGCAATCAAAGAATCATCACAAAAAGACACATTAATGTCTCTAGAAGATCCATGATTTTTAGGAATCCAAACAATGTTAACCTTATAGGTATGATAATTAGTCATTTTATAGCGATGTAAAGTGTCATAAGTGGATTTACCACAAGATTTACATAGATGCAATTTTTGATATTTAGATGTATGATACCCATGTTTTTCACAGTGCATACAACAGGTTATCATTTTTAATCAAATTATGAGCATTACAAGTAGTTTAATAAAAAAATTTACATTATAAATATTTAGATAAGGAAGACTCTAAGATTATAAATTTTTATTAGAAATATTTGAAGCATTATAACCAAGAACTTTAGATTTTGCATTCGATTTAGGTAAAATAGGTTTAAGAATACCATATTCACACTTACCAAGCACATCACCTGAATAGCCCATATTATGCACAATTTTTAAGTTGGGGTTGGTGGAATACATGTTCAAAAAATATTTAAGTGTTTGAGAAGCATTAAAATTTCATCATTATGAGAGCTAGTGTCTGGTGCAAAAGATGTGAATTTAATATTTAAAAACATCAATAGAATATTGCATAGTTTTTATTTGCTCAATAAAATAATATTTTAAAGATTTTAAATTGTCATTTTGACATGTAATTTATTTCTTAAGATCAACTATTTCATAATTTTCAAAAGAAATACTTTGCATAATTTTCTTAAAAACTAAAAAAATCACCAATTTAAAAGTCATGAGAGCAAACTATACCAATTTAGTTATCATTAAAAAATAGTTTATTAAAAATATTTATTGATCTAAAAGAAATTTAAAAATATTCATCTTAATAAAAAAATAAGATTTAAATATAAATATTTGTTTGTCTTAAATCTTAGATTAATTAACTTGTAAATGTAAGTCCACACCAAAATTTCAAATGTAAATGAAAATGAGTTTTTATAATATCTATAAATAGAAAAAGGTGAAAGAACTTATAAACTAATATTATTTTGATATGAAAAATGTTTATATATATATATATATATATATATATATATATATATATAAAGAAGTTTTAAAAAACTCATAACATTTAAAAGAATAAAAAAAATCATGTTGTTTGAAAAAAATACAGTCATAGTTTTGATGATTTCTCTCAAACCATGATATGAGTTTCTTAAATTTTTTATAGTATGATCTTAGATACTATATTAACAAAAAAAATTAGTAAAAAAGAATTCCAATAAAAATGTAAGGACTTTTTTTATATTGGTTTTAGTGAAAAACTGACTAAAAAAATAAAAAATTGAATTATAATTTTGAATGTAGCTAGAAATAAACCAAAAGAAGCATTAAAAACATATTTTAAAACCTATAAAAAAGGTTAAGTGTGAAGTCATTATTCATAAACACTATTCACGAGTCACTATTCATGAATCACTTTCATGTGATGAGGTGGTAGTGGTGAGTTCGCAATGACTATGCAGGAGATGTGGTAGGTGATGTAGGAAGGTGATGTGGCTTAGTGGTGATGTGGCATGGGACACATAGTGGATCTTTCATGTGATTTAGTAAATGTGATGGAGTGGGGCATACCGCTCCACTAAGTGACATGTTTTTTATCCTTAGTAATCCACATAATTTTATATTTTGATGATAATAAAAGATAATGAATAGTTGTGGTGCTACCCTTAGGTGGATTCATGATTAGGCATGCAGGAATAAGTGAAAATATGTTGGGACATATTTTGAATGTGTATGTATACATGGGTGGAAAATGGTAGGAATTCACTATTGCTATTTTAGCTCACAAGAAGAGTGGGGTGCCATATTGGAAACATATGAAAGCGGAGGTGACATTATCTAAAATGAAATATCTACTTTGGAACCTTGAATAAGATTAAAAGATCATGACTATTAACCACTTTGTTCCCATGTGGAATGTGGATCCATGTTTTCTCTCTCTTGATTTTCCCTCTCTCTCTCTCTCTCTCTCTCTCTCTCTCTCTCTCTCTCTCTCTCTCTCTCTCTCTCTCTCTCTCTCTCTCTCTCTCTCTCTCTCCTTTATAATTCAATATATGAAAGGATGCATTCCTTTGTAATTATAACTCATGCAATTCAAATAGTGGATATGAGTGAAATATTTGAAAGTCTTTGTTGAATCTTTGTTTTAAGTTTGTTGAAGCTTGTGTGCATTTAAGACAAGGAGTGTGTGAGAGATTTGAGAGGTGTGAGTGACAGGTTATTGTCACTATTTTATTCTCTAAGTGTTGAAATTAATAGCTAAGCTATTCTCTATGGACATAGCCAAATTGGTGAACTACGTAAATATTGTCTTATGGTTTTCTTTATTTGTGGTTTGATTTGTTTTTAGTTTTAATTTATGATTTCATAACTTATCTCTCTGTAAATTTGAGGATATATTTTTTTCATATGCATATTTATCCTAACAAGTGGTATTAGAATAAGTTTGTTTGTTGTTGAATATTACATTATAGGAAGCTAAAGATTATAGATTGAGTGGGAGTTATGGTAGATTAAAAATCAAAGGTGGATAAATTCAATGGACAAAATTTTGATTGATGAAAGATATGGATGGAGGACTAACTTTATTAGAAGAACCTCTACTTGCCATTATAAGGTAAATCTAAGAAGCCAACTATAGTGTTGGATGAATATTAGGATTTTATTGATATAAAATCACTTGGAACCATATATTATTGGAGTCTACAATTTCCTTCAACATATCCTAAGATAAGACTACAAACATTCTTATGAACACACTAGATAAGTTATATGAAAAACCCTCTACCTTTAATAAAATTTTCTTGATGATGAAATTAATTAACATGAAAATGGCTAAAAATGGTTCAATATTAAATCACTTTAATGAATTTAACATGGTTATAGTACCATTAAATTCTATGAATATTAACTTTGATAATGACATGGAAAAACAATTTGAGGAACAAAATGAAAGTAACAAAGAGGCAAACATACTAGGTGAAGTGTTACAAGATGTACTGATATTTTATTTGGATAATATTTTCATGCCACTCCTGACAAACATTATTTTAGAGATTATGTTCAAGGTGATTTTGTACATGTGTATCTTGGTGATGGTTAACCTTGGAGTATTATTAGAAAAGGCAGTGTTAACGTGAAATTATAGAATGAAAACACTTGGGTACTTAAGGATGTTTGCCATGTTCCAAGTTTGAAAATAAATATTATTTATATATAACAATTGGAAGTGACATCCATGTGGTCACTTTTAAAAGTGACTCATGGAAGGTTTACCAAAGGTGATATAGTTGTTTCAATAGGTAAGAAGGTGGGTAATTTATATTTATCCACTATTAGCACTAATGCATCTTGTGATATAACTACTTTAGGTGTAGATTGTATATTTGTGGCATTATAGACTTAGCCACATGAGTGAAAAGGAAATGAAGATTCTTCACTTAGAGGTGAAACTACCAAGTTTAAAGGAAATTTACTTGGAATTTTGTTAGCATTGTGTATATAGGAAACAAAAATGTGTGTTATTTCATAAATTTGGGCCAACTAAAAAAATAAATAAGTTAGATCTTGTACATACAAATGTATGGGTACCTACTTAGACACTTCACTTGGTGGTTCAAGGTATTATGTTACATTCATTGATGATAAAATTAGAAAGGTTTGGGTTAATTAAATTAAACAAAATTTGATGTGTTTGATACATTTAAGAGATGGAGATTTTTAGTTGTGAATGAAATATAGGTTTAAATCTCAAGTGCCTCAATTCAGATAATGGTGGAGAACACTACAGTAAGGAGTTTGATAACTACTATTCTTGAAATGGAATCCATAGGCAAAAGATGGTTTCGTAAACACTACAATAGAATGGTGTGTCAGAGAGGATGAACATAAACATCATAGAATGTGATAGGAGTATGAGGTTGCATGCAAAATTTTTATTATAGTTTTGGGTAGATGTTGTTGATACATCTGTGTACTTGATAAATATAATACTTTAAACTATCTTGGATGGTGGAATACTAGAGGAGGCATGAAGTGGTAAGAAGGTTGAATATTCTCTTTTAAAAGTTTTTGGTTATGATGTTTTTGCTTATATTTACAAAAATAATAGGTCCAAATGAAAGGTTAAATCTTAGAAACATACTTTCATTGGCTATGGTACTAATGACTTTGGATTTTGGTTATGGAATGAGAAAAATAAGAAAATAATTAGGAGTAGAGATGTCATATTTAATGAGAAATTCATGTATAGGAAATAATTAATGAAAAATAAGTAAGAGAAAGACATGAAGGAATACATAGTGTTGGAGGACATTAAAAATGAACATATCCCAAAGGTACCAGTTGAAAATATACAATCCCAAACTCATGTTGTGAGAATATATACTAGAGTAATTAGACTACCTAAAAGTTTTTACCCTTATTTTAATTATTTGTTACTTATTGATGGTGGTAAGCTAGAGAGATTTGAAAAAACAATGAAGGTTAATGCTAAGGAGAAATGGGAGTAGGCTATGGATGAGGAGTATGAATATTTCATGATGAATAAAATATGGGTTTTGTTGAAGCTTCCTAAGGGCAATAAGGCATTGCATAACAAGTGGGTATATAACATGAATGAGGATGAAAGGATTTGCACAAAACAAATGTATATATTTTGATGAAATATTTTCTCTTAATGTTAAAATGACTTATGTAAGAACTATTTTAAGTATAGTTTCATTTAAATACTTGCATTTAGAATATTTGGATGTAAAGAATACTTTTATTCATGGGGATTTGGAGGAGGAGATATCTATGAAGCAACCACAAGGTGTTGAAGTCAATGTTAAGGATAAGTTTGTGTGCAAATTGAGAAAGATCTTGTATAGTTTTAAGCAAGCTCCAAGGCAATGGTATATTAAGTTTGATAGTTTCTTATGGAACAAGAATAATCTAGATATTATTACGACCATTATGTGTATATTAACAAATTTTAAAATGAAAACTTTATTATCTTGATTTTATATGTGGATGACATGGTGGTAGGTTCTAACATGTAGGATATTAATATAATCAAGAGACAGTTGGGAGATTATTTTTATATGAAGGATATATGTGAGGCTAAATAGATCCTTGGGATAAAAATATCTAGAGATAGAAAAAATCTAAGGTTGAGACTATCATAGGGAGAGTACATCAAAAAAGTTTTAAAGAGGTTTGGATCTTAAAATGTAAAATTGATTGGGACACCTTTGCAAATCCACTTCAATTTAACAAAGGATCAATGTTTCAAGATAGAATAAGAGATTAATCACATGTACAAGACACATTACACATAAGTAGAAGGTAGTTTAATGTACATAATGGTGTGTACAAGGCCAAACATTACACATGCAGTGGGAGTGGTGAGTAGATTCATGAGTAATCTAGGAAAGGAACATTGACATATAGTAAGGTGGATTCTTCATTGATTAAGAGGGACCATAGATTAAATGTTGTGTTATGGTGGATAAGATGTTACTTTACATGGATATATTGATTCTAACATGGTAGGAGATTGGATGGTAGGAGAAGCACTACTGGGTATGTGTTCACTGTAGGTGGTACAATGGTGAGTTGGATATCATGTATATAGAAAATGGTGTAATTTTATATGACAGAGGTTGAATATGTTTATATTATAAAATCAATCAAAGAGATGATATGGATACAAAGGCTAATATAAGAGTTGGGACATCAACATGGAAAAGTCATATTTTTTAGTGATAGTTAGAGTGTCATTTATTTGGAGAGGAACTCATCATTTCACTCTAGGATGAAACACATTTAGTTGAGGTATCAATTAATTTAGTTATTATTGGAGGAGGAACAATTGAATCTAGAGAAAATACATACAAGTGATAATCCTATGGACATGATGACAAAGGTGGTCATGAAAGTGAGGATGAAATTCTATTTAACTTCATTTAGGATTGATAGATGAAGAAGATCATAATGAAAAATTGGTTAAATGGATACAATAGTGGGAAGTCATGAATACTAAATTTATGTGGGATCATTGTTAAGTGTGAAGTCACTATTAATAAACACTATTCATAAGTCACTATTCACAAGTAACTATTCACAATCATTATTCATGTGATGAGGTGGTAGTGGTGAATTAGTAATGACTATGCAAGAGATGTGGTAGGTGATGGAGGATGATGCAAGAAGGTGGTGTGTCTAGGTTGTGATGTGGCATGGGCCACATAATTGATATTTCATGTGATTTAGTGCATGTGATGGAGTGGGGTGTACCAATCCATTAAGTGACTTTTGTTGTATTTAGTAATCCACATACTTTGGTCTTTTGATGACAATGAAAGATAAGAAATATTTGGGGTGACACCCTTAGGTGGATTCATGATTAGGCATGGAGGAATAAGTCAAAATATGTTGGGACATATTTTGGAAGTGTATGTGCACATGGGTGGAAGATGATAGGACTTCACTATTGCTATTTTGGCCTCACAAGAGGAGTCCATATTGGAAGCATATGGAAATAGAGGTGAAGTGGATTTGACATTATCTAAAGTGGAAGATCTACTTTTGACCCTTGCACAAGATTATTACTATTGATCACTTTGTCCCTATGTGGAATGTGGCCCCATATTTACTCTCTCCCAATTCTCTCTCTCTCTCTCTCTCTCTCTCTCTCTCTCTCTCTCTCTCTCTCTCTCTCTCTCTCTCTCTCTCTCTCTCTCTCTCTCTCTCTCTCTCTCTCTCTCTCTCTCTCTCTTTATTCTTTGTAATTTAATATATGAAAGGATGCATTCCTTTGTAATTATGTTTTTAAGTCATGAAATCCAAGTAGTTGATGTGAGTGAAATATTTTTAAGTCTTTGTTGAATCTTATTTAAGATTTGTTGTATGTTTTTTGAAGCTTGTATGGATTGAAAATAAGGAGTGTGTGAGATATTGGAGAGGTGTGAATGATAGATTATTTTCACTGGTTTATTCTTCAAGTGTTACAATGAATAGTTGAACCATTCTCTATGGACATAGCCAAATTGGTGACCAACGTAAATATTGTCTTATGGTTTGAATTATTTGTATTTTGATTTTTTATAATTTAATTTATACTTTCATAGCTTATCTCTTTATAACTTTGAGGATATATTTCTGTATATGCTTTATCCTAACAAAAAAAGTTTATAAGACAAATAAATTATACTCTTAATGCATTAAAAAAAATAGTTAGTTTATTGTCATGAAAGGTGTATAAAAACTTGATTTTCATCCAAAACCTTGAAAATTAAGCAAATAATGAGAAAAAATAGAATTTTATAAGAAAAAATATTTTTTTCCACCTCTAAATCTATAAAAATAGCAATAATCAATATTAAATATGTCGTAGCTCTGATACCATATTAATATTTATCTCAAGATAGACATTAAATAACATTGAAAGTGAATAAATGAAACATAATGAAATAATATTACCTCAAGAAAGAATTAATCCATAAGATTGAGATGAGAGTTGGCAAGTGGAGAAACCACAAATGGATTAAAAATCCATGATCTATTAGAAGCCTTGTAAAAATAAATCTCTAAATGCATAACATGTAGAATATGTGTGTGTGTGAGAGACCTTAGCCAAAAGATCATCACAATGATACAAGATCAATAGAAAGATTGAGATTGTACCACTACCAAAAGTATAAAAGCATATAAGAACTCAATAGATAGATTTAGGAGGAATTAGGAGTTACATGTGCAAAATAAAACATGTGTGCCAAACATCTCTAATCCTCTTAAAAGTGAGGAGGATGTGTTTGATGTGAGGGGAGAGGAGTTACATATAAGTAAATCCTAAAATATTGAGGAAAAAAATGTGAGTGACACCTCATAGAATCCTAATTTATGTGAATTGATAACTTATATAAATACAAATTCTCCACACATTAATACAACTTAGGATAAAACATTATCCCAAATAAATGGTAACCTAACACTCTTAAAAACTTAGGAAATGACCAAAATAAGATTAATTCTATAACACCCACTTTATTTTAGTGATGTAGCAAATTAAAATTACTAGAGTAAAATATATTCAAATTTAAGTGTGTATACACACTTTAAATTTTGACAAAAAACTTGATCATGCAAGATATCTTAATGCAAAACCTAAAGTAATGCCATTGAAAAGAGTTATTATTCATTTTGAAAACTGAAAATATGAAACTTGAAATTTAGAATTTTGAAAAAAAGCAAGGGAAATATATACCTGAAAGAGTATGAAATATAATTTTCCTATAACTTGAATGTGGAGAAATATTTCTCCCCTCATTAAGACATTTTTAGAAATGTTGAACATGTAACTAATTGAGAGTGATCAAGTCCCAATTTGAAAACTATTGAATGCTCTTGAGTTGGAAAGATTGTAGACTCTAACTCACATTTGACTATGTAGAGTACTATAAAAAATTATTGAAGGAGTGGAACCACCAAATATAGTTCATTACATATAAAAAAAGTGTAGTCATAGACATTGAGTCTTAATATAATATAACGTGGACCACTTGTAACATGAATATGAATCACACTGTTTTAGATTTATTTAGATTCTATTTGAAACTTTAAAACTTTTGAACATTAAAAATTTGAAATTGTTATGTAGTAACTTGAACATGAATAAGTATCATGCCCCATGTTTTAACTATTTAAGACTTAGTTCATTTAAATCCTATGTTGTTAAAGGGCTAGGTATAATAAATTGGGGTATAAAATATGTAATAAATACATCCACTAATTTGTGTAAAGATTGACCTAATTTGATATTTATAAAAATAGTAATGAATAACTTGAGTAAGTACTTATCTAGAAACTACTTGAGATGAAGGATTTGGAAGCTAAAAACAAGTATAAGAGTTGATTTGAATATCACAAATAGGATCTAGGTGTCAAAAACTCTCTTTTACAATAATTACATACCTTAGAAAGTAGCATTGTGGCACTAGTGTCCACTTTTTTCACTAATGTCCTTTGTACAAATATTGACCTATACTCTTGGGAGCACTTATGTCTAAGTCTATAAAGCCTATCCCTATATAGATAAACCTTGCTTATTTGTCTATGACCTAGTTTAACTTATTCTTATAAAAAAACCAATTAACACCTGCACACATGAATCAACCACAAAATCAAATGCAAAAGGAAGGAGAAAAATAGGTTGTGGGATATTGTGATTATGAAGGATAAAACCCCTCTTGTCTTGGATACTGCCTACATTAACCCCAATGATGGGGGTCTCAGATTGTATGTAGTTATCTCTTAAGGAGAAAGCATAATCAACATGTATATTATATTAGAATGACTTTAACTTAGGCCCTTATTTGATCAATAATGAAAATCTAGGTGTGATAGTTGAGTAGTATGCAACATGATGAGTTGTACTATTGACTGATTTTATGTAATTATTACCAAGATAAAAAGTGAGATATGTAAAATGCCTTGTGAGGATATTTATATAGAAGAAAATTTTATTTGAATGTAAGACCCTTGTGCCTTGGCCTATAATACACAAGAGAGATAAAATCATAAGAGAAGGCTCAAGTAAGGGTTAAGACCTAAATCATGATGAGAAAGTGACTATTGGACACTAGCGCTAAAGTTGGACACTAGCACTATGTTGCTAGTGTCCACTTATGGTGTTAATGTCTTGAGGTCAAAAAAATGAGTTAATATTGGGAAAAATAGGTTAAGGGTGCCTTATGACTATAAGGTAATGACATAAGACCACTAGGGGTATAACGAATAAGGAAAATAAGACATAAGAAAAACTAAAAGACCCAAAATGACCATAGGCACAAGAGTCACATCCATCATTAAGACGTTTCTGTGAAAGAGAAACATAAGATATAATAATTATAGTTTCTTGATCAAATTAGGGTGTGCACATTTTCCCCCATTTTAATTTAGTAATACAATGAAATTAAATTACTAGAGAAAAATAAAAAAATAAGAATGTACTTGTACTTACTTGTGCAAATGTGCTATGGACCTAGCCTACTTCTTGGCTAGAGAAGTGGATATGAGATGGAATTTTGTATGTGAAGAGGAAATCCATAATGTGGGTGTCCCCTATACTAAATCTTAGTAGTGAACTAAATTATGAGGAATAAACCCCTATTTACCCCACCCTAATATATGAACTAAATTTGAGAATGTAATTTGTAAATGTGGAAAACATGTTCTACTTGCTCCCACTTTAATATCTAGATTGAATCTAAGAATGCAATATGTAACTATGGAGAAACAAGTCTTGTTTTCCCCCACCCTGGTATCTACATTAAATATAACAATGTAATATATAAATTTGGAGAAATAAGGCCTACTTTCACCCACTCTGATATCTATACTGAATTTGAGTATTTAATTTATAATTGGAGGTTAAAATTATTATTCGATTTGCATAAACTAGGTCCAGTGAAAAACTATGGATCAATTGCTATAGATGGCCATGTGACCCAGATTGGTGAAATACTAGTGACATATTGGTGGTAACTTGAGTGAAATATATTAATCTAAACATATATAATGTTATAACTTGTCATTCCATCTATACAATCTTGTGGAACCCTGTGGGATCAGAGACATGTGCCCTACATCATGCCCCAAAACCTAATATCTGAGAAATGTAATTGTGTATCCAAAATAATATATGATAAGATCATGGAACCCTATAAATATTAATCAAGTTATGTATATTAATATATGAGCCTATCTATATATCTGAGCCAATTTGTGTGTCTAAACCAATATATGTCTGTGTAAATCTATATCTAAACCAATCTATGTGTCTATGTAAATATGTATACTATGTACCTATTTTGGTGATAGTTGTGACCGTGGTAAGGGTGTCTAACCAAAAGTGATACCAGTGAGTATGTTATTAGTAATTAGTGTTTGTAATGTTATTTTAAGTTTGATTAATTTATTAATTATAATGGATTTATTTTTAAATTGGGAGTAGGATAGACCTTTGGTCTATATTGAGATTTGTTAAAGAAATATAGGTTTTATCAATTTATGGATTAAATTGATTATGATAGTAGTATAAATAGTATAGGGTGCTGTATATCTGATCAAGACCCATGCACAAGAAACAAATAAAAAATTAGAGTTATAGTTCTTGAGATATCATGTTTGGAAGAATTTGGTATTAGTTGGTGAAATTAGTACGCAAGGTCAACTTTAGGTAGGTGGTATTTTTAAAACATGGTATAAATAGTTTGGTTTATTAGTTTAATAAATCATTTGAACCATTTTAGTTGATATATATTGTTTTCTCTAAGCTTAGAAACATGTGGAGGAGATGAGGAGTGAGTGTGACCTAGTATGAGGAGGTAGAGGTGCTTATATAGGATAAAGAAGAGGTTACCCTGGTAAATAATCTATTATTTTCCCTATTTTTGCATATTTATTATGATTTTATCAATTTTCATGAAATTTTGGTAGTTTAGGGCCTTATTTTAGAATATGGCACTATTATCCTGAGTATAGTGCTAGTGTTCTGGTCATGGTGCTACTGTCTTAGGCATGATGCTACTATCCAATGCTACTATCTAGGATGCAACACTAGTGTCCAGTAAGCCAAATTTGCTAGTTTTTATTTTAATTTATTATTAATGTTTACTAATACATATTTATCTAGTATGTAGGGGTGCTAGTGTGAGATTCAGTTGTATGTTATAGATGGATGTGTATATGAGGGAGTTCTAGAGTGGCCAAATGATGGAGTGTTTATGGGGATTACCATTGATAGATACTGAGAGGGTAGTGGTCGATAGAGTGGGTTTGGGCCATGTGGCATCACTGGATCTTATCCACAAGGATAATCATATGATGATGGCATTATGTGAGAAGTGAAATGCTAATACCTATACATTTTGGTTACCTAGTGTGGAGATTACTATGATGTTGAAGGATTTGCATAGGATCCAAAGATTTCCAATTACTTGTTAGAGGGTAGTATTATAGAAGGTTACTAGAGACCAAACCATAGAGTGAGACACAAGGTAATTTATAGTGATAGCCATGGGACTGATCGAGTAGGGATTATCAGTGATGCATTATTTTCTTTGATTGTCATGGCCAATATTCCAAAAGTTACAAATTTTTTTGGTGGTGTTATTATATTCCTTTATTGATGTAGATGGAAGTTATTAATCTATCTCATATAGGATGCATGTTATAGTGAAGGATATATAGGAACACATGACCTTATACTCTTGGGGTCATACTATGCTAGCCCACTTGTATTAAGATTTATACTATTTCACTTAGGATTTGTGCATGGGTGGGATTGAATATTCAACATTAGTATACTATTAGGATTATGAGCATATTATAGTAGCCAGACTGGAGGGGTTTTCATGAGGGGATTGGGCTCAACCACAAATGTTTGTAGAGAGATGGACTAGTATGGTTTGCATTCTTAGGAGGAGCAAGTTATGTTATTGATAAGTGTTGGATAGGTTGATGGTCAAAGATATTATTTGGAGAGCCTACAATGGATTTGAAGGGTGACCCAAGGATGGTTTTCAACTAAGATGGGCTTAAGTGAGCTAATAGTTGCATTGACATTAGGTTAATGTATTTAAGAGAATTTAGTAAAAGTGAGTGACATAATAGTTTGGTGTGGCTAAACATGTTTCATTTATACCATGGGTTTGGTGAAGAGTTATAGGGCTCTAGTGAGGTAAGGGAGAAAACCTAGACCATCAGTAATGGATCTATCTCTAACTCTATTAATAGAATGAGATCTAGTACTAGATATGTTAGACATGGATGATTTAGTAATGATCGATGCCTATAAACCATGGTGGGTACAACATAGATGGGCACCATTAGTTTCAAGAGGTGGGTTTATCATGGAGGATGTGGTGGATGTTAATCCCATTAAGATAGTTGAGGGTGGGTTGTTATAGTATATCTATATATTTTGTTGATTTTTTTATCAATTCATTTGGGTATATGATTTATTATGTTTGTATGTTTAGGTCCAAGCAATGATGACTATTAGGATACTACCATTGATTTTGTACTCTGAGTACTAACATGCCATATCCTTGATGATGCCATGGATGATGAACTAGTACAAAGGGCCATAGATGTTATTTGAATTCATGCTCACCTATTTGATCAAGTATACATTGCTACTATGACATATAAATGAGTAGATACTAATAGGGATGAGACACGTGTGGAGATAAGGAGATGAGATATGCCCATACTTGATATTCTTGGTGGGATAAGTAGCAAGAGAGTGGATGACTACATACATATATAGTGAGAGAATAAAGATATATTGGCTGGGGTACTTGTGTTATGGAATAGATCATGGATACATTAGTCTTGGACTAGATCTAAGGGGGAAGGTGGAGCTTCTAGCTCTAGTATGGATGTATCAGAGAGTGAGAGTGAGGGAGCTAGTCTTAGTGACTGAGATCTGATTATTAAGTGACTTGTGTCATTTTAATGAAACTATATATTGAGTTATGTGTGTGTGTGTGTGTGTGTGTGTGTGTGTGTGTGTGTGTGTGTGTGTGTGTGTGTGTGTGTGTGTGTGTGTGTGTGTGTGTGTGTGTGTGTGTGTGTGTGTGTGTGTGTGTGTGTGTGTGTGTGTGTGTGTGTGTGTGTGTGTGTGTGTGTGCACATGTGCACATGTGTGTATGTGTGATTTATATCACACATATGTGCACACAGGCACACACACACACACACATAAACACACACACGCACACACACACACACACATAAACACACACACACACACACACACACACACACACACACACACACACACACACACACACACACACACACACACACACACACACACACACACACACACACACACACACACACACACACACACACACACACACACACACACACACACACACACACACACACACACACACAACACACACAAACACACAATTTTTGTTACATGGGTATTGTGTACATTGGCATCTTTATTTGTTGGCTTGTGTATTTGTATATGTGTTTGATTATATTCATTTTTTAGATGTTGATATGGAAATATGTTATTTTCTTGAGTAATGTTAATTGATTATTTATATATTTATAGATATTTAAGTAGATATGTATATTGGATTAAGAATGTTGGTTGTTAGTATAGGTACTATAGGAGTATTGTAAGATGTCTAAGTGTAGATCTTGTAACTATGACATACATTATCTGAACCTAGATGGCATGGTCAATAAATGACCATACTGCTCATGTTGTGTTGTCATAGAAATAGACTCTAGAATTGATACTAATCATGGTATATTTCTAGTATCTAGATGTTTAGACTCTGTAATAAATAGCCTAATCAACTTTCTTATTGAAATTATGCTCTGATGTCTATGATCTCTATCAAATGTCTGAATTGGCTTTTGAACTATGCTCTAATTTTTATGATCTTTGCCAAATATCTTAATCAATTTTGGAATTATCCTTTAATTTATGTGTTCTCTAGAAAATATCTTAATCAAATATTGAATTGTGCTCTAATTTTTGTGATCTCTTCCAAATATCTTAATTAGTTGTTAAACTGTACTCTAATTTCTTTAATCTATAACAAATATCTTAATTAGTTGTTGAATTATGTTATGATTTTTATGATCTCTGCCAAATATATTAATCATTTATTGAACTATGATCTAATTTCTATGATCTTTGCCAAATATATTAATCAATTGTTGAACTATGCTATGATTTATATAATATATACTTTATAATAATTAGTTTTTGAATTATAACTAGTGATTGAGTTACTTTTAATTTTTGTACAATGCTGCTATTAGTAGATGGATCTCTATGAATTGGATACTATCTCTGTTGACTCTATGTTGCATAAGATCTCTCATAATTAGGTGTCCTAAAAACCATATGGATCATATGATGAATAACTACTATCTCCTTAAAAGGAACATCCTGGGATAACTTAGGCATAGAGAAGTGTGATCTAGGAGAGTGTGGAGATTGAGATCTTGATGACTCATATGTAAATACTATAATGCCTTTGTTGACATATTAGTCAATATGATATTTGATCTACACCACATGGCCTAAGACCAAACATGCAGGGAAAAATTGAATTTTAGTTGTTCATAGTGAATGGGTGAAGATAATTAAGAAAGAAACAACTAAAGACATTCAAATGAGTGGAAGTATTACTTACAATAAATGAAAATTCTATTCATTAATAGAGAATATGGGAAATTGTTACAATGTGTTATAGTGCATGTTTTACAAAGTAGATACATATAACATGTTATATGTGTTATGATTATGTGTAAAATTGACCTTAGGTTGGATGTGTATGTTACATACTTATACAATTAGAATATAACAGTGGTTACAACTTATATCGGTTACCAAGAAGATGGTTGTGTTGGTTCATCTTCTTAGTGGGATGATGGTTCGTGAACCCTTGAAGCACATGTCCAAGTTAAGGCCATACACATATTTTTTTTGAGTCTAAGAGTTATCTAGGCATGTGGGGCTATGAACTATGGCATATATCTGAAAATTACATTAAACTACAAATACAAAGGGGGTAAAAGTTAGTGAGTGTATTACATGGGACTACAAGTTGTGAAGTACATAATAATGAGTGCATAGGGATAAATATGCAGAAGTCTATGATAAGGCACAATACTTATGTATATGATTATGAAAAAAATTTAGGCAAGGAGTACATAAGATTGGGTGAGAGGTGTGTACCCTATGTAGTATAATGAATGAGGAGTAAGCTTAGTTGTGTGAGGACTATTCATGGATCATTACCACTTTCTTGAAGAGAAATGGTATCTATTGTGTCAATGCATAGTTACAAAAACTACACCTAAAATTCCTATAAAGTGTACCAATTGGCCTGATCAACATATTTCCCAACCTTGGCCACTCATAAAATTTGATGTGTGCCATGATAGGTGTGTGTATCTATCACTTTGATGTTCTAGTCCTTCTTTGTAGGTGAAAGTGTTCGAGATATAAATTATAAGGATGATATATCACTATTGGATCAAGAAGTGGTAGAATGTAAGGCTTGATAAGTTCCATGTTGAAGATTGGGTGCATGCCCAAGTATTGAGGCAAATCAAGAATAGAGATGTTCTCACTAGCTACACAAAATGGTATAAGGACCATAATGTATAGGATTGATATTTTAGTGTAGATCTTTGAATAAATCATTCTAAAGTTTCAACTAGACTTTATCTCTAACTCATAATGCATGAGGTATGTCATGTACATCATGTAACTCCTTATACTTAGCTTGAGCATGAGAGAGAATCTACTGAACCTGCTAGTGAACAAACTAAATGTGGCATAGAAACTTATCTACTTTATCTAATTCTTATTTCTATGTATATGACTTATTGCCTAATGGTGTATGATAGGAGTGTCTAAAGGTGTTGAAGGTTGAAACCCAAGACATGTTTGGAATAGACTCTAGCCAATAGAGATATGAGGAGACATATTTTAGGTGTGTTGAATTTATAAGAGATTTTCATCCCATGTATGAGCATATGCATGGTTGTACATTCATTGAATATGAAAAAGTGTGTGATTGACCACTTTAATTTACCCATATATCTAAGGATGAAAATACATCAATCTATCCAACTATGTACCCATTAATTCCCATAATTATTCACAAAAATGATTCATAAAGTGTGGATCATGGTCAAAGACAATTGATGTGGATAACCCAAAATGAACCTAAACATGGTTGAAGAATGCCTGTGTAGTGCCAAATACATCAATGTATTTTTTCCATGTGACCATCATGGCCATATTGGAAAACTAATCCACTACAATGAACACAATGTCACATTGTCATCTTGTCATAGGAAATACAGTCATGAAATCCATGCTAATAGATTTCAATGGTCTAGATGGAATTAATAGAGGTGTGTAAAGTCCCAACATCCTATTCATGGGCTTGGTGATGTAACAAGTAATGTAAAACTTGATATGGCACTCCATGTTTGTGTGAATGTACAATTAGTAAAAGTGTGACTAGAATGTAGCTAGAGTCTATATCATGATTAAGTGTCCTAATGTCTTAATGTAGTGTGGCTCCCAGATGAATCATTGACAAGGTGATCTAAAGGGAACATAGAGATGTCTGATCTTATAGAGAATTTGGCTAGATAAATAGAAATCCTTAACTTGGTACCTTATACAAGGTTGGTGTAAGTTTTTGCAAAGTCCTGATCAACTGAGTAGAGAGGAAACTAATTTGTAAAATTATGGTCATGTGTGTCTAACACTATGATGTGCATGTGATCCGATGGTCAGCTAAGGCAATCTATGGCCTTATTATCCTTCCTTTTCTTATACATGATGATGAGATGAAATTTCTTGGCAAAGACCAAGGTGACTTTGGTCATGGGAATTGACTCAAACAGGTTGTAGAAGTGATATTACATGTGAATATTCCATCACTATGGCTTGAATTGATATGTAGCTTCATAATCATACAAGTACAATATCCCTAGTAGGATGTTATAGACCTGTAGAGATGTGATGTCACAAGTGACATTGTCCTCCATAGGATTGAATTTTTACTAAAAATGCATTGTCTTCAGACCTATATATATCTTTCCCTTATTGGAGCCACCCTAAAGAGTATGGATTTAGATGCATAGTAGTGGTAAGACCAAGGTGATGAGTTGTGGATTTCATTATGATGTTCTTATAACTTCTAATATCAATGTCGATATAGAGAAGTTGACCCTTCACCTAAAAATTAGTGTGGAAGAGATGTTCATACTCTTCAAATATGTCATAGTGGTACTAATTCTTAGATAAGAGACATCTAGATCCATGTCATCCATTGACATGGGTTATGATGCATATTATGTGAGCAGGGATTATCATGCATGGGATTTAGTTACATTGTGAGTGGATGAGAGATGGTGATGGCACCACTTATCATGAGACCTCTTCTTATTACCTTTATCTAATGTATAAGGCATTGGATCCTCTAAGGGTTAAGCAATATTTTGGTGCTACTCTCATTTATGATAAGTGTATTGTTTCTTCTACGCATATCATTGATATGTGGAGTTGTGTGAAGGATGGGCCTTGTGTGTTACATTGGATTAAGAGGTGACATGTTGCTTCATCTTTGAATTTTATTTAATCTTTTTATAACTACTATATACTTGACCTAAAGCATCAAAAGTCAAGAAATCCATATTTACATAGATATAAGGTGAGATTTTGCTGATGTAATTTAACACCATATGTTGTTTGCTCAAGTTCTAATGTAAGAGCATAGAGTAGTCATGAAAAATGTTGATGTAGTCTTCCATAGATTTATATTTACACTAGCATAGTAATTGGAACTTGATGTATTCATATTTTAGACATCCAATTCCTAACACCATTTGTGTTGAAATTGTCAATCTTACTCGAATTGCTCTCAAATGAACATTTTAGGTCAAAATACATAAAACATCCTAAATGGTTTGAAATTGTCACTTAAAAGTGCCAGTTTAGGTCAAAGTATCCCTAAATAGGGAAATGCATTTTATGGGCCAGCTAACTTTGATCAGATCATTTTGAGTCAAAATGACAATTTCACCATTTAGTGCTTTGGATCACTCTTTTATTCTAATTCATTGGTACACATCATGTACCTTTGTTATTTGGTGTGGGAAACATCCTAAATGGGAATACAACTCCAACACATCTAACATCACCTTCCAATTCCTCTCCAGTCAAATTATAACCCAATAGTATGACTTTTTGACCATTTTGATTAATTAAGGACCAATTTTCAAATAATTACACAAATGTTGATTAACCTTATTTAAGGCTAATTAATAAAAATCAAGAGTTTAAGTTGATTTTTCATGAGAGTTGTTGAATATTTATTTTTAAAAATTGATTCCTATTATCTGCATCACCTAGTGACATCATCTATGGGGTGACATCCATAAAGCCATAAGTGCATAAAATATCAGGATTATGGGTCACCCATGCCTAGTTAATGCCTCCCATGCCTCTTTAATGCTTATTTATTTTGAGGATATTTATGTATTTAATTCCAAATATTAGGATTATCCATGGCCACACATCTCAATCTTGAGATGGACAGTCATGGTTGATCCTGACCAATTTCAAAAATATATAAATAGAGAGGCCATGAACATCATTTCTAATATATTTTTGGTGCAAGGTTATTATGCTCAAATATCTTCAAAGATTAAATATTTCAAAGTTATAATGATAAATTGTTTCCATAAAGCTTCATTGATAGGATATTTTAGTGATTTAGAATCATGAGCCTAGGTTTTATGGAGTGTTATTGAGGCATTGGAGGAGCTTACCATAAATTTTGACAAAGACAATGATGCTTGATCAAGGGAAAAAATGTTTTTGAGACACATGGGTAAGGTTAATCCATTTGGGAAGGTAATATGGTGTTGCTTTCTTTCATTTGTTTCTTGCTATCCTTGGTAATTCCCATAGGAATAGATAGGCTTGGTTGGTTAGTTATTTATGCATGTTTCATTATTTATGGACTAATGCTTGAGCAACTTGCTTTGTAATCCTCTCTAAAATATTCAAAGTGGAAAATAGGGTAATGTTATTCCTTCAATGTGTTGACAAAAGTATTCCAAGATTAAATTAGAACACACTCGTAAACATGTTGCATGATGAAGCTCTCCCACTGGTGAATGACTAGTATGGACATATTTTGTATTGTGAAGGTGATATTCTCAGCATTGATGAAAGAATTAATTGAGAAGTATGCCTCAAGTTATTCAATCTGAGCATCTAATGATTTGGCATCGATCTTACCTTTGAGTAGAGGGATGTTGAGACTGACTTGATCTTTGGATATGGGTTTTTATTGAAATTATTATTGAGTGCACTATGGAGGTGTGGTAGAAGGTATTGGATTGAGTTATAACATCAATTAATAAAAGTGGACAAAACATTAGGTGTGTTGTGCCTCTAGTCCATAAATGATGAGATTTCATACCTTTTGAGTTATTTTAAGTTGCTTCTAGGTGTCATCCATCTTAATTTTGATACAACATTCTTTTGAATATTCTGAAATAGAACCAATAGATAAAGCTTCCTTCTCAAGTTGCATTCATGTGTTTATAGGCATCAAAAGGAATAGGTATTTTTTTATTTGATACCAATGATATTCATGGTGATGCCTAAGATAAATTATGCAAGGAATAATTGAGTTTTGGTTATGCAGAGTGAATGGAAAAATCTAATTTATAAATTAATAACTAAACACATTCAATGAAGTGGAAGTCTTGTAGGAAATGCAACTTATAATCATTAATAGAGAGTAGGGAAAACTAATACAATGTGTTATAATTCATGTTTTATAGAGTAGATATATGGAACATGCTACATGTGTTATAACTATGTGGAGCATCAATTTTAGGCTAGATGTGTATGCTACATACTTATATAATTAGAATACAAGATCAGTTACAACCACTGTAAGCTACCAAGAATATAGTTTAATTTGTTGCTATTGTAGGTATGATGATGGTTGGTAAACCTCTTGAAGCACATGGCTAAGGAAAGGAACACATAGATGTGATGTGGTGTTCAAGAGTTGGCTACACACATGGGGCTATGAGCTATGGTGTGGAACTATAAAGTGCACTAAACTATAGATGTATATGGGGGTAGAAGTAAGTGAATAAAACATGTGGGATTGAAATTTGTGAAGTGTGTAGTAACGAGTTCATATTTTAGAGTGTGGAGGGGTCAGTACATAAAAGTATATGATAATATGTGGGACTTGTGCATATTACTATGATAAAAATTTAAGTAAAGAGTGCACAAGATTGTGTGATAGGTGCATGCCCTACATAATAGATCAAATGAGGAGTAAGATCAAATATATGATGACTATGCAAAGATCAATCTTAGAGTGCATAACAATTTTTTTCTAAATGTCCATTTATCTGATGAAAATTACAATATTATTTATTCTCTATCTTGTGTAGATGGTGTATTGTATGGTGATAAGTAGAAGGAAGTGTGATCATTTCCTTATCTAATAATGTAATTAAGATATCATAAGGCATATCTCCATCTAAAAACTATATATCCCCTATGCCGGTGTCTCATGTTCTACTCGCTCTAGGATATGCTATGTGAAGTGGCTCTTTACCCTTGTTGAGTTTCTTTATTGGTTGTTTCTATTCCACTTATTTATTAATCATAAGTGGAGTAGGTTATTATATCATATTATATGCTTGTAGTTGTATAAAATCTACATCCAAATATACCTCTGAATGTGTCTCAACTAGTCCCAACTCTTTATTTAATGTTGTAGCTATGTTACATAGATGATAGAATGATTTGGATGTCTCATATAATAATTTCTTCTTAAGAGGAAAAATGAGTCCTCTAGTAAAGATGCAATGTATCTATAGATATGTCAATTGGTAAATCAACTGATCCATACATGATGTAAATCTTAGAATGTACTTAGTTACTAGTTATGTCTTACTTTGGTGTAGTGAAGGAAACCTGTCATATGTGACTTGAGGTTCCTTATTCTAAATGTAGTACTTGAGAAATAATACTTATAACTCATCATATGTTTGTAGTGAACCACTAAGGAGTACTTGATGAAACTAATTTAATGCCTTGCCCTTTAGAAACTTTGGAGATCACTATAGTAGAGTCAAATTGATAGTGACATGTTCCATAGATTTGTCATAATCTTAAAGGTGCAAGTATGAGTCTCCATGTCCATAAAATTTTGGTAACATTGGTATTTGAAAGTTGGGTGGCAACCTTGTAGTGAATATTCTACATGGAATAGGATTACGATGGATGGCATTAAAATTAGCCCAAGAGTGGTATGTTTTACTTTCTAATGTGATATGGGGTACTTGTTATTTTAAATCATGAATGGTATGCATCAAGGATATTACCTATTGTGAAGGTATATTAACATCATAAATGGGTTAATTTAACTCTTCAATATTATTTATAATATTTTCCATTGGTACACTATATCAAGGACATTTTCAAGGGAGGATTGGTTTGCTCTCCATAATCTTTAGAGGGGTGATAGCTTGGAGCTGGTGAGATGGAAATTGGCTATCACCCTAATGGAGGTTAAGATGAGAAATGAGTTCTACTGTAGTAAGGGGGATTGAGGTAGATTCATTAGTATCTCTTATTTTTTGAATTTGAAAACAATTATCACATGTTAATGGACTGAAAGATACATTATTATCATGCGATTGTAAATTATGTAAACTATGAAAATAAGAATAAGTGCATGTGTGTTTTTTAGCATTTTAAATATCATTTGATAAATAATCAATTTGAATATGAGGAATGGGATAAGTAGGGAGATAAAAATAATTATTAGACTCACTTTCTTTTTCATTAAAATCATAATAGTCATTGTTATTCTATGGTTCATAAAATTATATTTTAATTAAATAGTAGAGGTAAGAGTAGAAGAATTTTTAGTTGCATGTTCACTAAGAGAGAAATTAGAAAAATATTTTAAGTTTCTAATAGTATGAAATATATCATCATGTGTAGGTGTAATGTAATTCATGTCTTCACTAGCTATGAATGGAGTGCATGTATGATCATTACTTTTAATATTTGAGTCAAGGGTAGAAGAAGTAGCAATCATGTTTTCATTTTGCATATTATGACATCTAGGAGAGGAGTTAGAGTTATTTTAATTATCAAAATTTTATAAATAATCATTGTGTTGAGCTTGAAATGTAAAATAAGGTGCTAAAATATTTGCATCTACTTTAGTTTATGCATTGGTAAAAGGTGTAATATCATTTTTACATGCTTTTTCAAATTTAATTGAGAAGACTAAATATGATGCATTATTATTTTATATATTAATTGAATCATGTGAAAGTAGATTTCATTTATTGCACTTACATTATTTTGATTTAAATAAGGAGGTAGCAAAAGTGGTTGAAAATCTAGGGTCATATTTGAAAAAATCACTACCAATAAGATGTTATTTTGGAGTTATATTGTTTGTTTGATTTTGAGAAGTATGAAAGGAGGTAGAGGAAAAAGAATAAGATTAATGTAATCTATCCTCATAAACACTTCTATTTTCATGCTCATAGTAATCATCATATCCATCATTATAACTATTATCATCATCGTCATGATAAATGAAATCATTATCATGTGTTAATGTGCAATCTTGAAATATTGTCCATTCATTATTATAATTATGAGAAAAGGATATAAATTCATCAATTGGGTGAGGGGTAAGAGGCTTCTTAGATTCCATTTTAAACTTTCCAAAGAAGATAATGTAAACAATTAATAACAAGCACACAATAGGTAGAGTGTAATATAACATAGGTATATGTGCAAATGTGGGAAATATTCAGCCTAGTGTATAGAAAAAAATCATAATTATATATTAAACCCTAAAGGCTAGTGTTTGTATCAGTTAGATTATGAAAAAATAGAATTTATAATGCTAATTTAGTACATAAGAATGTAGAAGGAAAACCCTTAGATGAGACTAAGGGTTTTAAGCAATATTCTAAGTTGAGTTCACCAAATGTTTTAACTATTTAGGATTTAGTCAATGTAAAAACCTAGTTTGTTAAAGGGATGAGTAGAATAAATTAGGGTATATAATATGAAATAAATATATCCATTAATTTGTGTAAAGATTGACCTGATTTGATATGTATATAAATAACAATAAATGACATGACTAAGTTCATATCTAGAAACTATGTGAGATGAAGAATTTATAAGCTAAAAACTATTACATGAGTTTATTTGAGTGTTTTAAACAAGATATAGGTGTCAAAAGCCCTTTTGAAAATTAGCATCATACCTTGGATAGAAGCAATGTGGGGCTAGTGTCCACTTTTGGTGCTAATGTCTTCTATGTAAGGATTAATATGTACTTCTAGGAACACTTATGTTTGAGCCTTCCAAGCCTATTATTATGTGGATAAACCCTAATTATTTGTTTATGAACTATTTTAATTGATTATTCTCCAAAACTTAATGAACACCTACACACATGAAATGACCACAAAATCAAATGCAAAATGAAGGGAAAAACTAGGTTATGGGATATTACGATCATATAAGATAAAACCCCTATTATCCTAGCTACTACCTACATTAACCCTAATGATAGGGCTCGTAGATCACATGTAGTTTTACCTTAGGGAATATGCATAATCAACTTGCATAGTATGTTAGAATGAATTTTGATTAGGCCCTTTTTTGATCAAGCATGAAAATTTAGGTGTGATAGCTGAGTAGTATGCAATATGATGAGTTATACTATTGACTATTTTTATGTAATAATATACCAAGATAGTAAGTGTTATATGTAAAATGCCTTATGAGTCTCTTTATATAGAAGTAACTTTGATTTGAATGTAATACCCTTATTCATTGGCTGATAATATGAGAAAGATATAAAATCATAAGAAAAGTTTCAAGGAATGGTTAGGACCTAAAAAATGATGATAAAGTGACCATTGGACACTAGTACCAAAGTTGGACACTAGCACTATGGTGATAGTTTACACTAATGGTACTAATTTCCCAAGGTCACAAAACTACATAAATATTGGGAAAAATGGTTAGAGGACCCTTAATATTGGTAGGGGTGACATAGATCATTGGGAGTGCAACAAATAGGGAAAATAAGACATAAGAAAGACCAAAAGACCTAAAATTACCATGTGAATAAGAGTCACATCCATCACTAAGACCTTCTTGTGAAAGAATAATAGAATACATAACACTTATCATTGCTTAACCAAATTTGGGTGTTTACACCCTTTGTACTATACTAAATTGATATTTAATGCTATTTTAACTTTGAAACAATTGAAACATGTAACTATTTTTAAACTTGCCAATTTGTAACTATAGGAATGAGTGCACATGCATATCACATTCCCTCATAATCTAAAAATTCTAAATCATGTTATAATTTTTTAAAATTTATAGTGCCATAAATATTAAATTTGCTCATGAGGAATAGACCCTTCTGTAACTGTCACTCGATCTATCAAACTCTCCTCTACTATATCATTAAGAACATGTTGTGTAAGCTCTCAAAGTTTTGATTCAATTATTGTCTCCCAAAACCCATCATCTCCACCTCCTACCCTAATAGGTGTTTCATCCTAAGCACATCCTACTCCACCTGCACATAAAAATACAAACACTACATTAGACATACATTTTAAAGACATGCTAAAAGAAGCACAAACTCTTACACAATTCAAATATTAATCAATGCTTACCTCCCATTATTTGGATCGATGTGGGATCTTCATATTTAGGGGCATCCATTCCACAAATAGGATATTATGGAGCCCATCAATGCCTCATCCACCATGTGGCATATGCCTCCATGCATTCAACATCATATTCATCAAGAATATCTTTAGTTTCATCTCATGCATCCAAAGGTAATGTTGTTAACTCAGCCTCAATAAGTCTCCCATGATCTCTTGCCCTCACTGGTACCCATGCACTCCTTAACCACACCCATGTTGTAGGGGGAACATCATGTGGTACCCCAAACTATCTAATCATGTGATCATACTGAAAGTGCTCATACACTCTAACCCAATGGTCATGTAACCAATAACTAACCCTCATATACCATAACTGCACTCCATCCTTGGGCTACCTAAGGAATTTTCTATAAGGCCTCTATATGATATCACAACCACCAATTGATCTAAAAATTATCTATAGTGATCTATCCTAGGAGACTAAATCACCAACATACTTATCCACCACTATCCAAATGGATTTGGAGGTACCCACCTCTCACTTGATAATCTAATCAGTTGTATAACCACTATGTGCTCATAATCCCAATAATGTAGTAAAGTATCCTCACTCACACCATCACTAGATGCCTCCTGAGTAAATTAGTAAATATATCTATATAAGTGGGCAAATAGAGTCCTACCCCATGAGGTCACCGTGCCATAAACCTCTTAACTATGCATGATCCTATGCATCCTATATGCAATTAACACCCTACTCCCACACATAATAGCAAATGAAGCCAACAACATGGCCAACCATTTTCATAGAGATGGGACACTCGAATGCATAATAACTGAAAATAATACATCACTATCACTACCTATCTTATGTATTCCTAAAGGCACACCAACAAAGTATAGGGATGCATGATCAATAACATCTGCACCTATGTCATATTGTAATGTCACCCACCATCCACTAACCAACAAATGCAAAATATTGTACACATACTATAGAGTAATGGTAATCTCTTCGGTATAAAGCCAAAAAGTAAAAGTGTCTACATTCCACCTCTCACATAAGGTAGTAATTAGATACCTATCACACTACATAGTTCCTAGGTCACACACATGAACCAACCCTACCTTATCCATCATAGCTCTCTCATTAGCTGACAAAGGTAACAATCTCAGGGTCTCCATCACTTGGCCTATATAGAAATCCCTCATCCATAACTTTCCCTACAAAAATACCTAAAAATAACATATGTATTAGTCAAATATGCCAAAGTAAATAGCCAAGCTAAACAATAATAGATAGCTAATTATAATCTCAAAAAACTAGCCCTAGTGGACAATAATGCTAAAAAAGGACACTAGTGCTGAAAAACAACACCAAAACTTGGATAGCAACTCTAAACACTAGAAATGAGCACTGACTCTTGGATAGGAGTGCTATAACTAGAGGAAATTTCGTAAAACACTTCAAAATAGCTCAAAAACATCAAAAACAAGCTTTTAAATAGTTAAAAATCACATGTTTTAGCTACTTACTAGGGTAACCTCCACACCAAGCTCCACTTGGGCTACCAACTACTCTAAATAGGTCATGGTAGGTGATCATCTCCTTGGCATATCTCTTACTCTAGAGTTTTAAATCTCAGCCTAGTTAATGCACAAATGAAGCGACAGTCAATCCAATTCTCCTATATCAAACAAATTTCTCATTCAAAGAAAAATACCATCTTTCCTATAACTTCAACCCCATAGCTCCATTTTACAAGCCATTTTGTTTCACAAAATCATAAAAATGATACCTTTGATATCACACAAGCCTCTCTCTATTAGTACATCATCTATCTCCTATGGCACACACATATCTATACTAATTTTTTACCTAGACATACAATTTGATCCTAACCAATCAAAGACTCATTCAACTATCAAAAAATTCAACCTAACTAATCAAAACTTTGTTCAAATTTCAAAACAACTCAGTCTAATCAATAAAGTAACTTCTCAACCATTCAAACTATACCAACCTTGCTTCTATCATTATGTCACTAGTCATCACTTTTGGATCAACATCCTCTATCATATATCCCATCCCTCTCCCCAAAATGGGGTCACCATTCCAATTATTCCTATTCTTACACTTATCTAGCATACCTAACCACTCTCATAAGTGGATACACCATGGTTCTTACACATCTAGTATTTAGATTATCATATTCAACTTAGATTGGTGAAAATATACAATGATTCATATTACATGTGTCACTCAACATTACTTAGGACATTCAAAGGGATACACCTTTAGTTTAGAGATACACCATGATTCTTACACATCTAGCAGTCAGATTCAGCTCATATCGATCAAGATATATAGTGATTCAAACTACATGGATCATTTAACATTACTCAAGACATTCAAAGGGACATACCTTCAATTTATAGATACATAGATTAATTAGATATATATTGGTTTAAATTATATGGATTCATAATGACTTTGATATAGATTCAGACTAGATACTAGATTTGGGGACATGTACATTACTACACATCTCATACATATAGCTTCATATATTATGACATACTTATAAGACTAGATAATAGATTATATGCATAGTGTAGAGCACATTGTTTTGATCTCCAATTTTACACATGGGACATGGTATGATAGCTCATATCACATGTGGTTATATATATTACTAGACTATACATATGCATCACTCACATACCAGATTTGGGGGTATGGCATAGATGTTCATGTCCTTTATCATCCATAATTATAAAAATTGGAATGATAAGACATGTCATTCTCTTCTTACAGATTTACTATAGTTTTAAATTAAACCTAATTATACCCAGGTTATCACTAGGTTGGACTATATTTCCATCTACAACGGTTGGTTTATAGCATTACCCAGACCCAAACTATATGAGTTTGTGTAGGATAGAGGACAAACATTAGTTTTTGACCTCTAAGCACTTCTCAATTCCAATTTAGATTATTTAGAGTGGGGGCATGATATATTTTGCTCTTCACACCATATAGCTTCTATACACACATTTTAGATTACATGATTTTATGTGGGAGAGGGCAGATATTGGTTTTAGACCTCTAAACATTTCTCATTCCAAATAAATTCAACACAAGGGACAAACACTATACTCCTCCATGTTATATAGATTCTACTTCCATATTCAGTATAGGGAGCATCCATTTTAGGGAGTCCTTTCTACATGCACTATTTAGCTTTACATACACTTCCCTAGCTAGGAAGTGAGTTGGACCATATTTTAGCACACTTGCCTCCACATAGGTAGGTTCAGGTACACATTTTATTTTCTTTATTTTACTATAGTACTTCATTTCATTTTATCATTAGAATAAAAGGGGGCAAATGCATACACCCTAAATTGGTCAAGAAACCACACATATCATGTCTTTTCATAGTTCTTCATAGGAGATTCTAACTGGAGAATATGAGCTTTGTTCACATTTAGCCATGTCTTTCATTTTTTGTCATCTTAGTCTTATTCTATGCTTGAGTCACCTTTTTACTTATTATCAGTCATCTTGAGCCTTTCAAATAGTCATTCCACCTCAGCTAGGTTAGGTTTTTCATCCTCTTTCCATCTCCCTAGGTCTTAGGACTATAGGAAAAGATCATTGGGGTTGGACTATAACACCGGTGCTACTAGTGTCCATTTTTAGTGCTCTTGTCTAGGGCCATTTTGAGTTCTAATGATCAATTTATTTTGTTAGTTAAGTTTTACCAATTTTATTAACTTCATCCTTAAGTTTTTCCATGTCATCCAAATGAAAATAAAGATCCTAAACTAAAAATAATGATTATCCTATATAAAGGAATTCACAAGGCATTTTATATCTAGCATTTACTACTTTGGCACATTAGACATAATAAAAATTAGTCAATAATATAGCTTAACATTATACATCACACATAGACTTGCATGATTGATCAAGGAAAGGCATAGGGAAAAGTCATTCAGGCATCTATTATGCACATTGATTATGTGTATTCCCTAAGGGATAACTACATTTGATTTGAAACCCTAGCTTGAGGGTTAATGTAGGTAGTGATCAAGACAACAAGGTTCTATATTGTGTGATCATTCTTCCCATAACCTAGCTTTTCCCACTTTTGATTTTGATGAATTTTTTGTTTACATGTGTGTAGATGAATACATGGTTTTAGAGAAAAAAATAAACCTACAACAAGCTCTATTGACTTCTAGCCTTTAAAATTTGGTACACAGGCTCACACTGACCTAGAGAATAAACCCTGGAAAGCTTAGATCCTTAAGAAAATAGTGGAAGAGGTGAAATATAGTTATAGTGCCACTAATATCCACTTTTGATGCTCTTTTCCAATCATAGAATGAAGGTCAGATCCAGATTCCAGACAAAATCCTAGTCCTACATCTCAATTTCTAGTTCTTGAATCATTCATTTCAAACCATTTTTTGATAAGTTTATTTCTCTTCCTCATGTAAATTACTTGATGAAAATATATATTTTAACCTATTAAACTATATTTTTCCCCTTAGTACACACCCCTTATTATTTAGGAACTACACACTAGATTCCCAAAAATAATAAAACACCTACACATTAGCTTGTATGTGAGTCATGTAAGGTGTGTAAATCAAGTACAAGAGTGACCTAGATTGTAACTTGGAAAATTGAGTTCTTGGGATTTTATTTTAGTACCTCATACCTATAAATGTGTAGTCCCTATGACTAGTTTGGAAATAGGAATAAATAGTGAATCTTTATTCAATTGAATGCTCTTTGGTATTTTGATAGGTATTTATAGGTGAAGAATCAATGAGGGTTGAAATTATATTTATAATAATCCTATTGAGAGATAACTCACATTAAATCACTTATACTGATCATTAGGATATGTTTCATTTTTAAATTTGATGATTTTAGGGCATTGGACACTTACATTAGGAAAAAATAATAACATTAATGCTACTATCTATCCCATACATTACTATCCATGGAGTAGTAAAATATGTATAGTATTAGAACTTATAAAAGTGAAATATAAGTTTATTTTAAGAATTCTAGGTGAGATATAATGTCTATGTCATCAATATAAAATTGGTTAGAATAAGAGATATAGGCCAAGGGGCATAAAGGTAGATCAAATTCAAGGCTTGTGGAAGTAAGGAGAGTGTAGAACTAAGAAGATCACCCAAAGTCTATTTTTTCTAAGTGTATAATATTGAGGTGATACATAATCACACAAAATCATCTACATTTCCCCCCTTTAATCTAGTACCAAAATTATTAGTTTAAAGGAAAGGAATACATACCTGGGTGTGTATACACACCATGTATTTGCTTGAGTTGAATTTGAGTGCATTTTTGGTGACTGACTTGAAACCAAGAGCATGTTACAATATAAAATAAGTAAATATAAAATGGGTTAAAAGTATTTTAAATATATTTGAATTGGAAAAGAAAGGTCTAGGAGTACACTTTTGTGTTGATGTAACTTCCTTGCCTATTTGCAAGTTGTTTTACAAAATATGTATCATTGTAAGGCTCTAAATATGAGAATAGGATAAATATTTAAAGTCCATATACCCAAAGATGTATATATATATATATATATATATCATTAGGTTTCATGGTTGATCTAATCTCAAATTCTAGGTGAAAACTCTCTTTTACTCCAAATTGGGTGCATCTCTCTCTCTCTCTCTCTCTCTATATATATATATATATATATATATATATATATATATATATATATATATATATATATATATATAAACCCAATGATATATATATAAGTATCATTGGGTTTCATGGTTGATTTAATCTCAACTTCTATTTGCAAACTCTCTTTTACTCCAAATTGGGTGCATCTCTCTCTCTCTCTCTCTCTATCTCTGTGTGTGTGTGTGTGTGTGTGTGTGTGTGTGTGTGTGTGTGTGTGTGTACATACACACACACACACACACACACACATAGAGAGAGAGATGCACCCAACTTGGAGTAAAAGCGAGTTTGCACCTAGAAGTTGAGATTAGATCAACCATGAAACCCAATGATACTTATAACTTGGTGAGGTTGGATGATCAAGTCCAACATAATTTTTTTAAATATTAAGTGATTTTATCACCTAAACCATACCATAGGGTGAACAAACTACTAAAATAAATTAGCTTAATATGGTTCGTAAAATTCCATAGGATAAAGTTTTAGAATCTAAAACTGATTTGGATTTTGTAATATTAGGCACATGTTACATAACATATACACCTTAAATATATGATATTTTAAAAATATGTAGAACAATAGTAATAATGTATAAAGTTCTACCACAATTGTGAATCTAAATCATATAACTATGTACTTTGGCCAATTTGGATAATTATGTAAGTGTGGAGGGCATGCTTCCAAAACACACCCCCACTATGTACAGAGAAATCTAAAAAATGATATAAGTACTAATGTGGAGGACACATTTACAAAACATTCCCCCATTATAAATTAAATATGTTTAATACTAAATAGGTGTGGATAAATTCTTCCAAAGCATGCCCCCACTAAATCTGTAAACTATATAAATACCATATAATTAATGAGTGTGTATAACATGATTATAAAGTATCACCGCAGTAAATCTGATATTTTTTTCAAGTGTGAACATTCTTCCAAAGCATGTCCTCACTAATATTCCCCCCTTTAAAGGTGAGGGAAAATAAGAACCAAGAGTTACCTCACCTCAAAAAAGTAAGACAACTGTAAAATATGTGAATGTAACTATATACACATAATATTTTCAAACTTTATCAATTAATGATGTTATCAATCTTGTAAGAACTTATTGATTCTTGATCTCTCTGAGTACACTCCCTAAAGAGTACACTAAGGACGGGTTGGGCATACCATTGGTGCTTTTTAGGACTTTTGTCCCTTATTGCCACTTGTTATCTACACACTTATCTCCTAGAAAACATTCTCTTAAGATTTTCCTCCTATTTTACACCCTTCTCTAGTCATTTAACACCTTCATTAGCCCTCCCCTAACCTAAAACAATTTTTTATGGTTTATGTTATATATTCAACCACATTGGACTTGTACTCTTATTGATAAAACTTATTACAGGGGTTGACCTAATCCATGACCTAATTTATTTTTGTTTAATTATGATACTAAGTTGATTGGGTTGACCTTGTCATCCTAAACTTTTGGAAAGGATTACAGTTAGATTTACATATATAAACAAATTCATTTCACCATTTATAAGAGAAGAGAATAATAAGTAATATATATTGTACATCTGCTTATCCACCATTCTACTTGAGGAGCAAGATTAGGGTTTCATACTTTTTGTGGAGATATGGATCTTGTCTTATGGAGAAGTCTTTTGGATGCATTTATAGGTTGTGTAGCCTAGATCTGATTTATCCTTGTCATCCTTACATACCATAATAACCTATTACAAAACACCTTTTCCAAGGGATATATTGAGGCTCGGTGGGTTTGTCTTCGAAGGTAAGCATTCTTAACTTTGTTCCTCCTTTGTAAGAGTAGATAAATATGCATTTGCACTTTTATTCCATGAATTTGGATTATACATACATTAACATGAGTATATATATTTTATAAATGTTTAATTTTATTATTTATTACCCACACTTTATGCCAAAAGTTTTTGTGAGCACTATATTAGACTTTACTTCACTTGTTATTAGTTTAGTGAATATAAAAACATAGGACCTACTTAGGGTTATTGCATAGTTTTTATTGATTGGAGGCTTTGGAACCCTCCCTAGTGATATTATTATGGTAAGATATCCCTTGATTAGGTTTATTGGTTCCATCTTGGTCATGAACCTGATTATTGAATGTATCCCCAATTATAAGTGTAAGTAGGATTTATCTTCTCTGAGACAGGATTGATTTATATATCTACTGCATTTCCCATTGTATACATTTTGGTGAACTTGACGTGAATATAACCATTATAGGTTTTATTTCATGTCTTAATTTATATCATCTTATTATTTTTATATATATTTTAGTATTTTATCAAACCAATAAGTATAGTTCTAAATTTTTGTGCACAAGTTTAACACATAGTCGTATCAAAATGAATCTATTCTATGTAGGTGTTAATTATATATAGGTTACTAAATCAGATAGGTCAACATGGTACTCATTTTTAGTTTTATATAATCATATAAGGTTGAATAGATAAATTTTGTAATCTTATTCTCTCTGAAAGCATTTAGATTAACAAACTAGGTCTAACAGGTTGACTTAGTCATCTTATTCTTCTTCAGCACAGAGGGTTTTGTAGAATTGGGTCAAACCAATCAAATTAGTTTGTATAATTTTAATGTAGGATTTAAGGCACTTTAAAATAAATTTTTACATCCTAACCATTTTCAATTCCACCAAGGTTCTTATCTTTTCTATCTCAATTAGTTCACTACTTTATGAAAGTTAGAAGTCTTTAAAACTGTAAATCTACATCCGAAAAAGTGAACTTGGTTGACTTATTTATGTAGCCTATATTATGTCTAAAATACATAGTTGACCTATTTGATTTTGTTATTAAATAATTTGCTTTGATAGAATAGTAGCAACGCAGTCGACTCTATTCTATATTATTTGAATACAATGTCATCTAAACTAACTCTGTACTATTCTTCATCAAGGAATTAACAACTATTTTCTATTAGTTAATTCACACTTTAATTTTCCATTGTTTGCATGCTTAGAGTAACTCACATAGTCTAAATAGGCAGTTTTTCAAATTACCATTTAGTTACACTATTTTAATCTTTTACACACACTAAAAAATCACACAATATTCATAACATGTTTAATACTTATCTTCCCAAGGACTACTTACTTGGATTTCATCACCAAGGGGGAAGCCAACATGGTTTTCTAGCCAAGTATAAATATGTGGTTAATGTTATATATTGGTAAAGAAACAACAAACTTATCACTATGGGATTATGAAGTGAGCGGGTAGGCCCCAATACCAACCTAATACCATTGCCAACATAGATCCCTTTAAGCCTAAACATCCTAAAACCACCCATAGATTGCTTTTGAGTTCCCTATTTTTTTGTAAACTTTCATATCACACTTAAATAAATACTTTCTAATAATCTAATAACACTTAGGATATCCTCTTAATTATCACTTAATTTTTAGTTTATTACTTTCTCTCTAATCATTATGTGTTTTATTCTAAGAACTTACATTGGCTAGTATTGGTGCAAGGTTTTATGGCGTGTACCCCATTTGGATCACTCACATTAATCCAATTATTTGTGTGTATTATTTAATTTATTACTTCACTTATATTTCAAAAAAATTCCTTGTTTTAACAAACTATCATTCTACTCAATATAGTCTCTTACAAACTATATTTTCCCTTGTCATTACTATATAGTCAACTTGTCCAACTATGTATCCTTATCAGCCTACTTTCTCTCCTAATCTGCAATACAAAGTTGACCTATACAACTCTATATCCTTCTCTGCTAGTCATGTTATAGAACTAAGTTAACCTTTATGATTATGTATCCTTATCAGCATGTTTTATACCATATCTACAATATAGAGTCGACCTATATGACTCTATACTCTTTTATACCGACTATATTATAGTACACAGTTGACCTATTCAACTCTATATCCTTTCTAACTTTTTGTCTTTGCATCATATTAGTCTTAATTAATATTTTCCCCTAATCATAAATTTATTATTTAAAGATAATATTGAGTTTAACTCAACAAATATTATGAGATTTACCAACAATTTTTCCCATAAACAACTTGTGGCTCCTATCGCAGATGAATGTAATGTATATGTAGCCACTTGCACTACAAACAATGGAACTCATCCCCATTCATCTTCAATTTTCAACCCTCTTTTCTCCTTAGAAGATCATCTTGAATTAAAATATATTTTAAAATGTTATTATTTATCAATGAATTTCCTCAACATTGAGGAAAAGGTCCTACTATTTACCATATTATGATAAGTGGTCAAACTAAGGAACATTCTCCCATGGATTTGGGGACACTAGATTATTTGACTCTCACCCTCTTCCTTCTATTTTGTCCCCTTATCAGACTATGACCTCTTTCTCTATGATTTAATCCACCTGCATACCAAATATCTCTACTAACATGATAGGTTCTCCATATAGTGGGCCTCTTCTAAGACCCACTCTTATCAATTATGCTTCTAGTGCATGGTTTTCTACCCATGGTAATCATGACTCTAGTGATGATTCTTCTCATCCCTCTATTAGTGCATCCTTTACCACATAAGAAAATCATGTTACTAGTGCCTCACTCACTAATAATTCTTCTCAAGCTACTAATAACACACATGCTACCACTCATAGTGGTGCCTAAGCTATTAATACCAATGTAAATTCTTCACACAATGTAAACAAAACACCACTCAAACCCATCATATTATATTTAAACCTCTTAATAAAAGGAATGTTTTCCAAGCTAATAATGCCAATGAAATAATGTAAATGTAGAATCATCTTAGCCATCTCTAAACTCACCCTCAACATGTTCCATGTGGAAAGCATAACCAAAATTCGCCCACCTCCTCCTTGGTATTCCCATGGTAATCGCATACCTCAATCTCCTCTTGTTAACAAAAAAATAAAGCAACTTGAAAATAAACCTATTAAGACTCAAATTGATAACATATATATAGGATGTATCACCCCTACCATTAGTTATAATGGGTTAATCGATCCCACTCTACACTTAAAAACATTTGGAAACACATACAAAGATTAGGTTAAGTTAAAAAACATTATCGCTAACAGGCTATTATAAAACTCTCTCTTAGAATATTATTTATATTTGTTTAACCAACTCAAATATCATTCCATCACTAGTTTGGAAGATTTAGTCAATGCTATAGTCCAAGAGTTTCAAACTAGTGACCTCTCTAAAAATACCTTGGCACATTTTATTAGTTTTAATCAACTTGAAATTGAAATTACACAAGATTTCATCAAATGGTGGAAGACCTTATCCAATAAATGTGAACATAATATGGTAGATTATAACCTCTTTCATCTATTAACTAACTCTCTTTATCCTAAGTTGCAATATTGGGTCCAGAATCTCTCTCTACAAATTTTGGAAGAAGCCATTGACCAAGCCAAGCACAAAGATATCCTCATGCATCAATTTGAGCCATACTAACCTACTATAGGTATCTTATGCTAATAAAAAATAAAAATAATCATGATACTAATTATAGTGCCATAGATTCTTATGATACCATTCATATTATTCAAACTATTATTCCCAACTAGGCTTCAGAACAAGCTTCCCCTCCCAACCACATCCCTAATCCTCATATCCCTTCATCAAGTAACATCAATGTTCATAAAAATTTATCCTTAGTATAATTACAAAAGAGTCAACCAAGGCCTCTTAAAGGATAACATTATCCCACTCATTCCATGAAATACTGGTATGATCCAAATAAGCTCTATTGGTTTCATGCTAGTTGGGGTCATTCTCATGAAAATTGTAGGCAATTCCATAATTTATTTATTGATTTTCTCCTTGGTCTCAATTTTGACCATGATTCTATCATTCATAAATGTCAATGATCCTATGAAATTAAATTCAAAGTCCATGAAACACAAAGTAAAAATCAAACTTTAAACAAAGCTAATGCTCATTTAGCTATCTATAAAGATCCTCTTCTGAATCACTAAGACAATAATGATAAGCCTAATCCTTCTACCATTACTATTGATAGCCTTATAAATCCAAATATTGAAGATAATTTATTCAATATAAATAATATGTGAAGGGTATTTTCCTTCATTGATTCTCATCCCATCCACACTCAATCATCTCACACTTTTCATGCTACCCAAGACACCTCTCCAACTCACTTAACATAATTAGGGCAAGAAGACCTTATATATTATGATGAATGAATTCTAAAACCTCCCTCAGATAACACTTTTTACACCATTTATATAGCTCTTCCAACCTCTTTTCCCATCACCAAGGATACTCAACCTTCTATCAACACTTTTTCAAATTTATCTTAAACCAAACCTGCATCAAATACCCCATCCTCTTAAGACAATCAACAAACATTTATTATAATTAAAAATACCACATACTATCAGCATAAACTCACATGAACTTTGGATCCTCTTTTTTAGGACCTAATTTAACACTATGCACCTCTTTCCAATAGTCCCTTTATGGGTTATGATGAATGGGATCCTATCACATAACTTACTAGTCTCCCATCTCAAATCCCACTTATCAAACTTATGTGAAATTTTTTACATCATCATAATAATCTTATGCATCTCCTATTCAAAATGAACATCCCTTTTCATAACCTAGTAGGACATAAATCCACCTTATCTAGATCAGAAAATAACATTTTATAATAATGCAAAGAGATGTCCATACACATTGATGAAATAATGGACACTTATCTCTCCCTCAAATTCCCCATTTATTATATGATTACCTCGGATATTCTACTTCATGTAGATGATCTTCCACTTTTTATCAGTGTCCAAATTGGTGATATCCAAGTCAAGCATGCCTTGATTGATAAGGGTTTAGGTACTTGTATTACCTCTCTAGATTTTATTAAAACCCTTGGATATTATAAATGTAATATTAAGTCCACATGTAGCACATGCCAGGGCTATAACTGAAGGAAATTACCTCCCTTAAGTTGTGTATGGATGTTTATCACTATTCCACCTATAATTATTTGAGTGAAGGCTATGATCTTCAACTTTATTCTATGCTATAAAATTTTATTTGATAGGCCATGAACTAATCACATGAGATAAGTTTCCTCTTCCACCTACTAATGTGTTAAATTTCCTTATAATGAAATAATATATAGGATTCAAGGTGACACAAACCCTTAAAATTTTGAACAATTCCATGACCATGGCTTATTCAAGATTCTAACCCTTGAACCCTTGCCAAGAATTCTATTTTTTGAATCTCAATAGGTTAACTTTCTAGTAAACTCTACATGAGATTACAATGGTCACCCAAAAATCATCAAGAATATCCCACCTAACCTCTTAGATTTATATGATGATGAGCCTAAAGAGATCAATCTCAAGATCAAAACCTTGGATCTATCACCTCATCTTATTTCTCATCTTTCACCTTCTTGGAAGCCATGTTCCCATTAACCACCTAGTGATGATATACTTGTTATCTTAACTAAGACTTGACACTCCATTAATCACACCACATAGGATGATAAGGTCATCCCTAGACATGTCATTTATATTCATACACCTAACTATGATGATGGTTATACCTTAGATGACCCATTTTTAGGAGGTCTTGTTTAAGCCCAAGATGCTGAAATTATTCATTATCATTCCTCTTTGCTTCAGTGTATATATATATATACATATATATATATATATATATATATGTATATGTATATGTGTATATATATATATATGTATATATATATATATATATATGTATATATATATATATATATATTATCACATTTCATCCTATATAATTCCTAATTTTATCATTTTTATTCTTTTTCATAAGGTAGATATAGTGCACACTCTAGACATCAAAATTATTCACACTATAGTTTTTATTGTTGAAACACCCCTAGGCCTTCTTGAACCACTAACCAACCCATCAGACCCTGATTCTAGTTAGCTAATTAGCTAACTAAACTCACTAAATAACTAAAATTCACATTAACCCACTTATTTCCATCCACCTTGACCCCTTTTCCCTTGAACACTTCACCATTTATGGTTAGCTTAATTGTCAATGGTTAGCCCGACTGTCGATGATCAGGTTCCTTCTTTGTACATACATAAACCAATCATGTATGAGATAATGAGGCATAATTTAATATGTTTACCTTATATAGTGATAACACACTCCCAATAATTTAAATTAGTATCATCACTCTCTAGGGAACCTTATATCCTCCATCTCTCTTTGCCTATAAAAATAGGGGAGTAAGAGTTGAAATGGATCCATCTATCATCACAGGTACTCTTGCATATAGGTATTCAAGCTTTCTAAAATATAGTCTTCCTTCAAAAAATCAACAATAACAAAAGATACCTAAAAATTTACCAAATTTTCTTTTGAGGCCAAAGTAATATTACTCTAGAAAAAATGATCTAGCCTTTAATCATCAACCATCTAGCAAGCTACAAGCATATTCTACTTGTTCTTTGTTTCATTAGATTTATAACCCCCTAATTTGATCAGACCTATGTACACCTTATTTGCAAACTTAAATATCCTTAAGAGAACCATTATTAGACTATTCACTCTTTTTTGAAATATTTTCTAAGTACATTCAAAAATCCATATGCAACCATCGATGGTTAGTACAACTATCGACCATCAGCTTAACCACCAATGATTCACCCAACCACCAGTGGTCACTGTGGTATAAAATAAAAAGTTATTTTCAGCCCCTTAACCCCAACCAAACCTAACTATATATGTCCCTCCCTATTCATATACCCTTTTCTAATTTTTTGAACCTGAATTCACCCACTTTAGCATGAATAATGACTTGATTTTGATATAGTTAGTCATTTTATTTAATAAGCATTCTAATTTCTTCTTGTATTAATTTCATTTTCTTTATGCAAGTACCTTAATTTTATCTCTTTCAACATAATTTTTATTAAAAGTGGATTGACAACCTCTTATCAGGTTAACACTTCTTGGATCTAGCTCATGCTAGGCAATCCACCAAACTATCTTGTTAACAACCCCTTTTTTAGTGATTTCTTATCTACATGTTATTCCTTCCAAGCCAAAAAGGAATTCACCATCTTCATTTGGATTACACACATATCACCAACTAGGTATTTCTACCACACCCTTATTACTAATTTCTAATCTTCTTCCAAAATTAAGAAATGAGTGTAAATTGAGAGACACATTTTGGCACACTTGGTGGGACCTTAACATCATCTAGGTGCCCTTTTTCTTTCTTCCTTTATGCTTTTCTCATACAATGAAATCTAAAATTTATTTTGGGCTTAAAATAAATCGCTTGCATACATTATTTTGTTATTTTTTTAGTTCATCTGGTTAACTTAAAGGCAAATGTAATAAATCATAGTTTTCAATCTTATTATCAAACACTTTACCAAACCACATAATCAATAAACACATCGAAAAAAACTTGAGATAAGGCATGACTAGGATTTCATCACCTTGCGATAAACCTTACCCTTTCTTGGTAATCCTTCTTGGAGGTCATTACCAAGGGGAGAACCAACTCAGCTCTCTAGTTTAGTATAAACTCTAAAATTTAGTATAATTTGGCTAAGCACTCAAGACCTTTATTGATATAGTGTGTGAAGTAAGGGGGTAGGCACAAATATCAAGATACATACTAAATTTCAATATAGATTCTTGTTTTTGAGTGCCTAAACACAACCTAAAACTAACCTTAGATTTCCTCTTTATTATTTGATCTACAAGCGAACTTTCTTCTTCACACTTTCTAAGGGATAATCCAAAAGTGATCTAAAAAAGAATCCTAAATTTTAAATGCACTTCTAGTATACATTTATACTGTCTTAATATTATTTTTCCTTTTTTTTTTTTTTTTTTTGAGGTGTGAGTTTTTCATCATTTATTTTCTATTCCTCTCATGGTATTTACTAGACAATAATTGAAGAATCAAATTAACCAATAACCACCATCTTCCTCTTCCTCTTCTTCCATGGAGTATACTTCATATGTTGAGAGTTATCCTCATCTTTTTCCCCCTCCTACCATGCCTTGGATAGTTGTTGAGCATGATGTAGATTTTTATACCTTCCTCAATAATAACCCCATGGCCCTCCAACATTATCTCAACACCTTAGCTCACCACACCCCTATTGTTTTGGTTACTCATATGGATCAACCTTATGGTATGTATCCACTTATTATGTTTGGTATTACCTACACCCAACCTTTTATCACCCAAACATCTTCTTCTACAAATATCCCATCCACTACCACCACCAAAACCCAATCCAACATCCCAACCAATAACCAAACACCCCCTATACCAACCAAAAAATCCAATGTAGGGGTGAAATTACCTATTTTTACCTATACCCCATCCACCATGGGGTATCTTATACCCCTATTTACACTATTTCTCTTATCACCACCAACCAACCAATTTCTACCCCTCCTTAAAATTTGGTACTTTCCATACCTCCTACCCTTCCACTTATTAGCACAAGAGTTACCACTTAACCCCAACCATATACCAACCCATCCATGCATACAAATCAACCCATATCTATCCCATAACAAATAACCATGACATCTTACCAATATGTTACTAATCCACAAGGATACATAACACCTTCTACCCAACCTTTTGTGCCCATCAACCCTTATGTGGAACCATCCCAACCTACAATGACCACATACAAATATGTTGTATCTTCTCAACCCTATAAATCTTATCCATACATCGATGTAATCCAACCTCAATAAAACCTACCATCTAATTATGGAGCTTCCCAACCTCAAACAGATTTGGTTAAGATGTTGATGGATAAAATGTCTAATCTTGAATCATCTATTTTTGGGGATTATAAATTTTTATCTTATGATCAAATCTTCAAAAAAAATATCCATCCATCCATCCATACCTATCCAATACTATCCTCCTCAATGAAAACTACCCAAGTTTTCCAAGTTTCAAAGTAAGGAGGACCCCCAACAACACTTGAGAGAATTTTGCCATTCTTGTTATTTGATTGCATATGATGATGTTCTTATCCTTTGTACCTTCCTAATGTCCTTATCAAGACTAGCCTTGGATGGTATAGTGATCTCACCAAGAATTCCATATTTTATTTTTCTCAAGTTACCCAAGTCTTTTTAGATCACTTTTCTATCAATATATCTAAAAATGTCTCTACTACTAACCTCTACTCCATTAGGAAATTTGATGATGAATAAATTATTGATTTCATAGCTAGATGGAGAGGTCTCATCAACCAAATTTTTTTTCTTACCCCAACCCAAATTGATTGATATTTTCTCTTAGGGTTGTGCCAAACATATTTCCCCCACTTTTCAAGTTTAAACTTTCAAGACTTTTGATGAAGCTTTCACCATGAAACTAAAATTATAAATCAGAGCCATTGATGAGGAAAAATTGAAACTATAGAACATAAATTTTAGCTTTAAATCCAATGACACTTCTTCAACCAAGATCACCAATCAACCTAGCCATCCCAATACCAAATCAAAAGTATCTGCCAACTTAGTTATAATTAAAACCACTCCACCACCAACTGTAAACTAAGCCAACCCAACTAGTTCTTCTAACTCTTTCAACCAATCAAACTAAAACCAAAACTAAGTTACCCTAAAATAGTGTACTCTAATATAGGAGTCTTATGATTTAGTTTTGCATAAACTACTCAAAGCAAACATCATACAATTTCCTCCAATAAAACCTCCCCAAACATTTGATGCCTCTCACCATACACCTAGTTAGTATAATGAAAATGATCTTTGTACTTTATAACTATGTCATTGGAAATGATGTTAATAGGTGTAATACCTTTAATAATATTTTCCAAAATATGGTTGATATGAGATAACTTATGTTTGATAATCCCAATTCATCTCTAAATCAATCCCTTTATATCTTTTATAAACCTTTTCCCAACCATGCCCCTTCCATCATCTATGATGATAATAAATCAAAATAATCTCATGCTCATGAGGTGTTTATAATAAATGTAATTGTCATCTATGAATTTGACTCAAGAGAGGATGGTTAGTATAGTGTTAGTTCCAAAATGAAAACAAAATGAAAGAAAAACACTAACTAGCATAAAATCTCTAAGCCTAGACACTAAGGAGAGCTTAGTTAACAAAATCAAATGACAAACACAACTAAAAAGTAAGATATGAAAACACAAGAGTTCCTTCACATTCCTTGGATGATCCAAATGCCTTTGTAGTAGTGGCTTGCTTAGCTTGTGCTCATGAAGTCCTTAGCAATGGAAGATTTGATACCTCCATCTCTCCTTGGCACCTTTGGCTTGTAGCTTGGCTTGGGTTGGAATCAATTTGGCGTGGTAACACTAATTTATTGAATCTTTTGGAACCAATTTAGCATTATAACTTTGCATCAATAAATATTATAAATGATGTTGTGAGGCCTCCTATTTATAGATTTTTGGATTTAATCATAAATAACTTCAACTGTCCATCTCAAGATTGAGATGTGTGGTTGAGGATGAATTTAATTTTTGGAATTAAGTTTTTGATTATCCTCATCATGAAATTGTAAGAAGGGGTAATTAAGAGGTATTTAGGGCATCATGGAAGGGATTGATGAGGCATGGGAGGCATGAATCCTGATATTTGTGGCATTTATGGCCTAGGGATGTCTTCCCAAGAAATGAAGTCACTTGATGATGTAGATATTAAATATTCATTTATAAAACAAAATATTCAAAAATTTTCCATGGAATTATTAATTAGGCCTTGATTTGGGTTAATTAACTCTTAAGCATGATTAAGCACATTGTGCACAAATTGCCCAAATTGATTATAATGCCTTGTTATTGGTCCAAAATTTTACTAGATTAAAATTAGAAGGCACTGTTCGATGTGTTAGAACCGTATTCCCATTTAGAATTTTACCAAAAATAAATAATAAAGGCACACATCTTGTATAGAATATTTGATAAGAAAGAGCAATCTAGAGCATGTGGGTGCAAAATTGGCATTTTAACTCGAAATGATCTAATTAAAGTTAACTAGCTCATAAATTGCATTACGCCATTTAGTGATACCCTAGACAAAATAAGAACTTGAATATTTTAGTTTCAAATCATTTAACATGTTTTAGTAATTTTAGGCCAAATTATACATTTTGAATGGAAATTGGCCAAAATCCTAATTAGAGGTTATCAATGGCCAGATTTAACTATCTATAGTTTGCCCCTATTTGGGAAGGTGTTGTAAGATATAAGCATAGTAACGTCTTCTAAAAGAATAAAAAGGTCATGTATACCTATAATTGCAATGATGATAAACTAAATTTATGATGTCCCCTCAAGGGAATGGTTGGCACAAGCAAGTCAGTAAATGATCCCTCAAAAAGAAAGAAGCAAAATGAGGGGACCAAAGAAAGGAAAGATGATGGGGTGAAAATATAATAATATTTAAATTGTAATCAAAATATTGAGAATGAAAGTGGGATGGTGTGCAATGATTTTCTCAAAGGTGGTTATAAGCATTATACCCTGATAGTGTCAACATGGTATGATAACACAATGATTTGCCTAAAGGCAGTTATAATCATTGAGAAGATGGAGCTTCCCTAGTTAGGACAGATAAACAATATAAGAATAGGCCCTTGTATAGGTATAAAAAGTAAAGTGGTGATAACACAATAGTTTACCCAAAGGTGGTTAGAATCATTGAGAAATATAGGTGGGATAGTGTGCAATAATTTTCCCATGGGTGGTTATAATAGTTGGACCTTTATTATGGAAAATATGATAAACTTGGTCAAGAATGATGATGACTTAACTCAGAGGGTAATGATGAATTGGAACAACCTACTAGTAGGGAAATGCTCATATGAACTAATAAAGGTTGAAATTATTTCATAGTTAATTACTTTGTTTTGGATATGATTAGGATGGAATCAGGATGCTAGTACCGAAGAGATGCTACCATTGCTAAATAGACTTTTTGAAGCTGAAGTTTGTTATAGCATGTGTCGATAGGCATCATGGTATAACATCATGAGGACTTGGCTGAAATATGCATGAGGACTGACTCCCGTAATCTAATATTCAATAGAAAAAAATGTACTAATGATAGAAACCATGATGACAATGTAAACATATGAATAGGGATGGATTCAAGTATAAGTGTGGGCAAGAAATCACACAATGAACACACATAAACTAAATCAAGGCAAAAGTGCTAAAAAAACAAACAAGTAGACAAATAAATAAAATAAGAAAAAATAAATAAACAAATAATGTAATAGAAACCCTACAAATATTGCCCTATAAAATAGGTAATAGATTAAAAAATAAACAAAATGGGTGGATAAAAGAAAAGGAAGGGGGTGGCTAAGCTATCTTCATATGCACAAGGCAAGTGGACGTTTCCTACATAGTTCCATGGATGTAATATCCAATAAAAAACTTTAGGCCTAATGTAGTTCTCCCAAGGAATGGGAAGAATGTGATAATTGAGGAAAACAAATATAATGTATGTTATAGAATAATAGGAATGGTCTTGAAAAATGGTAAGTGCATGAGAGAAAAATGCCAAAAAGGATGAGGAAACTAAATGACAAGTGATTTTATTGTAACTTAGTAAGTTTCTTAGAATCCTTAAGGTAAAGAAGTGGTTAATTTTTTTTTCCTTTTCTGATAATTTTTCAAATGTTTTTAGAATTTTTTGAAGTATCTCAACTCAATTGAGAATGATGAGACACTAAATAGTTCAAACTCACAAAATGATGAGAGCATTCAAACTTAGGTTGCACATAAAATAGTGAGAATGGGGCTTAGGTTACCCATAAAATGCTAAAAGCATGGCTTAGGGTGACTGAGCTAACCTCAACAAGTATTGAACACTACCTACATAGTCCTAGAGTAGGATCTCAAGTCATTATAGTTCTTCCCTTATAGTGGAAGAACTCAACTAGTGTAGTAATCAATTCAAATAAAACATGCACAATTGGTAAAATGGCACAACGTGGTATAAGAAGTGGAAAGTTGGCACATCAAAGATCAATATTTCCCCTAACTTTCCCATAGGTGGTTATAACTAGGACATAATGGCATAGATTAATGGTATTAATTTACCCAAAGGTGGTTATAATTAGTAGCAAGACTGGTGGTAAGAAAGGACTAACAGATGAAGGATGCAACTGCCAAAATTTTTGTCACACTATCCCAAGATATTCTCCTTATCTAAAATAATTGAACTAACTGATGAAATGATCAGATACCTCAATGCTGAAACTACATAATGAATGACAAAAATCAAGGTCAAATAGGCTAGGTTTTTAGAATACACTAGGTCAATAGGTCGAAAGTAGAAAGTGGATATGACAAAGAGGACATATAAGGATAGTATTTGTAGATATAACTAAAATAGTGATAAAATGGCATAACTAAAATGGTCCTTATAGATAATACACCTTAGCATTCAAGCATAACATTGCTTGAGATGAATAATACTCATTGGCTTTAGAAGTTCATCACCATCTGGTGTGGCAAGCCTTTATGCTCCGGATCCATAATCTGTAGTGACTATGAAAGGCCCTATCCAATTTGGTTTGAATTTCCCATTATGTTTATTCTTAGACGTGGTATCCTTTTGGTTTTATTTAAGAACAAGATGACCAAGTTCAAATGTTCAATACTTAACATGCTGATTATAATGGTCTTTGAGTTGGTTTTGATAAAATTAAAGATTGTTGAGCATGGTTGTGCATTTCTCATCAAGTAGGTCTAGCTCTTGCAAGCGAGCTATTTGATAGTAATGATCATCTATGACATGCTTGAAAGAGACACATAGTGAAGAAAATTCAACCTTAATGGGAAGGATTTAGTACCATGAACAAGTGAGTATGGAGTGACTCCTATGGGGGTACAATGATTGGTATGATATGCCCAAGGGTAGGGAATATCTAGAGCTACAAATCATGACCGATATCATTAACAATATTTTTGAGAATGTTGACAATGGTTTTATTTGATTCCTCAGCTTGGCCATTAACTTAAGGGTAATATGCTATAGAAAAATGTTGGGTGATGTATTCAATACATAGTTGGTATACATATTTATTCTTGAATGATCCCCCATTATTTGATATAATGTTAGAGGGGATACCGTAGTGGCAAATGAGATGGTTGAAGATGAATTTATAAATTTGATTTCCAATCACATAACTAAGGGGTATAGCTTCAACCCACTTAGTGAAATATTCAGTGGTGGTAAGGATATGTTTATGGTCATCAAATGAAGTGGGGTTAATCTTCCCAATGAGGTCAAGTCCCCATGTAGAAAATGGCCATGGTGTCAACATCAATTTCAAAGTTTTTACTGGAGCATAAACTAGATTAGCATGTCATTGAAATTTGTCACATTTATTTACATATGTAGTGGCATCTACATCCATTGTGGGCCAATAATAACCTATACATAAGAGATTTTTGGGTAGGACTGCCCTGCTAGAATGAACTCCACATACTCCTTACTTCTCTTAATGCTAGTGTAGACTCTACAGAAGTTAAACAACAAAGTAGAGTTCTATCAAAACTATGATGATAAAGAGTAGATCTAAGTAGAGTATAATGGTCAAAATGATGAATGAAGGCTTTGGTTTATTTTTGATAGAGTTTAGGGGGCAGAACTTGGTCATGAAGGTAGTTGTAAAGGTATGAGTACTAGATAGAATTAGAACCAATAATATCACAAAGCATAGCCATGGTTGAAGGTTCATGAGCTGGTGTTGACAAATTCATGATGAGGAATTGATACTCTCAAGATCTATCTATTTGTCAAATTAGAGAGCCAATAGTAGACATGGCATCTATAGTTTTTTTACTATCCCTTAGTATGTACTCAAACTAAATATTGGCAATTTATTGTTTAAGAGTGTTGACCATGGATTTATATGGAATTAGCTTGTCATCTTTGGTCTAAAAATGGTCTGTGACCTGATTAATGATTAACTGAGAATAACCATAAACTTAAAGATGAGATATATTCCAATTCACTACTTGTTGAAGTCTTGCAACAAGTGATTCATACTTGGCCATGTTGTTTTCACAAGGAAAGCTAATTTTTAATGATTTAGGGATTAGATCCCCCTATGGTGTAATAAATAATAGGCCTACTCTTGATCCATGTGCAGTGAATGAGCCATCAAAATACAATTTTTTGGGCTACTCCTCAAGAGGTGTGTCAATGATGGTCATGATAGATTCATTAAGAAATTGAAGAGTGAGTTAATGTGTGTCTGTGAGAGGTGCTTCAACAAGTTGATTTGTAAGAACTTATCCTTTGATTGCCTTTTAAGTGACATAATCTATGTCCAACTCACTGATAATTATGATCCATTTAGTTATTCTACCTTGTAAAGATATTTTAGATAGTAGATACTTGAGTGGATCTACATTTGAAATGACCATGGTCTTATTATTCAACATGTGATGGCACAGTTTTTGAGCTACAAAAACCATGGCTAGACAAGCTTTTTCAATAAGTGCATAGTTATGTTCATATGTAACCAAGGTATGGCTTAGGTAGTACATAGCATGATCATTTCCATTATCATCATGTTGAGGCAAGAGTGCCCCCATAGCATGGGTAGTAGCCAATAGGTATAACAAGAATAGATTTCCTAACATATGAGGTAATAAAACAAGAAAATTGACAAGATAATTTTTTAGCTATTGAAAAGCTATCTGGTAGTGATCATCCCAGTGAAATGCAACTCCTTTCTTCAAAAGGTGTGTATATGGATGACACTTATATGCTAGTTGAGAGATGAAGCATCAGATTGACTGGATCTTACCCTACAAAATACAGAGTTGCTTTAGATTGGTTGGTGGTGGCATCTTGGTTATAGCATGGACTTTAGCTATATTGACTTAAATACCTCTATGAGACACAATGAAGACAAGTAATTTTCTTGATGTTACATTAAACACACATTTCTTTAGATTTAGTCTAACTTTGTACTCTCATAGTATTTTAAATATATTACGTAGCACTACTGGATGGTTAGCTCTAGTTTTGTATTTTCCTAATATGTCATCAACATATTCTTCAACAATATCATGTATCATATCATGGAATATGATAGTCATGGCCCTTTGAGACATAGTTTTAGAATTCTTAACACCAAATGGCATCACCTAATAATAAAAATTTCCCCATGGAGTGGTGAACATTGGTTTATGTTGGTCTTCTGGTGCTATTCTGATCTGGTTGTATCTTGAAAAGCCATCCATGAGTGAAAGAATTTCATAACCGATCATGGAGTTGATGATCATATCAATATTAGGTAAGGGAAAATCATCTTTATGACAATATTTTTTGATGTCTTGAAAATCAATACAAAATTTGATCCCTTTAGGCTTTTTACTAACAAGGACCACATTAGAGATCCATTCTAAGTAGTCAATGGATTGGATACATCTTGATTCTAAGAGTTTTTATAACTCTTTTTTTACCAATACAACAATGCGAGGATGCATCTTACGTAACTTTTATTTTACCAATTTTGCATTAGGATTAACCATAAGGTGATGAAAAACCAAGGTGGGATCTAAACCTAGCATGTCAGAATAGGCCCATGTAAAAATATCCACAAACTTTCTCAACAAAGATGCAAATACATCACATTCCTCTTTTGTGAGGGATGCACCCAATTTGATCCATTTTAGGTCTGATAATGTTCCAATATTTACCTTTATTGTAGCTTCAACTAGAAGGGTCAAACCATCTTCTAGGATAGTAGGCAATGATTTAAACAATTGAATTATGTTAGGGTCCTCCATTATGACTTGCTCTTCAACTCCCCCTAAGCATGATGAATCTGAGTCCCCTAATGGCAGATTTGGCCATGTGACAAAAATAGTAAAAACTTCTTCAAGAATTTGATCAAATACTTGTTGTTTCTCAAAACTGAACTTAGATCCACTAGTAAGTGCATTGTTGGTGGTCTCTTGGTCTAAATTTGAAGAAGAATGAACACCCTCATCTAATGATGCCTAAAACAAGTTTTCACCACTAGAATGGCCTTTATCTTTACTTTTTTCATGGTTAGAAATCACCTCAAAGAGGTTTTTACTTTGGGACCTCAATGTTTTACTTATTTATTTTTGTTTAAGGGTTTTCACTCACTCTCCAAAATAGGCTATAGGATCCAATGTGATTGAGAATCCTGATTTGTGATCTCCCAATGGAACATTGTCCTTAAGGCCTAAGAAATCATAGAATGCCTCATCATTTTGGAACTCATAAATCAACATACTAGATTATTACTAGTCCTAATCTATCAGTTGGGGATAATATAATGGAAAATGGTTATGATGAAGGCCAAGGTAAGGGTACAAATGAGATTGTTATCAAACAAGTTGGTTTTAGCTAGGTTATCAAAGGTGAGACTATGATCAGACTCTAATTCATTGTTGGCATTATCATCACTAGTCATTGGTGATGGAATTTGAATAAGATATGTGGGGTCACTCTTAAGTGAATAAAAATCCAAGTCCATAATGTCTTTCATACTTAGTCATAGAAAATGGCTTGATGGTTCCTTGTTGATTTGGTCTGAGGCCTCTTCCTTTATAATTGTGATGTTCCATGATCCTATTAGGAATAGGATACTTAACACTTTTATAAAAATTAGGTTGGTCATCATTATATAACCATGATTCATCCCCTTCAAGAGGGTTAGGTCTTAGACTAGGTCTTAGACTAGATGCTAGTAAAAATGTGATAGGTCCCTTGTCTTTGTTCTTTTGTTGCCAATACATATGTGGGATGACTTTAGGTCAGCCAAAGGTTTTTAGATTCTGAGGAAGATTGGAAATATGAAATGTATCATGGGTCACATATTTTCCCTATCCATTATTTGAAATGGTGAAATGATTAGAAGCTTCAAGAGGTAGCATGTGGGAAAGGGAATCCAAGGTATTAGTGTCTATGCAATTATCTGATGAAGGATAAATAAGTATAGCTTTTCCTCTATCCTTCTTGGAACTTGGATTCATACTATACTGATAATTATAGATTTAAAATTTAGCCTCAAGATGCTTGCAGTATTCGTATGGGTGTAAATCTCCTAGAATATTCACTTTCATCCCTGAGTGGGAAAACTTGATATATTGGTGCAGTGTTGATAGGACTGCATGAATCTCATGTAACCAAGGCCTGCCTTGAAGCATTTTGTATGATAACTCAAGATATAACACATGGAAAAGTTTATCATGGGTTAAATACCAATGATAACCAGAAAACTAATGGTGCTTTATTCTATTTCTTGATTATCATAAGCTTTGATGGTTATTATTTCTAGTTGGAGATCTGCCATTGTGTACCCAAAAAGCTTGATGAGCTTTAGAGACACTATGTTGAGGCATGATCCATTGTGATAAGGACATGTTTCAATTTATGCCACTTTATATAAATCTTGATGTATAATGGATTATTATGGATTGGGCCAAAGGACGACATATCACTTTGGTTGAATGTGACTTGTTGGGCTGAAGCTAGGTGTCCAAACCAATATTGAAAGTTATCAGGAGATATGTCACTAGAAATAGTGGATTGGGTCAAAAACTCATTCAAGATGTTTTTTTGGATTATTGATGTCTGAATCAAATCTAAAATAAATTTTTTTGTTGATTTCTTTTGTAATTGTTCCATAATACCAAATTTTTTTTCTTGGTTAGTAGTGAATGGCTTATTATGAGGTTGAATGGTTGGTTGGATGATAGGAAAAGTGGTGGATGGTTGTGGGTCTGGGATAGTAATCTTTGACCTATAAGTTATGATTTCAAAATTGGGATTAAATATTGGATCATTATTGCTAACTGATGATGGGAATGGTGTGGGACCAGATAGGATAAGTCTCGATTTCCAGTGCAGTTGCATGTGGTCACATGGTAACGACAAGTTGTCCCTATAAGATCCAAAAGGGGAAGTCCTAGTTTTTTGGTTTGCTTGTATGTACTCCTAGGTAAGATAAGGATTATCCATGTGATTTGGTTGAATATAGTAGTTTATCAATGGTCTAGGCTAATTAGTGTTTGGTCTAGGATTAATGGACATGGTATTAATGCTACCTCTTACAATATGACCTATAACCCTATTGTAGTCATGTGAAACTATATGGTAGGTTTGTTATTTTTTATAATTATGACCTTGGTTTTGTCCATTATTATGTTGTTGTGGGTTATTATATTGATTTTTTTGGTTCTATTGGTTCTATTGGTTCAACCTTTTATTTTGATACTATTGATTTTGCTACTGCATTGGCCATTATTGTTGTTGCTGATTATTTTCCTACTATTGATTATTATATGTGGGAAAAGGGTTTTGATAGATCCTAAGATTTTTATTGGAAGTGGAAGTACCATTATCCAATTTTATCTCCCCATTATCCAACATATTCTTGATTAAATGCTTGATTTGGACACATCTTTGTAGATTATGTCCATTACCCAATGATAGTCACATAATTTATTTTCATAGTACCAATCAGGATAAGGAGTGCCTTGAAAATAATGTTTTGGTATGGGATAAATAATAAGATTAGTGATATAAATTTTTAAAAATATAGACTCAATAGGTTCTCCTAGGTCACTAAAGACATGATGTGCAGGGATGGTTCTTTTATGAGGAGGGCTTTGCAATGGTAAAGGCTGCTATATTTATTGTGTAGGTCTTGGTTGTTACACTTGTAGCATTGGTTGGAGAGGTTTTTGGGTATAAGTAAGATGAAAAGGTGGTGTAGATGATGTCTGCATAGTTTGGACATGATGAGATTTGGTTACTCCATTTCCCACAACATTTTTATTATGGTTGAATTACTTCAATCTTTCATGATTATTGGCTTGTGCCAGTTGTGATGCTTGCACTTGGATGGGATGTTGGTCATTTTATCATTAGTACCTTGAATTTCATTAGTTGAATTAAGCTTGATGACCCCTTTATTGATTAGTTCCCTCTCAATCAATAAACCTTTATCAATGATCTCCTTGAATGTATGTGCACATTGCAATTATAGATGATAAGCTATCTCAAAATGCAAATTTTTGGTAAACATAGTGGTTAATTGTTTATATATTAAATTATGGGTGAAATTACTTGAAAAGGTTTTCCATCATTGTAAATAACTCACAAAACTCTCCCTAGCTTTTCTACTTTACTTGTGTCATGTCCACTAATGAAATCTCATGTTTGAGATTATAGGAAAAGTGCTGCACAAACTTAACATAAAGATCATTGAATTTGTTATTGAATTTTAAGGAAACTTCAAGAACCACTACAAGGATTATCCAACCAAGCTCCTTGGAAACAATAGAAAAAGGTATATGTTGCTATATGCCACTGGCTGACATGCAACAAAGGATTCAATCAAATGAGCCTTAGGGTCACCTTTCCCTATATATTTATCAAATTTGGGTGGTTTGTATCTTGGAGGAAATGGTATCTAAAAATAATCCATGTTTAATGGATAGGAACACACATCATCCAATTTGAAAATTTTAGTCTATTTCTTTGCCTGAATGGTAGCAATTGCATCCTTCATTTGTTGCAATTCTTGGGATATGAAACTAGAGGGATATTAGTTTGAGGGAGAATTTGGGTTTGGATAGCTAGTTGGGAGGTCACAAGTGGAACACTTTGACCAAGGTATGATGGAGATACCTATTGGGGTATATTTTTTTGGTTGGGGAATGGACTAGGAATAAGCATACATGGATTGGGATGTACTTGAAATTGCACATTTGGCTACATGATATTTTGGTTTGGGTTGGTGATAAAGGTTTGACCTGGGGGATTTTTTGGTTGGGATGGAGGGATATAATTATACTGTGCCTATTTTGGTTTAAAAGGGACATGCTATTGACTAATCAAACCTTGCTGTTGAGTGGGAACTTGTAGACCAAGACCTTATCTCTAGATTTGAGTCACATTTTGAACCAATAGTTTTCTAGTAGGTACCTAAGAAACATGAGGACCTCCTTATTACACTAATCCCTATGAGGAATTGAAAGTAGGTTGTATATTTGGCATGTATAATTGACTAATATTTGCATTTTATTGACTAGTTATTGCTTGGTTTTGGATTGGCATATTATTCTATGACTGAAGATGTGTGTTCATCATTGCCTGGTGAGGTGGAACATTTGTTGCCCCTAATTGAGGTGGCAATGTATTCATCCTTTTTAGCATTGATACACTAGAATGTGTTTTTTATTGTGGAATACTACTCATTACTTGTTGAGGGTGAGTAGAATTCATCACATTTTATCATTGAGGTGTGACATTGGCCATTGTTTGATTACCTAACCCCATAGGTTGTATACTTGAGGAAGAAATTGGTTGAGGCTAGGGTGTAAAAACCCCTACCCATTGGTGTGATGATCTTCTCATGTAATTAACTATAGGCACATGTTGTTGGCTAGTTGTTTGCACATTAGTACCACTTTGATTAGGACTAGGTGTTGTTTGTATAGTGTCTTCTACATTTGGCTTACTATTTAGTATAGAGGTTGAAGACACTTCTTCAATAATAGGCATATTCATCAAGTTATATATTGTAAAATTTTTTAGAAATGGGTCAAAACTTTTATTTTATTATCTATTTAATTCTATAAAACCTCATTTTGAAGGTACTAGGTCAATAAGAAGCTTACTCACCATGTTCATATGATTGAAATCGCATGCTAAATTCAAATAGGTTTGGTATGCTATTTTCATTTGGTTAAAGTGATATTCCATGATGTTTTTAACTTGATTGGATATATTAGGGTCTTGATATGTTGTTTGGACTAGAGCCATAGGATATTTAGAAGAAGCCTATTGATCGTAAATGATATTGTGGGGCATTCTTATTAGACTTGGTAAATTTTCATGGGGAAAGTCTACTAGAAACTTATCCCCTACCTCTATGGATCTAACTAAAATATTGTATTTTCTCTCTAAAAAATGTCACTCAAACAAAAATGGCTCATACATAAAAGCTATATTAGTAGAATATGACTACTAAAGAATTAGGTCATCCATTATGGGTATTATAACTAGGTATTGCATGGTTTGTTCTTGGTCCTATTCTGAATAAGGTGGTGTGTTAACTAGATAGTTAGCTAATGGATCTTGGATTTTTTCCCTTTATTGAGTATTATAATAGGGATAATAATCTATCGCATAAGTAATGTTATCCGTATAGGGGTCTTGTATAATTTCTTCCTATGTAACTACATTACCAATCTGTGGATTGTATATGAGTCGACTATGAGTGTAGGAATACATGTTGGGATCCATAGTCAATGCTTTATGATAAAAGGTTAAATATTTAAACAAAATCTAAAAAAGACAATATCTAAAATAGATGATGTTCAAACTTGTTCTAGATTTGTCAAAAGGATCAAAAGGTTTGTGCAAAGATTTGTGAGGAAAAAAGATAGCGTAAAATATCTAATGTTTCACTATTCACATAAAGATAAAAAAGTAAATGGAATGAAAATAAAATGCCAAACTCTAAGGTCAAAGTGTTTCAAATCAATCTAATCTATGAATTTAAAAGTTTGTCTTTTGGCCAAATGAGGCATCAAAAGCTAGGCTTAAATAAGGCATGTGCTAGGACTCTTGGCCAAATGACATCAACATCTAGACTTTGAAAATAGATGAAAGCTTTAATCTAACGGATTTGAAACACATCTAAAAAACACCAGGCATTTGATTTTTGGTCATAAACTTGATCAACTAGGTATAAGGTATGAAATAAAAGGCACTTTAGCAATAGTCTTTTTTCTCATAAATAATGGTATAAAAATTAGTTTTTTTTTACAAGAAATCTAAACAAAGGTGAATAATATAACTATGTTTTAGATAAAATATCAAAATTACATTTGGATTGGCCTGAAAATGTAAGAAAAAACTTGGGATTATATGTAAGAGGGTTTATGAAACAATACTTGAAATGTTTTGGGTAGCATAATGGTGACATAATACCCAAAAGGTGTGACAAAAAGTTTATTTTGAAACTCTCTAAGGCAAAGACATTTTATCATAATTTCAATAGCATAACATTACCTTTCTTGATTCAAAATGTTGTGGTGTATAGACTTAAAGTGCAAGTGTTTAGCACAAAATGGCTTAAGTCTATCAAATGTTGATAATGATTGTGAGTCTTAAACGACCTTCAACCCAGTTTGGAAATTAAACCTAAGTTCCCTCAAGTTTTGTGTAAATGGCAAACCCACTTAACACATCAACCCTATGAATTTGTAAAGGTGTAATTCTAAATTTAGATTATAAGTGAAGGACTTAAACAACTTTGGTAAAGGTCTAGACTCAATAGGGTAGCATAATTGTGCCTAAGTGGATGATATGACTCTCAAGCTTTTGATGGAATTATTGAACAAGGAAAATTGATGATCTCATGCAAGCAACATAACACCTCTTTGTTAAAAAGAGAATTTGGACTATGTGTTTGGTTTGCGATTATTTGTTTACACCAAATTTTGACTCTAAACAAGACTTTAATCTAGGACAAGACCAAATAATTAATTTACCTTAGATCCTAAAATGACAAGGTTGCTTGGTATTGTTAGAATCTGTCAATATACATCATTTGAGAGGATTTTTAAGTGTTCATCCAAAAGTAAATGCACATTATATAGTAGGGTTTTTACACCCCCCTTTCTCTCAAATGACAATACTATGACATGGACCTTGAGTTGCACTTGGCACCAATAATACTTCCACAACAAGTGGGGATTTTTCTAAGATCTAACAAGTTTTTGAATGATCTAGGGGAATTAATTGCACAATGAATTTCACACCAAATGATATAAAATAAAAGCATTGATTTTAGGTGTGTATCACTTGGCTTGTTATAAAAAGGTCTAGTCTATTTTATAACCACTACATCCTATTATTCACTTAGTGTAGTAAAATGTCCAAAGTGCCACTACATCCCTTGTGCAACTCCAAAGGAGTAAATGAAGTCAATGCTAGGAGATGGAACCTCAAGTTAAAACTTCCCTAAAGAACTTGTGAGAGGTGATGAAGTCCCCCTCATAAGCCAAGACACATAAAAACAAAGAAATAATGAAAATATAAAGACTTTAGGGTCATTTTCAAGGTCACACAAACTTTGATAAGTTTTTGGGGAGTGCTTTATAAAAATTTCTTTCTAAGCCTTTGACTAGGCTATTTACAATAGAAATGGAGTTTTTGATTCCAAGGGTTCCCTATAGGGGACAAATGAAAGAGAATACAGACAACATTCCTCTTTTTTCCAAACAAAAATTGACAAATGTGCTCAATTTTAAACCCAAGATTAAAGATTTGGTGGTGTTCATTTGACACCTTGGTCTTAGTTGTAATCTTTGAAAAAATTCACCAAAACATTTAAATTCTTTGTTAAACACCAAAACAAAGTCCCTAGTTCATTTGTAAACATTTAAAAGTGATTTAAACATGTTTTAAACAAATACCAATATTGGTCCTATAGAAAAATTGCTAGCATGTCCTTTAGCTTTGAAATACTTTTTAGCTTGAAACAATGAACTTTCGAAAAAAAAGTTCTCAGATCTATGTTTTAAGAAAAACACAGTGACTAACATTGGTTATTACAACTGATGATAGTTACTTTGGCTAATTGAGATCTAACCAATGTTGGTTTGACTAATCGACATCGGTTAAGAATATAACTGATGTCGATATTCTTCTTGATGTTAGTTACTATGTAAAAACCATGGCAAACAAAAATGGAAAAATAAAGTTAGAAAATTAATTTTCAAGAGTTTTAGAGGCTCAAATAAATATTTTAGATTTGTAAAATGATTTATTTCAGGTGTGAGATACATCTGGTCCCACTGGGCATGCCATTATGTGATATAGGAATTTGACTCAAGAGAGGATGGTTAGTATGGTGTTAGTTCCAAAATGAAAACAAAATGAAAGAAACACACTAACTATCATAACATCTGTAGGCTTAGACAGTAGGGAGAACTTAGTTAAAAAAATAAAATGACAAACACAACTAAAAATTAAGGAATGAAAACATAATATTTCCTTCACCTTCCTTGAATTCTCTAAATGCCTTTGTAGTAGTGGCTTGCTCAGTTTGTGCTCATGAAGTCCTTGGCAATGGAAGCTTGGCTACCTGCATCTCTCCTTAGCACCTTTGGCTTGTAGCTTGGCTTGGCTTGGAATCAATTTGGTATGATAACACTAGTTGCTTGAAGATTTTTGAATAGGAGGCCTCATAACATCATTTGCATCAAGAAAGCTTAGAAATGATGTTATGAGGCCTCCTATTTATAGATTTTTGAATTTGATCAGAATCAACCTCAATCATCCATCTCAAGATTGAGATGTGTGGTTGAGGATTAATTCAATTTTTAAAATTATGTTTATAAATATCCTCATTACAACATTGGAATAAGGGGTAATGAAGAGGCATGGAGGGCATCATGGAAGGCATTGATGAGGCATTGTAGGCATGAATTTTGATATTTGTGGCATTTATGGCCTAGGGATGTCTTCCCAAGAAATGAAGTCACTTGATGATAAAGATATTCAATATTAAATTTAAAAACAAATTATTCAAAATTTTTACATGGAATTATTAATTAGGCCTCGATTTGGGTTAATTAACTCTTAAGCATGATTAAGCACATTGTGCACAAATTACCCAAATTGGTCAAAATGCCTTATTATTGGTCTAAAATTTGACTAAATTCAAATTGGAAGGAACTATTAGATGTATTAGAACAATATTAAAATTTAGAATGTTACCAAAAATAAATAATAAAGGCATGCATCTTGTAAATAATATTTGATAGGAAAGAGCAGTCCAGAGCACATGGGTGTAAAATTGACATTTTAACTCAAAATGATCTAATCAAAGTTAACTAGCTCATAAATTGAATCACCCAATTTAGTGATACCCTAGCCAAAATTGGCACTTGAATATGTTAGTTTAATATCATTTAACATGTTTTAGTGTTTTTAGGCCAAATTGTGCATATTGGATGTAAATTGGCCAAAATCTTGATTGGAGGTTATCAACGGCTAGATTTAGGTGTCTATATTTTACCCCTGTTTGGGAAGGCATTACAAGATATAAGCACAATAACATATTTTCAAATAATAAAAAGGTCTTGTATGCCTATAATTGTAATGATGATAAACTAACTTTATGATGCCCCCTCGAGGGAATGATTGGCACAAGTAGGTCGAAAAATGGTCCATTGAAAAGAAAGAAGCAAAATGAGGGGAACAAAAAAAGGAAAGATGATGGAGTGAAAATATAATGATATTAAAAAAGTAATCACAATCATTGAAAATGCAAGAGGGACAGTGTGCAATGATTTTCCCAAAGATGGTTATAAGCATTATACCCTGATAGTGGCAATGTGGTATGATAACACAATGATTTTTCCAAAGGTGGTTATAATCATTGAGAAGATGGAGCTTCCCTAGTTAGGATAGAAAAACAAGATAACAATAGGCCCTTATATAGGTAGAAAAATTAAAGTGGTGATAACATAATGATTTTCCCAAAGGCAGTTATAATCATTGAGAAATACAGGTGGGATGGTGTGTAATGATTTGCCCATAGGTGGTTATAATCATTGGACCCTGATTATGGAAAACATGATAAACTTGGTCAAAGATGATGATGAATTAATATAGAGGGTGATGATGAATTAGAACAACCTACTAGTAGGGAGATGCTCATCTGAACTAATAAAGGTTGAAATTCTTTCATGGTTAATTACTCTATTTTGGATATGATTATGATGGAATCGAGATACCAGTGATGAAGAGATGCCACTATTACTAAATAGAATTTTTTAATTTGAGGTTTGTTGTAGCACATTTTGGTAGGCATCATGGTATAACATCATGAGGACTTAGCTGAAATATGCATGAGGATTGACTTTTGTAATCCAATATTCAATAGAAAACAATGTACCAATGATAGAAACCATGATGACAATGTAAATATCTGAAAAGGGATGGATTCAAGTATAAGTGTGGGAAAGGAATCACCTAATGAACACACATAAACTAAATCAAGGAAACAGTGATGAAAATAAACAAACAAGTAGACAAATAAATAAAATAAGTAGAAACAAACAAACAAACAATGCAATAGAAACCCTATGAACATTACCCCTAGAAAATAGGCAACAACTTAATAAACAAATAAAATGAGGGAATAGAATTAAATGAAGGGGGTGGTTGAGCTATCTTCATATGCACAAGGCAAGTGGATGCTGCCTACATAGTTCCATGGATGTAATAGCTAATAAATTTTTTTAGGCCAAATGTAGTTCTCCCAGGGAATGGGAAGAATGTGATAACTGAGGAAAACAAATAGAATGGATGTAATAAAAGAATATGAATGGTCTTGAAAAATGGAAAGTGCATGAGAGAAAAGGCCAAAAAGGATGGGGAAACTAAATGATAAGTGATTTGCTTGTACCTTAGTAAGGGTTCACAAAATCCTTAAGGTGAAAGAAGTGGTCAATGTTTTTGTTCTTTTCTAATGATTTTTCAAATGTTTTTGGAAAAATTTGAAGTATCTCAACTAAATAGAGAATGATGAGATACTAAATGGTTCAAGATCACAAAATAATGAGAGCGTTCAAACTTTAGTTGCTCTCAATATGGTGAGAATGTGGCATAAGTTACCCACAAAAGGGTGAGAGCCTAACTTAGGGTGACTGAGCTAACCTCAACATGTATTGGGCACTGCCTACATAGTCATAGAGTAAGACCTCAAGTCATTGTAGTTACACCCTTACAGTGGAAGAAATTGACTAGTGTAGAAATCAATTCAATAAAAACAGGCACAATTGGTAAAAAGACACAATGTGGCATAGGAAGTGGCAAGTTGGTATGTCAAGGCTTAATATTGCCCCTAGTTTTCCCATAAGCGGTTATAACTAGGACACAATGACATAGATAAATGGTATTAATTTTCCAAAATATGGTTATAATTAGTAGTAAAACTAGTGGTAAGAAAGGAATAACAAATGAAGGATGTAATTGTCGAAACTTTTGTCACACTATCCCAAGATATGCTCCCTATCTGAAATACTCAAACTAACTGATGAATTAATCAGATACCTCAATGTTGAAACTATGTAATGAATGAAAAAAACTAAGGTCAAATGGGCTAGGTTTTTATAACACACTAGGTCGATAGGTTGGTAGTGAAAAGTGGATATGGCAAAGAGGACAAATAAGGATGGTATTTAAATAAAGAAGAATAATGATAAAATGGCATAACTAAAATGGTCCATATAGATAATAAACCTTAGCATTAAATCATAGTATTTCTTGAGATGAATAATATTCATTGGTTTTGAAAGTTCATCACCATCCGGTGTGGCAAGCCTGTATGCTCCTGATCCCTAGTCTGCAGTGATGATGAAAGGCCCTATCCAGTTTGGTTTAAATTTCCTTTTATGTTTCTTCATGGGCACAGTATTATTTTAGTTTTCTTTAAGAACAAGATGACCAAGTTCAAATGTTTTATACTTAACACATCGATTATAATGGCCTTTGAGTTGGTTCTGATATGCTTGAAGATTATTGAGCACATCTATGTATTTCTCATCAAGTAGGTCTAGCTATTGAAAGTGAGCTACTCGATAGTCATGATCCTTCAGGACATGCTTAAAAGAGATGTCTAGTGAAGGTAATTTGAACTCAACGGGAAGGATGGATTCAATACCATAAATAAGCGAGTATGGAGTGGCTCTTATGGGGGTAAAATGATTATTATGGTATGCCTAAAGGGTAGGGAATATCTATAGGTGCCAATCATGACTAACATCATTGAATTTTTTTTTGAGAATGTTGATAATGGTTTTTTTGGATGCCTCAACTTAGCCATTACCTTCAGGGTAATATGCTACAAAAAAATGTTGGGTGATGTTGTATTCAGTACATAACTGGTCTACATCTTTGTTCTTGAATGATCATTCATTATCAAATATAATGTCAGAGGGGATATAGTAGTGGTAGATGAGATGATTGAAGATGAATTTAGAAATTTATTTTTTAGTCACATAAGTGAGGGGTATGCTTCAACCCACTTAGTGAAATATTCAGTGGTGGTAAGGATATGTTTATGGTTATTAGATGAAGTGAGCTTAATCTTCCCAATGGGGTCAAATACCCATGTAGTCAATGGCCATGTTGTCAACATCAATTTTAGAGTTTTTTCTAGAGCATGAATTAGATTAGCATGTCATTGACATCTGACACATTTGTTTACATATGCAGTGGCATCTACATCCATTATGGGCCAATAATAACTTGTACGCAATATATTTTTGGATAGGAATTCCCTAATAGAATGAACTCCACATAATCCTTCGTGAACTTCTCTTAATGCTAGTGTAGACTCTATCAAATTTAACCAACAAAGTAGAGTTCCATCAAAACTACAATAATAAAGAGTGGATCCAAGTAGAGTATATTGAGCAGAATGATGAAAGAAGGCTTTGGTTTATTTTTGAGAGAGATTAGGGGTTAGAACTTGGTCATGAAGGTAGTTTCAAAGGTTTGAGTACTAGATAAAATTACGACCAATAATATCACAAATCATAACCATGGTTGAAGGTTCATGAGCTAGTGTTGAAAAATTCTTAATGAGGAACTGATAATCTCTAGATTTATTTATTTGTTGAATTAGAGAGCTAATAGTAGCCATGTCATCTACAATTTTTTTACTAGCCCTCGGTATGTGCTCAAACTAAATATTGACAATTTGTTTCGTAAGAGTGTCGACCATGGATTTATATGGAACCAGCTTGGCATCTTTGGTTTGAAAATGATCTGACCTAATTTATGATTAACTAAGAATCAACATAAACTTTAAGATGAGATATATTCCAATGCACTTCTTGTTGAAGTCTTGTAATAAGTGCTTCATACTCAGCCATGTTGTTTGTATAAGGAAAGCTGATTTTGAATGATTTAGGGATTAGATCCCCCTATGGTGTAATAAATAATAGGCTCACTCCCAATCCATGTGCAGTGAATGAACCATCAAAATATAGTTTCCAGGGATACTCCTCAAGAGGTGTGTCAATGATGGTCATGATAGATTCATCAAAAAATTGAAATGTGAGTGAATGTGTGTCTGTGAGAGGTGCTTTAACAAGTTGATCTGCAAGAACTTGTCCTTTGATTACCCTTTGAGTGACATAATCTATGCAAGACTCACTAATAAGCATGATCCATTTAATAATTATACCTTAAAAAGCTATTTTAGATAGTAGATACTTGTGTGGATCTACCTTTGAAATGACCATGGTCTTATTATTCAACATGTAATAACATAGTTTCTAAGCTACAAAAACCATGGCTAGACAAGCTTTTTCAATAGGTGCATAGTTATGTGCACATGTAACCAAAGTACAACTTAGTTAATACATATCATGATATTTTCCATTGTCATCATGTTGAGCCAAGAGCACCCCCAGAGCATGGGCAGTAGTCGATAGGTATAACAAGAATGGCTTTCTTGGCATAGGAGGTAATAAAAAAGGTAGATTGACAAGATAATTTTTGAGCTATTGAAAATCTATTTGGCACTGATCATCCTAGTGAAATGTAAATAATTTATTTAAAAGGTGTGTAAATGGATGACACTTATATGCTAGTTGAGAGATGAAGCATCAGATTGATTGGATCTTACCTTGTAAACTATAGAGTTGCTTTAAATTGGTTGGTGGTGGCATCTTGGTTATAAAATGGACTTTATTTGAATCAAATTCAATACCTCTACGAGACACAATGAATCCAAGTAATTTACCTAAGTTTACATTAAACACACATTTATTTAGATTTAGTTTGACTAGATTTAGGTGTCTATAGTAATTATTAGTGAACCTATCATTGAGGAGACCATTAAATCAACTACCTATCCCTCCATTCCATTCATTGAAGTGGTGAAATCATGATCTTTTTCTTTGGACACCTAAATATAGGAAGCAACCACCCCTCTTTCTTTACTTGTTGAGACCATGAACCTATCTACATCTCCTTTGATAGAAATACTAAAGGAGGTAATTATTGCTTCAACCACCTCTTCACCCACTCCACCTATTGAAGTGATTAAATTACCTACCATTCCTTTAGACATCCAAAAAAAGGAAACAACCACCCTTATTTTACTTGACACCATCACACCTTACTTACCGACCATGCACTAACCATTCTCTCTTTGGGAACCATCTCAAAATAAGAGATCATCTTACCAACACCTTCCATGGAGGAAACATCCTCCCAAACCTCACAACCTCCCATCACAAACATAGGTGAAGAAAACATTACCACACCTCCAACCATGGGCCTAACTTTTGAAACCAATGACCAAGGAATCAAACCTATTTACAAGCCCTTTTTCATATTAGTCCAAAATCTAGAGTTTACTTCTCAAACTAACCTAGATAGAGCCACTTTTTGGCATTATCTTGGCCTCCCTTACCAAAACAAACCTGAACCTTCAACCTCACTTGCATCCACCATTAATCCTATCATTACCTCAATCCCATCATTAAACACTTCTTCCTCTAAAACCATAGGAGAACCATCCAACCCACCTCTATCTAAAATTGTCAAATCACCTTATCCCTCTCTAACAAATCCCACCAAAAACTTAAGAATACTTCCTACACTTATCCTAGCTCACCCAACTTTGAAGTTATTTTTAACCCCTTCTAGTCCACAAAACAAAACCCCAACCAAACCAAATAGGAAGGTGGATCCACCTATAATCCCACCTAAAACTAGATCAATACCATCTCCTTCCCACCTACCTTCCATCTTATTACCCCATACATCTACTATCCCCATTACCTATTCGTCATCTAGTAAACCTTTTCCTTTTATTCTACCCAAACCTAACTCTAAATCAACAAAATCCCCATCTTCTTAACTAACCTAGCTACCTATACCTTCCAACCTATCACCAAACCTTCACCCTCCACATCTAAATATTCCACCTCCAAACTAACCATAACCAAACAATCCCATTCGTAACCACCTACCAGAACCATTCTACCACCTCAAATTTCCATGGTGAAGTATACTCCTAGGAAGGCTCCCACTCTTAAAATGACAAACCCAATACCCTCAACACCTTTTATTGAATCATACTCAACCATTCTATAAAATTTGTTGCAAACCTCTTCTTTAACCCTACTACCCATCAAATCTTTTGACCCTTCACCTCTTAAACCATCATGGTTCAATGATAATTTGATTTTCTCATACCATAGGACTCCTAGATATGATACATAAAATTGTAAAGATATCAAAACACTTGTCCATATATCATAGGATGAGGATGATCTATTATCAAATGAAACTCCTTTGATTCCATTACCTACCCGACCACCAACTCAACCCATCCAATATTTACCTAATCCTCCACTCTCATTTGAAAGTTAAGAGAAACTGAAGCAACTATCTAGCCTACACACCTCCCTTAATCTACACTATCCATATGGTTACTTGATCTTAGGCCCAACAAAAGGATAAGGAAAAATCAAAAGTATCCATACTATGCACCTACCCTTCTACCCCTCAACCTTCCAACCAAAACCAAGCACCCTAACCTCTACCTTCACCTTCTCCAAAACCCAAAATATCCATTTTGGGTCCTCTCTTTCTAACCCTTATAAAACCATCTAATGAGTAATGTTAAAATAACTTAACCAAACACTAGAGAAGATGAGCCTTTATGAACTAATCAACACCTCACCCCATCACCACTAAGCATTAATAGAGGCCTTTTAATCTATAGAGGTTCAACTAGAAGATCCTCAACCTTTTTCATCCTTTGTCAAAGCCCTATAACTTTCTACCTTTGTCACCTTCCATAATTTAGAAATACCTTGTCCATTCTAAATTTCCTAACCCTCCCCTCTTCATAATGACATACATCAATCAAACCCACATCAAAAGGGTAATAATTGATGAAGGATCTAACATTAACATTATCTCTTCCCATGCTTATGACCAACTTCAATTGCCTAAGAATATCATCTCAAAAATTTCAGTAGTCCTCTACTCCTTTAATGACACTATGACCACTACCTTAGGGACAATCATACTCCACATCCACTTGGGACCTGGTACCATTCCCAAACTCTTTTACATTGTAAAGTGCAAGTTCCAATAGAATGTTTTACTTGGACACCCTTGGATCCATGCCATAAATTATGTCCCATCTACCTTACACTATTGTGTCAAATTTGAGCACAAAGGTCAAGTTATTACCATAAGAGCTGACCCTAGTCCTTTTGCCTCATGCAACATGACATATCAACCCAATGATGTTTTTCTTCCTCCTTCATCCACATCACTACTAACCAACAACAACACCACTTCATCAACTAAAATCAATAACACCTCTACCCCTATCATCAATAAAGCTTCCACCAGATCATATATCCCTTCTTCTTAGATCCCCATAGAGGGCCATTTAGAACCCACGTTCTACTGTCTATCACTTTGGGAGTATTGTCTCCTAGCCTTGGATGTTTTTCCTACTCCTCAAGAGTATGGGAACCTCACCCATGATCCTAATAATGACCCCAAAATTGGAAACATTATCCCTTTTAGGCCTCCCAACCATCAAACCAACTTAATCTATGGGGGACTTGATCATCCACTTCTTTCTTCTACTAATACCTCTTCCACCTAGACATTCACCTCTGACTTCTCTTATCTTAAAAAACTAGAATTTTCCAAGATATACCTCCATAAGTGTGCCTAGAAGGGATTTGGCCTAGGTCGGTATGAGAATGGACCTCATGAGTTACCTATAATCAAAACACAAAAACCTCATGAGTTATTTAGCCCTGGGTTCATACCAGTAGAAGAACCCACCTCACCTAAACCCATTTCCACCATTCATGAGGATATCCCATCCTTACCAACCCAATATTCTTCAAATTCTAAGGATTTAAATATCATTCCATCTAATTTTTTTTATCAATATTGTTAGTTTATCCCCCCTGACTTATCAAAAGGATGGCCAAACTAGAACCCTTCCTCTCATCCATCTTGAAATGGTAGAAAATGATTCTCCTACCATCAACACCATCCAACATCAAGATGATGATTCTATTCTCACCTACCTCAATACAAGGGATTATTTTATCTATAAATCACTTCCTCTTGGGAACCAAACCATGTTTAATGAATCCACTATCGATGTCAACTTGGGTACTCAAGATAATCCTCACATTATCAAGATTGGTCAATCTTTAGATTATATAGAGTAAAAAGATTACCCTTATTTCCTTTATGATTGCAACATATAAATTGCTTGGTACTATCAAGATATACCTAAAATCAAACCTTCCATATCCCTCCATAACATTGTCACCCATCATGATGCTAAACCTATATAGTAAAAGCTTCATAGGATACACCCTCACATTGCCCTTCTAGTCAAAGAAGATCTTCAACATCTTTTGTATATTAACTTCATCCAACCTATTGATTATCCTCAATGAATTTATAAAATCATTCCAATTATTAAAACCATAGGGGGAATTCACCTTTATATCAACTTTCATGACCTCAACATTGTTTGCCCAAAGGATGACTTATTTTTGCCTAGCATTGACCAACTTGTTGATCTTGGCCATGAGATGTTATTTCTCATGGATGGTTTTTTGGGATATAATAAAATATTAATTGACCCTAAGGATCAGAATAAAACTTCTTTCATAACCCCATGGGGAACCTTTTGCTACAGGGTCATGCCATTTAGTCTAAATATGACTGGTTCAACTTACCAACATGCCATGACCTACATCTTCCATGATATAATCCATAAATTTATAGAGGACTATGTGGATGATCTCCTTAGAAAATATAAAAATTGAAAGGATTACCTATCCATTCTCTCCATCATCTTTGAATGCCTAATCCATTTACACATCAGACTCAACCCTAAGAAATGTATTTTTGGGGTCCTTTCTGGAAAGCTTCTTCATTTTATCATCTCTCTTCAAGGAATATAAGTAGACCCTACCATGGTTAGATAAATTTTGGAGATGACTCACCCTACCCATCTTAAAAAACTCCAAAACCTATACGGGAAGCTCTAATCCATCTGTCACTTCATTTCTTAGTTATCAGATAAATGTCAACCCTTTCACCATCTCCTCAAAGAATATATGTCTTTTAAGTAGACTAATGACTAATAATAAGCCTTTGATTCACTCAAAGAATACCTTATTTCTCCACCTATTCTTACCCATCTTAAAGAGGACCAACCATTCTACCTTTATATTTTTGTGACTAACCACTCCTTAGGGGTAGTAATCACTCACCATGATGAACAACAAAAAGAACAAGATGTCTACTACATAAGTTGAATGCTTATAGAGTATGAGACTTGGTACACCAATCATAAGCAACTTCACCTCTCCTTAGTCTTTGTGGCTTCAAAAATTTGTCATTACCTTCTTATTCATACAAACTATTTCATCACTAACACTGATCTACTCAAGTACATGCACTCTAAATCATACCAAAACCAATGCATGGTTAAGCGGTTCATGCTCCTAGCTGAGTTTGATATTGAGTTAATTTAACAAAATTAAATTAAAGGGAAATTCATTTTTACCAATTAGTTAAAGCTCCTCTACCAAAAAACCAATCACTTCCTCTTGCATTTCCTGATGAGTCTATCATGACTCTTTCTCAGGAGGACCCCACCTACCAAATGACCATGTTATTTTATGGATCCAAATACTAGCATAGTGGGGGTATTAGAGTTATCCTAATTTACCTTGAAGATGAACCTCTTACTCTTTCCTTTAAACTTGACTTTGAATGCACCAACAATGTGGCTAAGTATGAAACCCTCATCATAGGTCTCCAAACTACTTTAGCCTTGCAAATTAAGACCCTTAGTGTCTTTGGTGACTCCCAACTTATGTTCAACCATGTTAATGGATCTTACCAATTAAATAATGATGTTTTGAGAAAGTATAAACAACTCATATATATACATTTAACATCATTCGATCATTAGCTCATCTAGTTTGTTCTCTGATCTACCAACAAGTTCATGGATACAATGGCTTCCCTTGCTTCCCAAATCCCAACTTAAATTATCAAGTCCAAAGTATTTATTACCATCTATAATTTTATCACCCCTTATTATATCCATTTTGACCCTCCTACCATTTGTAGTGTATATAAATATCTATCTAACATATGGTAGAAGCAAACCTTCAACTACCTTAACCTTAATATTGTTCCTCCCAACCTCTCTACAAATGTTTGAAAATCCTTTGTTCATAGTACCTCTCATTAAACCATACTAGGGGGAATCCTTTATAAGCATGGCTTAAATTTCCTCCTCCATTATCTTCATAGTCATGAAGCTTCTCATTCTATCAGGGAAATATATGATATAATCTATGGATGACACTTTAATGGCCTAACTATCACTAAATGTATCCTTCACCTTGGATAATATTGGCCCACCCTCAACTAGGACTTCTATGATTATGTTAAGAAGTGTGTTAAATGTCAATGACATGCCAATTTACATCATACACCTACCCATAGCCTACAAGTATCTAAAGACTATTGGCCCTTCTCATAATGGGGACTCAATATCATTGGGGAAATCAACCCTCATTATTCACAATGACACTAATCCATCATTACCACAAGTGGATATTTCACCAAATAGGTGGAATATATTCTGTTCATCTCAACCAAAGCTGACAAGATAGTCAACTTCATCAACCACCATATCATCTATCATTTCAGTGTTCCCTATAAGATCATAATTGATAATGGTAAATAAATAAAAAAAGAAAGTCCAAGGTATTTGTGATACATTTGGCATTAAGTTAAGATTTTATTCACCTTACCATCCATAAAAAAATGGATAGGTAGAATCTTATAACAAAAGCCTTAACAAAATGTTGACCAAAGTAGTCAATGCTTCAAGTCAGGATTGACACTTACACATCCCTTTCACTTTATGAGTCTACTACACTAGCATTCAAACCTCTATGGGTGCTACCCCTTTCTCTCTAATCTTTAGAGTAGAGGAAGTCTTACCTCTTGAAGTGTAGATTCATTTTCTTCATATATTATTTTAGGACATCATCTCTAAGAGCGACTATCATCAAGAACATCTAGTGTGACTTGAGCTACTCAATGAACATCACCTATTAGTGCTTAACCATATTCATGTCTACTAAGAAAAAATATAACACACTTATATTAGATACCTAAAATATCATGAATTTAATATTGAATATCTCATCCTAAAGGAAAACTAACATATAAATAATATGGAGAAAAGAAAAAGAGGTAAGTTTGATTTCAATTGACTTAGAGCCTACATCATAACCCATAAGTATATATTGAGAGCTTATCATTTGTCCTCTCTCAAAGGCAAACTAGAACTTGAGCCTCTCAATGATTCACATCTACATCCTTTCTTTGTTTAAAAAAGGGTCAAACTCACCTTCTTATCTAACTTAAAATCATCCCTTGATTCATGAGATTTTCACCTTTACCTACCTATCCCTATTATTTTGAGGACAACTGATTACAACATAGAACCATGTGATTAACTATCATAGTCATAGACTAATCCTAAATATGGGTACTAGGGATCTACCCATGGCATGGTTTTCATAGATACTTTTCATCTCTAATTAGATGGAATCCCATGGTCATTTGTCTCTTAAAACCAACCCTTTAACCTATCATTACATTCTTGTGCTAAAAGTTTTTTCCCTCATAAAAGTAAATCTCTAAGCCTAATTAGACTCATCCATGTCTAAAACCTTTCTTAAAAATAATTAGGATACCAAAATATCATTTGGGTCACATGTCTCTAGCATAGTAGACTGTTACTTCAAAGGATAGTTACATAAAAATAAATTGCTTAAAAAATAGACTGCTCCCTTGAAGGATAACTACCAAACATACAAACCCAAACTTAGACCACTCCTTTGAAGGATGGCTAAGACAAATGGGTCAAAATAAATCTTTTGAAATTTCCTACATTGATCATCTTCACAAACCTATAAAAAAAAATAACATTAAAAGACCCTAAATCAAAATAGAATAAGCTATCCCGAGAAATCTAAAATCAATTTTCATATATAGCATTAGTGGATTTATTGCATTGATCAGTCTAGTCCTAACATTAAGACATAGACTTATCTAATTGGTTCTTAGGTACCTATATAAAAGGAAACACTAACCCACATAAGCTTATCTTAACTATCAATGCATCTAACTTTTCACCCATCACCTATCTCCCCTTTATACCATCTTTAAATCATGGGATTATGAGCTTACTTGACACAAGGTGATCAAGATGCCATTTTATCAACCAAATCATGCTAATGCAAAGCATTAAAGAGGCTTAATTTCATTAATCTAATCTGTTGGGTGAATATTTTGTCATCAGCTAACTGATGGCAAAATGGGTATATCAACCACAGTACAAGGAAATTTATACGACAAAAAGTGTGGTTTTACCACATCACAGTGAGATAAATCTGTCCTCTCATCAAGGGGAAGATCCCTATTCTAAAATACTTATATATGAATAAGAACTGAAAATAACACTCAGGGTAGGATAACACCATCCATCTCTCTTTTTTCAGAGATGATGTTCACAGAGCAAAAGATAAATCCTGGTTGATGACTGAAAACATTCCTCTTCCTTCAAAAATGATGTTCAACAAATAGTAGAAAATATTCTCAGGTAGTAACTAGGTCTATGAGAAACCCATGAAATCAAAAAGTCTTTTGTTGCTTCCTTTGCTGATCTAAAGTCTACGTAACAATAGAGTAAAGTAGAGCTCAAAGTCTTCACCTAAAACTACAATAGATAAAAAGATCACGAAGGATAAAAATAGCTCAAAGTCTTTCTGATATCCATTAGAATGTCTTCAGATAATTTCCACATACACTTTTCTTATTTAATCAAACAAATGAGAGATTATTAGGAAAGGAAACATAAGAATGATCCCCTAAATAACCCAAATTATTTCAACACAATGTCTGAAAATAACCTGTTTCTCATTCATTCAAGAAGATATGATTTACAAGCTGAGATCAAAGTCTCAAGAAGTATCTCAATTTTTGTAGAGTTTTTTCTCTTAATTATCCATAGATGCTTTACAAAAGAGGTTCCCTCTCTATATATAAGGAAAAACTTTCAAAATTGGAAAAAGACTTAAATATTGAAAACTTAGTCAAAGATGAGTCACTATTGACTTTGGCACTTTTCAAGATTTTTACATGTAATTACATATTACAAAAGTACATGTGAAAATGTCCCAATTAAATTACAAATTGCATGAGAAGAATGAATAAGAAAGTATAGAAGAATAGTTCAAATTTTGTCACCAGACTTCTTCAAATCAGCATCATACATGGTGATAGATGCTTATATTCTGATACTATCTGGCACAATAGTACTTTTGAAGATCATCTTAGCTCTGACCATATCATCTCTCACTACTGTGATTGACTTGACGTGACTGGTTAACCTATTTCTCAGATTGTCCAGAGTTAATTGATTATCTAAAATACTATCCACAAAAGTCATTGAGAATGCTTTTTCCTTGAATTTCCTTCAGATCATACCTTCAAACTCCTGAATCATTTCCTCTACTGAAATGAATTAGTTGTCTTAAGAGGTGAGTCTGCAAGGAAACTCCTCTAATTTGTTCAACAAATTGGTGTTGCTTTCTTCATTAGCATCCTTGGAAGATTTGGGGTCGCTGATCAGTTCCTTAAGTACCCAGATCCTATATATCAGTTATTATTTGATTTCAATATAAGAATCTCTATTAGAAATGATGCCGATTGATACTAAGGTTTGTTTCTTCAGTGCTTTCATCTCTTTCCACTTGCTAAGATATTTGTTTATGCTTTCAATATCTTGAGAAATAATAGAGATAAGGTCTTCTAACTCTGTTGTCATTTTCTTCATTTTACCTATCTTCTCAGCCACCTATGTAAACAAGGAAATCCCTTATGTATGCATCTTATCTAGGTAATCTTTAGGTACTTTTCCCTTTAGATAGGTCTTCTCTACTTTCTAGATTATAGGATCATCTATGGAGAAAGCCTTTGGAGTTGCCACTTCTAGAGCAAAAGTGAATCTCCTGATCATTGTGGTTAATTGTTCTACTTTTGATTTGTAATGATATTTCATTTCTCTCTCTCTCTTTGTCAAATTTCTAGACCATGATATCTATCACAGATTGAAAATCACTTTTAACATGCTCGTGAGTTATTTTCCCTAACTCAATTCGAGAAATAGAGTATCTGCTCATATCAAAATTCTTAAGAGTCACATCCTTAGGGGGTTTAGCTATCTCCAAAAATTTGTGCCCCTTAACTCCAATCTTTTTGAAAGAATTTTTGGCTTATTTGGGGTCTTAGCTTTCACTGGTACTATCTTACCAAAGTTAAAGTCATCTAGAGAGATGGCTTGCTTTTTCCTTTTAGGTGTGAAAGTTGATAACCAATACGGGAGAGCATAAGCACTTACAGTAGCAATAGTCCCTATAGTTGGTGTCACTGGGGTAACACCTACACTACTGGTGAGAAAAATGGGCATAGTGGGTGTATTAGGCATAGTATCAGGAAAAATTGCACCTATCGTTGACTGGCCAAAGGGAACTATCTCTGATGTAGAAAGAAGGGGATGACAGACTAGGGATGGATCCTAATAATCAAAGAGCATCCCCAAAAGTGCCTTGAGGGTCACCAAAAATAAATCTAAAAGGAGAGGCAGCTCTAGAAGAAGGAATACTAATGGGAGAAATAGGTGAAGGAGTTAAAACAAGAGAGTGGGGTGGAGAAGAAGAAATGCCTGTATCTAGTTGCACACCTTCTTGTAGAAATTGAGCTTTTATCCCCTATTGATCTATAGACCTATCATATGTTTCCATCTATTCTGCTACTTTTTCTTGGGTTATTTGTTTCTTAACCCCCATATCTGTTGACTCTGGCTCTTTCTCGACAACTTTTGATTTCTTTGATACAAAAATGATTCTAGGCTTATGGGGCCTGGAAGGAGAAGGAACATTGCTCTTATTCTTTGTTATTTTTTTTGCTCTCCTCTTTATCTCTTTTTGGAATTCAACCTCTGATCATGTGATGAATTCTTTTAATGTGATCCCTTCATTTGCTAACTAATCGTTGGTGTTAGCCAATATTGGTTCAAATCTCATCCTTAAAGAGGTCAACTCTTTTTGAGACCATTAGATCAGAGGGAGAGGAGAGTTAGTGACTTATTCAGAAAGATACCTACTATTTACCAGATCTCTATCATCTACTAGATTTGGAGGAATATCTGTGAGCCCTAGATATTCTATTTTCTCAAGAGATAGTCTTTTGTAGTCCATTTTCCTGATATCTTCTACTATCTTTAAATCTATCCAGACGTCTTCGATCATGGGCTCATGGAACTGAGTCTTTCTCCTAATCATGTTTTGACACCTCTATAATCAAATTTAGACCTTCTTTTGAAATGCTTCATGGTGACAAGTTGTATTTCGATCTCCATTGCCCTTGCTTTTGTAGCAATCAACACTGAGTACCTGCCAATTTCAATGGGGAACCTAAAACTTGGTTTCTTCAGTTCCATCTAATTATTGTGTATAATAGTAATTTGTCTACATAGATCCATCAAGATCAATTTATCAAAAGGAAATATAGGGAGCATATAGGGATAGCCTTGGAAAAAGCCAACTCAAAGATAGCAAAAAGTAGGGAACTATAAGAACATACAACTGAAGTCATTGACAATAGTCTAGGCTTCATCTGATACTCTCTTCTATTCTAATTGAGGGTCAAAAAAATACAAAAATAGCATGAAAAAGGCATCATTTACCCTCTTAAAGTGATGGATAGATCCCTTTAACATTAGCTGATGGTAATATTGATATACCGGGGTGGTTTTTCTATCTCCCTTTGACGTCAAACCTAGAAAGGTTCTCATTGAAGCTACACTATACACTAGGTATGAAGTCATATAGAACTTGGAAGTAGTAGGCACCTTTGTCAATCTCTCATGTAGAGCGTTGCTGATCTGTTCACCCCAAAAAATGACTTGTTTCCCTTAGAGGATTATCTTAATGAAGGGATACATCCATTCATGAAATTGAGAAGAAGAGGGTAAACCTCATACTCTGCTAAGAAGAGTAATTAAGTCACCAAATTCTTTTATAAAGTCACTCCTTAGAAAGTTTTGTGGCCATCTAGACAAGTTGGCTCTGGGAGTCTTGAGCCATCTGTTGTTGATCACCTTATTCACCTTCTCGAGATCTTTGTTGTATTCCTTTTATGCTTTGACGAAGTTGATCTTCAATACTTCAGTAACAAGAGGACACATGAAAACTTTATCGATGAACTTGGGGTCCAATAAAATTACTATGTTGCCACTAGCATCTGACATAGCTCTGGTCTCTTTGTTATATAATTGGGCACACTAGAGGATGAATTCTATGTGATGTGATGCCACATGAAAAGAGGAGACTAGATGAATGTTGCTTTCAATTATCCTTTTCATTTTTGAGCTCAAATTTTTCACCTTGGTTCTCTCTATGAGCTTGGCCATATCTACACAACCGATCTCTGTGTCCCTAATGTCATCATCATTAGAAGTGACCAAGGTGATTAGGAAAACACCTTGATATTGGTACTTCATCATCTACAACTTATTTGGAGAAGCTTCAGTCATTAGGATGAGCCTTTTTTGAAAGTAAGTTGATGAAGAAGGTTCTCAAGGAGAAATTGTGATAAGAGTCATGATCACGCAATTAGGGGAAAATTTGAAACAAAGGGAAAATTTCACATTGGGTGATCATGACTAGGGAAATGTGCTTGAAAGGGGTGAGGTGAGAGTAGGTCAGAAAGTGGAAGGAAAGGGGAGTGGGCTCAAAAAATGGGGAAAATGAAAATTTCTTAGAGTTAGCAAAAAATGGGGAGAAGGTATGCATGGGTGGCAAAAATTGCCACCCTTGCATGTGGAAGAGGTTTCTCATGCATAAGCAGCAAAAATTGCCACCTGTGCACATTGGGTTAGCAAGGATGGATTAGCGACAAAAAATGTTGCCTATGCATATTTGAAGTACATTGGGTTGTGCATAGGTAGTGATTTTTGCTGCCAATGCATTGTAGGTAAAGTCATTGTGTAAGGGAAGTGAAATTCATCACCCTTGCACAAGTTGGTGAGGGGTTTGTAAAGGTGGTGAATTTTATTGCCTTTACATAGGTTGGATGCCCACATGTAAGGGCAGTGATTTTTGCTACCATTACGTGGGTTAAGTTGTCGATGGGGGAAGAGAAGAGGTTTTTCACCACCCAAATCACATCTGCATGGGGAAAAAGAGGAAGGAGGAGAAGAAAAGCATAAAAAACCTACTAGCGAAAAAGAAGAAATAACAACAAAAAAAATGAGAATAAAAAACACAAACAAAAACAAATACAAAACATTGCCTAAAGACCAACGTGAAATGGCGCTCCAATCTGGCAAAAATGTGCTTCCTCTAGTTTTCTTGATCATCTAGGGGCAGGGAGGAGGAGAAGCAATGGAAGAATGGATTGAAATGAGGGAGGAAAGAGATTAAATGGGGGAAAAAAATTCCCCCAACCACTCAATGTGTGCGGCCATTAATGCCACACATGAAAATCAAGGCCGTGCATGGGTGGCAAAAATTACCACCTCTACATGGGAGGCTGAAAAGAGATGTAGGGGCAGTGAAATTCACCACTCCTGCATGGAAGCATCAAAAGATGCAAGGGAGGCAATTTTTTCCATGCTTGCATGATGGATGCAAGGGTGGAAAAAATTGCCGCTCTTGTATAGAAAATGCAAAAAAACATGTAGGGGCAGCAAAAATTGCCACTCCTACATGTTAGCTCAAGAAAATCACTAACTCTGAGAGATAGGGGAAAATTGTCATCTGGCTGCATCAAGATGGTAACAATTTTCACATTTTTGGGAAAACATAACAAGGGAACACTATGAGCTTTGAATGCTGCCAGTTGAACAAACACAAGAACAAGAGAAACTTTCCTTGAAAGATGAATTAAGAGAGATAAAAAAAACATGAAATAGACAAGTTTCGTAGGGGTTGTTCCAAAAATGAGCATAGCTGATTTTGGGAACAACATAATCTAACTTTGGTTTTGCTAGGTCTTTACTAATGAAAAGGCATCATGTTTTTTCTTTACCTCTTATCATTGGTTTATGTAGACATACATCTCATGATTCTCATTTCTTTTTCCCACATTTAGTTTATTGCCTAACTTGATTTATGTATTTTCATTAGATCTTTAACCATAACCACATTATATCTCCATGAATATAAACAAAAAACATCAAATATGATCAAAACATCATATATCTATCTATGATGAAACATCATGAACCATATTATACATCATCTACCTATCATAAGTATCATCTTATCCATCTATCATTAAGCATAATATAAGATCATGTCATAAACCACATCAATAACCATAATTGAACCATTCATTATCATATCCATGAAAGAAACAAAAAAATCATCCATAAGTCATCACATGCCTAAAGCTACTGAGTACACATCTCATAAGCATAAAACATCCAAAACATCAAAACATGTAAACCATGAACTAGAAACATACATCACATATATATATATATATATATATATATATATATATATATATATATATATATATATATATATATATATATATATATATATATATATATATATATATATATATATATCACGAGCATAATAAACATCATCATATACATCATGCCCCTAAAATAAATAATATGTGTAATAATGTATTAATCACTCTCTCTCATGTACATATCACATTATCAGTATGTAAGTTGGTATCAAAATCATATACATCTATATCATATCATATAATATCACACCCCTAGGGTACCAATACCACTATCCACTCCTAATCCTATATCTATGCTACCATTTGGTGTCAGTCCTCCTAGGATGCCTATATGTCCACTCACTATAAAGGCCCACTACACTAGAGTTGATACCGCTAGTCCACCTACTAAACTAGCCCTGTACTCTCCCCATCTTGGCTACTTTGGACACTATTCCAACACTATGGCTTCATAATATCTCAACTCCTCAATTGTGGCCAAGTATCATGTCATAGAGATCATACTTGATGGCCCTCCTATTGGTGCTATCATTACTCCTACCCTCTGCCTCAATGTATCCCTCTCTTGGGTCACCAAACCAAGGGAGGTCTGAGCTTGATCACTCTCTATTATAATAGTGGTAACCTAACCCTATAAAGTGATAATTTGGCCCTATAATGTGGACAACTATCCTCGTAAACCTATAATTTGAACCTATATAGCTACCAGTGCTACCGCTACCTATCCATGTTGACCACCATCTTACACCTATGCCCTATCTAGATCCACATTCATGGATTAGCCCCATCATCCCATCTAAAATCAACTACTACATATAGGGTATAATACCATGCCACATATCCATCAACAAAACTAGCATCATCTATCACTACTCTGGCTAATAAATCCTCATGATATAGTACTACATGTTGTGGTTGTGGCTTTGAAAGTATAAACTCTACATCCTCCCTCCTGTATCTCATAAAATGAGTTGAAATCCCTTGAATGAGATTGAAATATCTCTAAACTCTGTCAATGAGATGATCTCAGTCTCACCATGTTGCCTCCCATAAACCCACCTCTAGCTCTACAAAAATAGAGTGTGATAGCTATAGAGGGCCCACCTAAGCCAACCCACTTATGGCCTTCAAATCACATCACCCATAACCAACCCATCCAACACTTATTGAAACTAGTCAATGTCCATCACACCTCTACCTAATCCGGTTAATATATAATCTCCCTTCTACTAAACAAAGCCCACTATTAAATGTACCTATTTGTATCCCTACCATGGTAACCCCAATGGCTTTAGCACCCTAATGTGCTCATATGCCCAATAATGGAGCATGAACCTAAAACTAATCCCATATCACTGATGAACTCAGAATCCCCATAGCTACTTGTAAATATGGACCAACAAAATATGAACCCACTCAAACACTAACTTACCCAACAACATCTCTACCAATACTCCTAACAACAAATACAAAAATTTAGCCCTACTTAGATCTTGTGATGCAAAATAAGAAACTATCATTATCATCATAGTCATCAAACATCAATCCTCTAGAGCCCTCTAGTATAAAGGCCTATAGTTAAATTTTATAGAATGCCACCAACATAGACCTAATCCTCTCTATATAACATCCCCATATGGTAATTCCTCTCCTTGCTCTCAATGTGGTAAATTAGTTCCCCCCAAATGGGCAACTATGTAATCTTATACACATCCTCTAGTAAGATGGTAATCTATCAGGTTGGCAACAAAAATGTGTTCATGGTCAGGTCCCATTTCTCAATGAGAGCCACAATCATAGCCATATCCCATGGTAGGTGCTAATAGTGAACCATGGCTCTAAGGCTAACCTCCTCCATGTGAATCCACTCGTCCTCAATCATCCCATTATGGATCTTTGTGACAATCCTAAGAACCTGATCCCTCATCTAGATTTAGTCTCGAGCCTACAAAATAAACCTAGTTAGCATGCATGCTTAGTTTTCCATTTTCCATTACTCAATTTACCTACAACAACCTATTTTTGATCATTATCTCAACAACATTACCTCTATCATTTAAAAGCAACCAATCCCACCCATAAATAATTCAACATCTACCCTAACCTATCACACCAATCCCTAATGATTCCCTCACAAACATCTAACCTACCCTAAAAATAATTCAAAACCTACCCTAATCCTATCACACCAATACCTAAATATCTCTAACAACCATATTAACCTATCGCTACATACACTTACCCTATCCATTAAACTAACCCACACCCCTTAAAACATTCTAAAACTCTTTTTTCTATTAAAACTTACCTTCCCCAAACACTTGACCACTAATATTCACTATGACCACCGATGGTTAGGTCGATTTTATCCTTCGGTGGTTGACTATTGATGGTTAGGTTGAACCACCGATGGTCACTATGTGTGATCACCAATGGCAAAACCCTTGAACTACCTACCTAAAAACTATAAAAAATAATAGAATTTAAAGAAATAACTACCTTATCCTATCTTATATCCTACCCCCAACCCAAATATTCCCTCAATTTCAAATTTAACTTTTAACCACTAATTTTTCCAAAATGTAAACTTAGGTCAACCCTCCTAAAAACCTACCAAAATAATCACAAAATTACTTACATTTAACTTCAAACAACAACCAAATAACTAACTAAATTTTTTAAAACACCCCTACCTCATTCCTTGACCACTGTTGAGGATAGATTCCATGCCCTACTGCTTAGCCACACCCTCTTCTACCCTACATATATGGGCCTAGATGATCTCCTCAAACATAGACTCAACCAATCAATAATCCATACCTTACCCAAACACCCAATCAACTCTTACAGTAAAATGCTAAAGGAAAAAAATATTCAAATACATGGAAGCACAAAGGTAAAAATGTCAAAATTGAAAATGAAAATTCATTTTCACTTTTTATATTCTACACTTTTAATGTTTTACCTTAACTATCAATGATCATGGTGACCATTGATAGTTGACCTTGGAAACCCTAACCATCAATAGTTAGGGCATCTATTTTAATTTTTTTTGGCATCTATACTAAAGTGCCTAAATTTTAGAGATCACTTAATCTCCCCCAAACCAAAACTTAAAATTTTGGATATTAACCTTCTCTAACCAACCATTAAAGCATACCCACCTCGATGATTGGTCATTTTTGGCCTAAACTATCGCATATTTTTGTGGCTACCTTGCTTGGGTTTTTTGACCACATTGACCAATCTTGCCATGCTAAACATTTGCAATTTGAACCACCTCTTGCACAACCAAACCATTTATATTTTTCAAGGGATCACTTCCTACCTTAGATATCTACAAAAATACCAACCCTATCTAGGTGACTTATAGTGTAACTTGATCAGTTATAACCAACACTATGGATCAGTTACCCTATCACTTATCCTTCTAGAATTGACCTTATTTTTACCAATATTGGAAATCTTAGTCTTTGTGTGATCTTGAATATTACACTTAGTCATATTTTTTGCACATTTTTACATTTTAAATACCCAACCCTTTTTGTCACTAACCTCATGACTCACCATATACCACTTATCAAACCCTGACCTAATTTCAATTTCACCTTATTAACTATTGGTTTGAGGGGGAGCACCTCCTCCCATACTCAGGGTACCAAACCTTTGACCAGTAATCTATTTTTGTTTTACTTGTTAATTCCAAGTTGCATACCAAAAAATGGAAAAAAATGTAGACACCAAAATTTTGCACACTATAGTTTCGATTATTGAAACACCCCTAGGCCTTCTTGAACCACTAACTAACCCATCAGACCCTGAGTCTAGTTAGATACTTAACTAACTAAACTTATTAACTCACTAAATTGAACATTAATCCACTTCTTTCAATCCACCTTGACCCCTTTTACCTTAGACACTTAATCATTAATAGTCAACTTAACCATCGATGGTTAGCCTGACCATTAATGGTTAGGTTCCTTCCTCATACTTACACAAACTAGATATGTGTGAGATAATGAGGCATAATTTAATATGTTCACCTTATGTGGTGTGAATTAACTCCCAAGAAACATAATTATCTACCTCCACATATGGAACCTTCTATCCTCAATCTCTCTTTTCCTATAAAATAAAGGAAGTAAGATGTGAAATGGATCCATCCATCATCATAAGAACTCTTACATATAGGTATTCAATCTTTCTAGCGTCCAGTCTTCCTTCAAAAACTCAAAAACAACAAAAGAGACCTGAACCTCTACCAAATTTGCTTTTGAGTTTAAAGTAATATTACTCTAGCAAAATTAATCTAACCTTCAACCATCAACCATCTAGTAAGCTATAGGTATATTTTACTTGTTTTTTATTTCATTAGATTTCTAACCCCCTGACTTAATCAAACCTATTTTCACATTGTTTCTCAAATTCTAAATCTTTAATAGAACCATTATCATACCATTCACCCATTATGAAATTCTTTTTAAAGTACATTCAAAAATCCACAAGCAACCACTGATGGTTATTATAACCACCAATGGTCACCCCCAACCATCGATGGTCAACTTAACCACTGACGATTCACCCAACCACCAATGGTCACTGCTGTAAAAAATAACAACAAGATATTTTTATCTCCTTAAATCCAACCAAACCTAACTTTCTATGTCCCTCCCTATTCATAGACCCTTTCTGATTTTTTGAACCTAACTTCACCCACTTTAGCATGACTATTGACCCTTTTTTTCTATATTTAGTCATTTTCTTTAATAAGAATTCTACTTTCTTCTTGTATTGCATTTAATTTTCTTTATGAAAGTACCTTAATTTTATCTCTTTCAACTTAATTATTATTATGAGTGGATTGATAGCCTCCTAACAAGCTAATATTTCTCAAATCTAGCTCACGATAGTCAATACACCCAACTATCTTACTAACAACCCCTTTATTAGTGCTTTATTATCTATAGGTTATTCCTTCCAAGCCAAAGAGGAGTTCACCATCTTTGTTTGGATTACACTCACATCACCAACTAGGTATTTATACCACACCCTTATTATTAGTTCTAATATTTTTCCAAAATTAGGAAATGATAAAAAATTAAGAGAATCACACACACCTCTAGTTTATGAAGATATTTATATAAGTATATTTTTGGATCATGTTATGACTAGTCTATATCACTTTCCTAGATACTAGGATCCCTCTAGCTGACTTATCCTTGAGATGATTGTAATTTTCCTTTAACTATTCATGCATCTCACCCCTCCCTCAGCTTAGCCCAGTTTGATCCTATTCCCACTCCCTCTTTAGCTAAGTCTCTTCCTATTTCAAATCTTATTAATCATTCAGTTGAGCCTCATCTAGTCTCTCCACCATCCCCACCTTCCCTTGGTGATGGTTTTTTCCCTTTACCATAGCTTTCTCCTTTGCCCACCAAATGGGTTGATGAACCATATTTTGATATTCATAAAGTTACCAATCATTAGACTAGAGACTATTAATTATAGTAGCATTCCTTATCTTCTATGTCCACTCCCTCTATTAGTACACCCACAAAGTCTAATAACAATCTTATCTATTTATTCCATATTATAGATAATCATTCCTTCATTCATTATCACAAGATATGATAATATATAGACACCTTACATCCCATTATTCCTCATCCCACAAATAAGGTTATACCTCTCCTAAAATTATTACCTAAATATATTTACAAATATGGATAGGTATATTATTTATGACACCAATGTGGTACCCATCACACTTATCGTTAATCTCATCCTTTAGTAGCATCTCAAGGACCACCTCATGACCATTCTTGTGCCTACCACCCTTCCTCCCACAAGTTGCCCTCATAAGAAGGCCCTCATTTATTAACCCTATTGAGAAGTGTTGTAATTGATGTCAAGGTTTATATTATTTGATGTCAAGGATGATGTCATTGATTTCAAGGTACATCTACTGAAGATGCATGGTGAGTGATCTATGAGGTATGAACTTGTGTGCCTGATGTGACTAGGAAGCCATGTGATAAGAGAGAATTTGAAACCAAAATATTATCTCTCTATTGAGAGAGAATTTGAAGGAAACCTAATGATTCTTATTATTTTTATGCCAAGTTTCAAGCTAAGGTAAGCATGTTTGAGTACTAATCTTTGAGTACAAGATGTCTTGAGAAGCCTAGTCATATGAAACTCAATCATATCATGAGCATGCACATAATGAGAATTAAGAGGTATGTAAAAAATTATAAAATTATTTGAGTAAAATTTAAGGAAAGTGATCAAGGTGTATAAGCATCAAATAATGTTTTAAGATCAATTGTCAAGCTTCAAATGCTTAATAAGCCTAGTAATGACACTAGTCATAGTTTGTAAAGATATAATGAGAAGGATTAAGCATGGTGACCTAGGGATATAGATGAATATATGAATAATAAGATGTATAAGGTTTTTAATAATGATTATGAGGCTTTGGATCACTCATTTGATTCTCAAGTTAAGCCTACATGGGTAAGACCTACAAACCTAATGTGTAACTAAATGACCTCTAAACCCTAATCAGTGTAATGAGGTAACATGAGCTGCTAACAAGACATATGAAGAATTTTTTACATTGTTTAAGTATGTGAGATTTTTTATGATCATGTGTATGAGGTGTAAATCACATGGAAATATACTTGAAGGTTAGTTTCAAGGCCTAATGTGACTTACAGGTCAAAGCCTAGAGAGAAAAGAGAAACAACATGGCCTAATAGGGTGTGAGATTATATTTACAACGAAAATATGGAAAAATAAGTGTTTTAATAGGTATTTCATGTTGTTTAAATTATTTTTACCAATTTTTAGGTCAAAATTTGAAGGTTAAGAGAAAAAGTGTTTTGTGGTCTCTTGTGTGCACAAAATGAAGGGTTCTCAACATGAGAAGGAATTAAAAGTGTTCATTGTAAATAATAACCTATAAATGATAACTTGAGACATTAAATTTATATGGTTAATTTTCATATATCAAATTTATAAGCATTGGTTTTTGTAATGAGGGACTAAGCTTTATGAATGATCGTTAAGACTGTAAGATGGTTTAAACCCTCAAAGAACCCTAATAATGACCTGATATGAATGATATTGTTATAAAGTGATAAAAATATATTTAAAAAAATATTTAAATTATTTTATGTTGTATTAAACTCTCCTAGGCACCTCTAGGTGTGATCTGTTTGTTAGGTGAGTGAGTGGAACATAAAAAAAAGACCTTATTTCTCAGAGATTTTCTTTAGAAGTTAGAGTTGGCCAAGTAAAAGTTGATAAATGGATGGAGGATAATGATTTATAATTATATTTTATGTCCATTTTGTTTTATACTAAGGTTCCTAACACTAGTTGTGATAAACTAGTCTTATATGTTGACTAATCACTAATAGGCCTAATGGTACAAACAATGAGAAAACCAAGTAGAAGTAAGAAGTTGATTAGGGATGTGATATAATGGATAAAGGATTAATAAAAGTTTATTCATATGTTTTTAAATAATTTTAATACATTTTCATGTTGGATATATGTTTTAGATGTCAGTGGATATGATGATGATGTTACTCATAAGTTGGCATGTCTAGTGAAGATGAGACAGTGAAGGTGCAAGTTCATGAGATTGGTCTTGAAAACCAATATTTTCATTTAAATAATTTTTAATAACTATAAAATATTATAAAAAATAATGGATAATACATACATTAACCAAAAAATAATATCATATTAATTAGGTACTTTATCTTAGGGCATAGAAACTCAAATTCATCATTATAACTTGCTTACCCAGAATTGCTAATTTGCCTTGAAGACCAGTCATGGTGATTTTGACCTTAAAAACCTATAAAACTAATTTCAAAAAATATTGATGCATTTTATTATCCATGATATAATTGAGATGCTACCACTAACCAATTTAAAGAAACTCCATAGTTTATAGGGTAAGATCTAGTCAATTTGATGCTTCATCTCTCAATTAGCAAACAAGTCCCATCCATTTACACACATTTTGAAGAATGGAGTTTAATTTAAATGGGATGATAAATTCCAAATAAATTTTCAACAACTTAAATAATATCTTGTTAATCCACCTATTCTATTACCTCCTATGTCAGGAAATCCATTCTTGTTATACCTATTAGCTATCGACCATGTTCTAAGGGCACTCTTTGCTCAACATGATGACAATGGAAAAGAGCATGTTGTATACTACCTAAGTCATACATTGGTTATGTATGAACATAACTATGCACCTATTAAAAAATCTTATCAAGCCATGGACTTCAAAGCTCAAAAACTATGCCATTACATGTTGAATAAAAAGACCGTGGTCATTTCAAAAGTAGATCCACTCAAGTATCTAATATATAAAATATATTTGAAAGGTATAATGGATAAATGAATCATGATTATTAGTGAGTTTTTTTAATGAGGGACTAAGCTTTGTGAATGATCGTTAAGACTTTAAGATGGTTTAAACCCTCAAAGAACCCTGATAATGACCTGATATGAATGATATTATTTTAAAGTGATAAAAATATATTTAAAAAAATATTTAAATGATTTTATGTTGTATTAAACTCTCCTAGGCACCTCTAGGTGTGATCAATTTGTTAAGGTTATTATATGGTTAAGGTTCATAGATCAAATTTATAAGCATTGGTTTTTGTAATGAGGGACTAAGCTTTATGAATGATCGTTAAGACTGTAAGATGGTTTAAACCCTCAAAGAACCCTAATAATGACCTGATATGAATTATATTGTTATAAAGTGATAAAAATATATTTAAAAAAATATTTAAATTATTTTATGTTGTATTAAACTCTCCTAGGCACCTCTAGGTGTGATCTGTTTGTTAGGTGAGTGAGTGGAACATACAAGAAAGACCTTATTTCTTAGAGATTTTCTTTAGCAGTTAGAGTTGGCCAAGTAAAATTTGATAAATAGATGGAGGATAATTATTTAGAATTATATTTTATGTCCATGTTAGTTTATACTAAGGTTCTTAACACTAGGTGTGATAAGCTAGTCTTATAAGTTGACTAGACACTAATAGGCCTAATGGTACAAATAATGAGAAAACCAAGTAGAAGTAAGAAGTTGATTAGGGATGTGCTATCATGGATAAAGGATTAATAAAATTTTATGGAGATGTTTTTAAATAATTTTAATACATTTTCATGTTGGATATATGTTTTATATGTCAATGGATATGATGATAATGTTACTCATAAGTTGACATGTCTAGTGAAGATGAGACAGTGAAGGTGCAAGTTCATGAGATTGGTCTTGAAAACCAATATTTTTATTTAAATCACTTTTAATAAATATAAAATATTATAAAAAATAATGGATAATACATACATGGATCAAAAAATAATATCATATTAATTAGGTACTTTATCTTAGGTCATAGAAACTCAAATTCATCATTATAACTTACTTAGCTAGAATTGCTAATTTGCCTTGAAGACCAGTCATGGTGATTTTGACCTTAAAAACCTATAAAACTAATTTCAAAAATATTTATGAATTTTTATTATCCATGATATAATTGAGATGCTACCACTAACCAATTTAAAGAAACTCCATAGTTTATAGGGTAAGATCCAGTCAATTTGATGATTCATCTCTCAATTAGCAAACAAGTCCCATCCATTTACACACATTTTGAAGAATGGAGTTTCATTTCACTAGGATGATCACTTCCAAATAAATTTTCAACAACTTATAGAATATCTTGTTAATCCACCTATTCTAATGCCTCCTATGCCAGGAAATCCATTCTTGTTATACCTATCAGCTATCAACCATGCTCTAGGGGCACTCTTTGCTCAACATGATGACAATCGAAAAGAGAATGTTTTATACTAATTAATTCATACATTGGTTATTTATGAACATAACTATGCACCTATTAAAAAATCTTATCAAGCCATGGTCTTCAAAGCTCAAAAACTATGCCATTACATGTTGAATAATAAGACCATGGTCATTTCAAAAGTAGATCCACTCAAGTATCTACTATATAAAATATATTTGAAATGTAGAATAGATAAATGGATCATGATTCTTAGCGAGTTTTTGTAATGAGGGACTAAGGTTTATGAATGATCGTTAAGACTTTAAGATGGTTTAAACCCTCAAAGAACCCTAATAATGACTTGATATTGTTATAAAGTGATAAAAATATATTTAAAAAAATATTTAAATGATTTTATGTTGTATTAAACTCTCCTAGGAACCTCTAGGTGTGATCTATTTGTTAAGTTAATTATATGGTTAAGGTTCATAGATCAAATTTATAAGCATTGGTTTTTGTGACGAGGGACTAAGCTTTATGAATGATCGTTAAGACTGTAAGATGGTTTAAACCCTCAAAGAACCCTAATAATGACCTGATATGAATTATATTGTTATACATTGATAAAAATATATTTAAATTATTTTATGTTGTATTAAACTCTCCTAGGCACCTCTAGGTGTGATTTGTTTGTTAGGTGAGTGAGTGGAACATAAAAGAAAGACCTTATTTCTTAGAGATTTTCTTTAGCAGTTAGAGTTAGCCAAGTAAAAGTTGATAAATGGATGGAGGATAATGATTTATTATTATTTTTTATTTCCATGTTGGTTTATACTAAGGTTCCTAACACTAGGTGTGATAAACTAGTCTTATAAGTTGACTAGTCACTAATAGGCCTAATGGTACAAACAATGAGAAAACCAAGTAGAAGGAAGAAGTTGATTAGGGATGTGCTGTCATGGATAAAGGATTAATAAAATTTTATGGAGATGTTTTTAAATAATTTTAATACATTTTCATGTTGGATATATGTTTTAGATGTCAATTGATATGATGATAATGTTACTCAAAGTTGACATGTCTAGTGAAGATGAGACAATAAAGGTGCAAGTTCATGAGATTGGTATTGAAAACAAATATTTTCATTCAAATCAATTTTAATAACTATAAAATATTATAAAAAATAATGTATAATACATACATGTGCCAAAAAATAATATCATATTAATTAGGTACTTTATCTTAGGGCATAAAAACTCAAATTCATCATTATAACTTGCTTACCCATAATTGCTAATTTGCCTTGAAGACTAGTCATGGTGATTTTGACCTTAAAAACATATTAAAATAATGTGAAAAAATATTGATTCATGTTTATTATCCATGATATAATTGAGATGCTACCACTAACCAATTTATAGAAACTCCATAGTTTATAGGGTAAGATCTAGTCAATTTGATGCTTCATCTCTCAATTAGCAAACAAGTCCCATCCATTTACACACCTTTTGAAGAATGGAGTTGCATTTCACTGGGATGATCAATTCCAAATAAATTTTTAACAACTTAAAGAATATCTTGTTAATCCACCTATTCTATTACCTCCTATGCCAGGAAATCCATTCTTGTTATACCTATCAACTATAGACCATGCTTTGGGGGCACTCTTTGCTCAACATGATGAAAATGGAAAAGAACATGTTGTATACTACCTAAGTCATAAATTGGTTATTTATGAACATAACTATGCACCTATTAAAAAATATTATCAAGCCATGGTCTTCAAAGCTCAAAAACTATGCCATTACATGTTAAACAAAAAGACCATGGTCATTTCAAAAGTAGATCCACTCAATTATCTACTATATAAAATAGATTTGAAAGGTATAATGGATAAATGGATCATCTTATTAATTTTTTGTAATGAGGGACTAAGATTTATGAATGATCGTTAAGACTTTAAGATGGTTTAAACCCTCCAAGAACCCTAATAATGACCTGATATTGTTATAAAGTGATAAAAATATATTTTAAAAAATATTTAAATGATTTTATGTTATATTAAACTCTCCTAGGAACCTCTAGGTGTGATCTATTTGTTAAGGTTATTATATGGGTAATGTTTATAGATCAAATTTATAAGCATTGGTTTTTGTAACGAGGGACTAAGCTTTATGAATGATCGTTAAGACTGTAAGATGGTTTAAACCCTCAAAGAGCCCTAATAATGACCTGATATGAATGATATTGTTATAAAGTGATAAAAATATATTTAAAAAAATATTTAAATGATTTTATGTTGTATTAAACTCTCCTAGGCACCTCTAGGTGTGATCTGTTTGTTAGGTGAGTGAGTGGAACATACAAGAAAGACCTTATTTCTCAGAGATTTTCTTTAGCAGTTAGAGTTGGCCAAGTAAAGGTTGATAAATGGATGGAGAAAAATTATTTATAATTATTTTTTATGTCCATGTTGGTTTATACTAAGGTTCCTAACACTAGGTGTGATAAACTAGTCTTATAGGTTGACTAGTCACTAATAGGCGTAATGGTACAAACAATGAGAAAACCAAGTAGAAGTAAGAAGTTGATTAGGGATGTGCTATCATGGATAAAGGATTAATAAAATTTTATGGAGATGTTTTTAAATAATTTTAATACATTTTCATGTTGGATATATGTTTTAAATGTCAATGGATATGATGATAATGTTACTCATAAGTTGACATGTCTAGTGAAGATGAGATAGTGAAGGTGCAAGTTCATGAGATTGGTCTCGAAAACCAATATTTTCATTTAAATCACTTTTAATAACTATAAAATATTATACAAAATAATGGATAATATATACATGTACCAAAAAAGTATATCATATTAATTATGTACTTTATCTTAGGGCATAGAAACTCAAATTCATCATTATAACTTGGTTACCCAAAATTGCTAATTTGCCTTGAAGACCAGTCATGGTGATTTTGACCTTAAACACCTATAAAACTAATTTCAAAAAATATTGATGCATGTTTATTATCCATGATATAATTGAGATGCTACCACTAACCAATTTAAAGAAACTCCATAGTTTATAGGGTAAGATCCAATCAATTTGATGCTTCATCTCTCAATTAGCAAACAAGTCCCATCCATTTAGACACATTTTGAAGAATGGAGTTTCATTTCACTGGGATGATCACTTCCAAATAAATTTTCAACAACTTAAAGAATATCTTGTTAATCCACCTATTCTATTACGTCCTATGTTAGGAAATCTATTCTTGTTATACCTATCAGCTATCGACCATGCTCTAGGGGCACTCTTTGCTCAACATGATGACAATGGAAAAGAGCATGTTGTATACTACCTGAGTCATACATTGGTTATGTATGAACATAAATATGCACCTATTAAAAAATATTATCAAGCCATGGTCTTCAAAGCTCAAAAACTATGCCATTACATGTTGAATAATAAGACCATGGTCATTTCAAAAGTAGATCCACTCAAGTATCTACTATATAAAATAGATTTGAAAGGTAGAATGGCTAAATGGATCATGATTCTTAGTGAGTTTTACATAGAGTATGTCAATCAAAAGTTAATAAAGGGACAAGTTCTTATAGATAAACTTGTTGAAGCACCTCTCACAGACACATAGCCACTCATGATTCAATCTCCTGATGAATCCATAATGACCATCATTGACACACCACTTGAGGAGTAGCCTTGGAAGCTATATTTTGATGGTTCATTTACTACACATGGATTAGGGGTAGGCCTATTGTTTATTACACCATAGGGGGAACTAATCCCTAAATCATTCAGAATTAGTTTTCCTTATACTAACAACATGGCCAAGTATGAAGCGATTATTGTAGAAGTTTGACAAGTAGTGCATTGGCACATATCTCATCTCTAATTTTATGATTACTGTTAATTAATTATCAATTATGTTATAGATCATTTTTAGACCAAATATGACAAGTTGGTTCCATATAAAGCCATGGTTGACACTCTTAAGTAACAAATTATAAACATTTAGTTTGAGCATATACCAAGGGATAGTAACAAAACGACAGATGCCATGGCTAATATTGGCTCTCTGATTCAACAAATAGATAAAGCTAGAGAGTATCAGTTCCTCATCAAGAATTTGTTAGCATCGACTCATGAACCTTTAACCATTGCAATGATTTGTGATATTGTTGGTCCTAATTCTATTTGGTACTTATACCTTTACAACTACCTTCATGACCAAGTTTTACCACCTAAGATATCTTAAAAATAAACCAAATATTCTTTCATAGTTACACTCATTATACTCTACTTGCATCCACCCTTTACCATCATAGTTTTGATGGAACCCTACTTTGCTATTTAACTTCAATAGAGTCTACACTAGCATTAAGAGAAGTTCATGAAGGAGTATGTGGCACTCATTCTAACAGGGTTGTCCTATCTAAAAATCTCTTACATACTAGTTATTATTGACCCATAATGGATGCAGATGCCACTTCATATGTAAAAACATGTGAAAAATGTCAACGACATGCTAATCTGATTCATGCCCCATCTAAAGCTCTAAAATTGATGTTGACACCATGGCCATTTTCTACATGGGGACTTGACCTCATTGGGAAGATTAACTGCACTTCATCTGATGTCCATAAACATATCCTTACCACTAACAAGTATTTCACTAAGTGGGTTGAAGATATACCCCTCATGTGACTGGAAAGTAAATTTCCAAATTTATTTTCAACTATCTCATTTGTGACTATGGCATCCCCTCTGACATTATATCTAGTAATGGAAGATCATTCAAGAACAAAGATGTAGACTAGATACATACTAAATATAGCATCACATAACATTTTTCTATAGCATATTACCCTTAAGGTAATGGCCAAGCTAAGGCATCAAACAAAACCATTGTCAATATTCTCAAAAATACTGTCAATGATGTCGGTTGTGATTAGCACTTACAGTTATTCCCTATCCTTTGGGCATACCATACTAATCATTATACTCCCATAGGAGTTACTCCATAAACCATCTTTTATGGTACTGAAGCCATCCTTTCCATTGAGGTTGAATTGCCTTCACTATGCATCTCTTTCAAGCATGTCCTATATGATCATGACTATAGAGTAGTTCACTAGAAAGTGTTAGACCTACTTGATGAGAAATGCATAGCTATGCTCAACAATCTTCAAGTGTATTAGAACCAACTCAAAGGCAACTATAATTGATATGTTAAGTATAGAACATTTGAACTTGGTGATATTGTTCTTAAATAAAACCAAAAGAATACCATAACTGAGAAGAAGCATAAAGGGAGAATCAAACCAAACTGGATAGGGCCTTTCATCATTACTTCAGATTATGGATCAGGAGAATATAGACTTACCACACCAAATAGAGATGAACTTCCTAAGTGAATGAATATTATTCATATCAAATAGTACTATGCTTAAATGCTAAGGTGTATTTTCTATAATGATAGTTTTAGTTATGCTATTTTATTACTATTCTTTTTTATACAAATATCATCCTTATCCATCCTCTTTGTTGTATCCACTTTCTTCTTTTGACCTATCAGCCCAGTGTTTTCTAGATTCTAGCCCGTTTGACCTTGGTTTTTGCAATATGTTATGTAGTTTTAGCATTAAGGTATTTGGTTAGTTTCATTATTTGGTTCAAGTACTTTAAATAGAGATCATATTTTGGGATAGTGTGACATAATTCTTAGCAGTTACATCCTTTGTTTGTTATTCCTTTATTACCACCGGTCTTGATACTAATTATAATCACCTTTATGAAAATTAGTACCATTTATCTATGCCATTGTGTCCTTATTATAACTTCCTATGGGCAAACTAGAGGTAGAATTAAGTCTTGACATACCAACTTGCCACTTATTATGTTGTACTTTGCCTTTTTATCAATTGTGCTAGTTTTGTTTGAATTGACTACTACACTAGTCAAATTTCTCTATTGTAAGGGTAAAACTATAGTGACTTGAAGTCCTACTATGGGACTATGTAGGTAGTGCTTGATACTTGTTGAGGTCAACTCAGTCACCCTTTCCACCATGCTATCACCATTTTATGACCAACCTAAGCCATGCTCTCAACATTTTGTGATCAACATAAGCCATGCTCTCACCATTTTATGAGCAACCTAAGCCATGCTCTCATAGTTTTGTGAGCAGCCTAAGCCACACTCTCACCATTTTGCAAGCAACCTAAGTTTGAACATTCTCACCATTTTGTGATCATTAAACATTTGGTGTCTCATCGTTCTTTATCAATTTGAGATGTTTCCAAAATTCCAAAAACATTTGGAAAATCATTAAAAAAGAACAAAAACATTGACAACTTATTTCCCTTAAAGATTCTAGGAATGCTTACTAAGTTACAAGAAAATCACTTGTCATTTAGTTTCCCCATCCTTTTTGGCCTTTTTCTCTCACAAACTTGCCATTTTTCAAGACCATTCCTCTTATTCTATCACATCCATTATGTTTGTTTTCATCAATTATCACATTCTTCCCATTCCTTGGGAGAATTACATTTGGCCTAAAGTTTTTTAATTAGATATTACATCCATGGAACTATGTAGGAGACATCCACTTACCTAGTGTATATGGAGATAGCTTGGCCACCCCCTTCCTTTTATTCTATTCCCCCATTTTATTCATTTGTTAAGTTGTCACCTATTTTCTAGGGATAATATTCGTAGGGTTTTTATTACATTGTTTGTTTGTTTGTTTATTTCTACTTATTTCATTTGTTTGTCTACCTATTTATTTGATTTTATCATTATTGCCTTGATTTAGTTTATATGTGTGTATTGGGTGATTCCTTACCCACACTTATACTTGAATTCATCTATATTCATATTTTTACATTGTCATCATGGTTTCTATCATTGGTGCATTGTTTTCTATTGTGTATTGGATTATGGGAGTCAGTCCTTATGCATATTTCAAAAAAATACTCATGATGTTACACCATGATGTATATTGACATGTGATATATTAAACCTTATCTTCAAGAAGTCTATTCAGCAATGGTGGCATCTCTTCAACACCAACATCTTGATTCCATCCTAATCATATTCCAAATAAAGTAATTAAACATGAAAGAATTTCAATATTTTTTAGTTAAAATGAGCATTCCCTATTAGTAGGTTGTTCTAGTTCATCATCTTTGTATTAAGTTATCATCATCCTTGGCCAAGCTTATCATGTTTTCCATAATCGAGGTCTAATGATTATAACTACCTATGGGCAAATACTTGCACACTATCCCACCTATATTTCTTAATGATTATAACTGCCTTTGGGCAAATCATTATGTTGTCACTACTTTACTTTTTCTACCTATATAGGTGCATGTTATTATCTTGTTTGTCTGTCCTAACTAGTGCAGCTCCATCTTCTGAATGATTATAACTTCCTTTGGGAAAATCATTGTGTTATCATACCACATTGCCACTATCAGGGTACAATACTTATAACCACCTTTGGTAAAACCATTGCACACCATCCCACTTGCATTCTCAATGATCTTGACTACCATTTTATTATCATTATGTTTTCACCCCATCATTTTTCCTTTCTTTGGTCCCCTTATTTCACTTCTTTCTTTTTGAGGGACCATTTGTTGACATACATGTGTCAACTGTTCCCGTGAGGGGGCATCATATAATTATATTATCATCATTATAGTTTTAGGCATACATGAACTTTTCATTATTTGAGAAGATGTTTCTGTGATTATATGTTATAATGCCTTCCCAAATAGGTTCAAACTATAGACACCTAAAATTGGCAATTGATAACCTCTAACCAAGCTTTTGACCAATTTCTACCCAAAATACACAGTTTGGCCTAAAAACACTAAATATTATTAAATGTGTTGAAACTAACATATTAAAATGCCAATTTTATCTAGGGTATCCCTAAATGGGCTAATGTAATTTATGGACCATCTAACTTTGATCAGATCATTCTAAGTCAAAATGCCAAATTTTGCACTTGGGAACTCTAGATTGCTCTTTCCTATCAAATATCTTGCATGAGACATGTGCCTTTAATATTTTCTCTTGGTAACATACTAAATGGGATAATAGATCCAATGCATCTGATAGTGACTTCCATTTCCAATCCAGTCAAAATTTTGACCAATAACAAGGCATTCTAATCAATTTGGGTAATTTGTGCACAAAGTGCTTAAACATGCTTAAGATATAATTAACCTAAATCAAGGATTAATTAATAATTCCATGGAAAATTAATGAAAAATTATTTTTGGAAATGGATATTGAATATCTACATCATCAGGTGACCTCATTTCTTTAGAAGACATCCCTAGGCCATAAATGCCACAAATATCAAGATTCATGCCTCCCATGCCTCATCAAAGCCCTCCATGCCTATTAATTGCCACTTTTTCCAATGTCATGATGAGGATAATTACAAACTTAATTCCAAAAATTAAATTTATCCTCAACCACACATCTCAATCTCAGGATGGATGGTTCAGGTTGATTCTAGACATTCTCAAAAATCTATAAATAGAGAGGCCATGAACATCATTTATAAGACATGATTATGCAAAGTTATAATGTAGAATGATTACAAAGCATCAATAAACTAGTGTTACCATGCCAAATTAATTCTAATCCATGCCAAGCCACAAGCCAAAAGGTGCCAGGGGGAGATGGAGGTATCCAAGCTTCCATTACCAAGGACTTCATGAGCACAAAATTGAGTAAGCCACTACTACAAAGGAATTTGGAGCACCCAAGGAAGGTGAAAGAATTCTTGTGTTTTATTCCTTACTTTTTAGTTTTTTTTGTCATTTGTTTTTGGTAACTAAGATCTCCCTAGTGTCTAGGCCTAAAGATGTTATGCTATTAGTGTGTTTCTTTCAATTTGTTTTTCATTTTGGAACTAACACCATACTAACCATCCTCTCTTGAGTCAAATTCCTAGATCACACACATAACTAATCAGCTGTATTTTTTCCTTTATTATTATTATTATTATTATTATTATTATTATTATTATTATTATTATTAGTAGTAGTATTATTATTATTATTATTATTATTATTTCTTGTCTTCGCTTATTAATAGTAATCTTAATTAAGGACTAATTTTACATAATTCAATACAAGTTCATGTGAAATTAATTTAACATTGTTGCCTACATTCAAGACTACATTTCATAAGTAAATTCAAGTACATACTTTTCCTTTTACTCTAGTAATTTCATTTGCTACATTACAAGAATAAAAGGGGGTAAAATGTGGACACACAAATCAACATTAAATTTAAAATTGTGCACTTGTGATCACCGTTTCCACACAATTAGCTCATGACCTATTTCGGGGACTTTTGACCACTTTACCTAACTTTTTGTGTGGATGACCCATTCTTCAAAGTAGACAAATGACCCTAACACATGTCCATCAATACTCCTAAATAGCCTAAGATCATTCTCAGTCTTACCCATACTTTTAGTCTAGTATTTCTTTATCTTAGGACAATAAATATCTATTTGAATAATAGTTCTCCCCCTATTATCTAGTTATGCCAATAGTGTCCTCCTATCAAATAAAAAATAATTTTTGAAATGAAAATTAATGAAAAATGTTATCCCACAAGTTTATAAATCCCCATCCAAAAGAATTAGAAAATACCACTATAGAGCCACATTTCAAATTATTTTTCAAAATAGAGGTTTCCACAGTTAAAAGCACCAAAATTCTAATTTTTTATTGATAAAAAATTTCATATTTATCCCTGAGTTAAAGTTTGAATACACTTCTAGGGTCACAATTCATAATTTAAGTAATTACTCACACTAGGATTGTACTAACATCTATCATTTTGTATTAGTATTTGACACAAACCACTATATCATAGGATAAATACATGAAGCTTGATCCCTCTTCAAATTATTGGTATGTAGGCATCAATCAACATAGGGGTGTTGAGTTCAAGAACAACTTCAAATGATATCCCATTTTTCTTTCATGATTACATTCATCTTCATATGTCATTAATATATGGTTTAAAATGAACAAATAATTATATAGTGGCTCCCACATTACATCAATAAATACCACATAATATAAAAAACACATAGGCAAGGCAAACATAACCTAGAGGTTTTAGATAATTTTTACCTATCAGACAAGACCAACCTATTTTGAGAGTAGTTCCCCCTACTATTATCTTGTTCCATTTCTTATTGAAAGTAGATATTAAGAGGGGGTGAATCAGTTTCTCAAAATCTCATAATCAATTCCATTTTATTATAATGAAATAGACACTTAATCATAACCTAAACAAATCAACACATAAGCAATATCAAGAGCAATCAACACAAGTACACTTCATCTATGTGGGAAACACTCTTGGGAAATAAAACCCACTCTCAATACTAAAAATAATGGAATACCTATCTTATAAATATATCACAAACATGAAACTTTTAGACCAACATCAACTGATCAAGGAGTACCCACCCCTCAATTTAGTCTAGTGCCTACTAGACTTTTAAGTGCTCTAACTAGTAAGGAGGCTATAACCCCATAGGTGATTAAGAACCCACTAAACCACCTTAGATATAATTTTAACCACTAATCTGATGTATTATACACCTAATGATGACCTTTTCTTTTTGTAACACACTAATCTGATGTATTATACACCTAATGATGACCTTTTCTTTTTGTAACACCTACAAACCTTCTTCTCTTCTTCAGGTAGGTAGTCCTAGCTCATTCGCTCAACCAAGTCATCCTTTAGACTGTTAGGTCTAATGACTTGTTATCTCATGAACCTAATTAGACAAACATGACTGATCCTCTTCACCATTTTATTTTACTCAGTAACCTATCTCTAGTCATTTATTGAGATTATTCCTTCACTTTTGTCCGCACACCCCTCTTCACATCAAATAGGCTAATTTGGCTTAATATATATACCATATTCTCATCTAACCCATCTTAGTCAGCCAAGATGATTTCCATGCCTAATCTAAATTTTAAATATATACTTATACATATTATATGTAAGATACATACACTCCTTATGTTGGTCATTTCCCTTAAGACCCAAAACACCAAATAGGACTAATAGATACCTAAATGAATTAGGCCTACAAACCAATAAGTTACACCTAGGATTGATTGGTCCACCTTAAGCTTTCATAAATGAATGAAATAGATAAAAAATACCTCAAATATATTATTTATTACTCATTCATGGTTTTACAACACTTGTAACATCAATTCATACCTTGAACTAAGCCATTTTAGCCTACTTGCCAATAGGCCTAAAAATTAAAAAAAAACACTATCTTCTAGAACTAAAGAAAACATATGGTTTTATAAAATAAAATAATAAATAAATAACATGGATATTTCCTCCATGAACTAAAAAAAATTACTAAATCCATTAGACACTATGAAATAATCAAAACAACTTCAAACCAATTCTGTCAAGATGACCACTCAGATAAGTCATATACAATCAAACCATTTTGACTCTCTGTATCTGACCAAGAACATACCATGACATAAAATACCTTATCATAAATATTTTGGACTTATATAACAAAATAAAATTCATTGGATACTCCAACACTACTCAAATAACATAAATTTACTCCTTTAAAATGACCACTTAAACCGCCTGTAGCTTCCAACAGTACAGTCATGTAGATGTTCTTGTATAGAACATGAAAGAAAAATTTCATAAAATATAATACCCATTAATATATTATATGTGATATATACATAACTCTCAATTAGATAGTTCTCTTGTTCTAGTAACATCCATGGGTCTAACAGACTAATTCCTTAGATCACTATATCATAGTCTTCATTACGTAGATAAGCTACCTTGAAACACTACTTCACCTATGTTTGAGAAATATCAAAACTTTAAAAAAATTGGAACATATATAATATTTATTAAGTAAATACCTCAAGTAATCTAATTCATCCCTACTCACTTGGAACACTTCCCTATATTCACTATGCCTAGATATTTGTTCACTATTTTCACAATTTATCTTTTAATGACTAGTCAAATTGATTTACCAAACCAATTAACATAGTGAATTTTTATTTCCAAAATAACTCTAAATAATTCAAGGACAATTCTTGGCCTTCAATCTCCAATAACTTGCATGTGTTGACCTGGTCAACTCTACCTGTAATACCAAAATCTTCAGAAACAAACATATTTCTATGCCTTCTACTCACTACCCTGACACACCAATAAAATTTGGATATGAATAAGGAGTCATATGTACCTTCCAATAGTAAATATTGGTTAAAAAATCCATTATAAGATATATACAACAAGCTTTCTCCAATCGGGTCTAAGAATAGGGTTTTAGACCATAAAAACTTACCTTCTTAATAATTGTTCATAAATAATAGGACTTTAATCACTAAAATAATGATTGTAAATCCTTATTAAGAACCCTCTCCATCTTATCCAAAAGTCTCATGTCCCCATGCAAAGTCTACATGAGTTAATGAACATTGAAACTTTCCTCTCATGCTCAACATGCACCATTCGAGCCACCTCTAAAGCACATGAAGACTTTTAATGACTTTATATCTCCTTCTCTGACCTTATACATTATAAACCTGATTTAATAATTTTTTTTGACCATATATAATGTAAATATAAGCTTCACCAACCTAAAAACACCCTTTGACCCTTCACAAGGCTTCACAAGCCCACCTAGGCCAACTAGGCCAAGAGCCAAACAACCTTGTATACCACTTGAAACAACTTAGAATTCATATAAATGGCCTATTTTCTCCATAAACATTTCTATCATGAATATTATAACCATAATGAGCTCCTTACCATGGCACATAAGCCAAAGCACTCAAGAACCCTTAGGCAATCATGCAAAATCAAACCTACAAGGTACAAACTAAAATACATACCTCATTAAGGCCACATGAAGTCAACCATTAAGCATAGAAAACATTTATAAAAAGTAAAAAATCTTCATATTATCTCTATTCAACCATACATCATCCACCTAGGACACCTATGCACACCCCTATAAGAATCACACTGCTCCAAGTACATTGGGCCACCATGTTCCATCTTACTATACCTAATATAACACTTTGTCATTTAACATGACTTATATAAATTAATGATAACACTTACCAAAATTTCCCAACAATCTCCCCTTTTTTCATTGATGGCAACACTCTTTTTCTCTCTCCCCCTTTGCCAAAATGACAAAACAGACATCTTTCAACACTGGGCACCATAGACTTAAACAAGTAAGCTATAAAAAACACATGGGATTAGTCTAAAATATATTAATACATCTAAAATAGTACCATTTTTATCTTAAATAAGCACAACTCCCCCTTATAATGTGCTTATACTCAAAAAATGCTCCCAAAATATCTAGATCCTTGGACTTGTCATCAATTACATGATAAAATAGTTCCTCCTAGGACCTTGCTCTACTTTTAAGGATCACAATAATTATAAGCAACCAATTCACACCTAAATTACCTTTAATAATATATACCATCACTTCAAACAACAACAAGAGTATCAAAGCTCCTTACAAGCTCACTTATCATCACTTTCAGGACATCACACAGAACACCAAGGGCACTCCAAGCATAGAACCACACCTAAATCATGATTATAATAGACAAAAATGATCAACAAGAACAAAAAATTCTATCCCTATTTGGAAAAATTTCTTCAACAATCTTCATTTTCTTCACTAGGCCTATTTAGACCCCTTGGAGCCTTATCTAGACATTTTAGACCTCATAAATATCTACCCTTACTACTTCAAGACTTGAAAATCCATATATAAATTCCAATACCATTCCCCCCAATACATGACAATAATGAACATCCAAATCATCTTCCTTAGCATACTTCCTTCTTTAGCCTTTTAGCCAATTAGGTCTCCTAGAAGACAAAAACATGAATAAACTGAAATATGCTCACTTTTAAACCACTATAAGACTTGTTCCAGTAACCCATTTGGCCCATTAAATTTATTTGAAAATTTTGTAACCCAACTCCAAATAATGACCACTTTTTCAATCATACCTAAATAATTAGGCCTTTAAAGTAATAATTGGTCAAACGTCAACCTACAATCAATGAAGACACCTAAGTTAAATACCACACCTGGAGACCATCAAAACTCACTTCCATTCCAAATTTAATTATTCCATACCTTTGGGAACATGGATTTCCTTTAAGCCTCCAAACACATGCTATTGAGAAGAAGAGCTAGAGACCACTCAAAACGCTCCACCTGGTAAACAATAATTCATCAACCTATGAAACCACCTAAAAAATGTCTCAATCACATGTAATAACCTTATTAAGCATTAAAATCCTTATTATATATCTTCATTCATTATATGACCCTTAAAACTAAGTATGTTGGGCACATAGACCCCTCATATACATCAAACACCATGACCAAAAGGGTAAATTCATACTTGAGCACCTCATGGACATCATAAAACCTCCTATATTATTTTAACATGTCAAGAATACCTTTAATCACTCATTTCCAAACTTATATCCTCCTTAGAACACTATACGAACATACTTGGGCACTTTTTATGAGTTTTGACCATAAAACTCATGTTTGAGCTCATCAAGGACTCAAACCACTTGGTAATGACTCATGAATATGTTCTTAATGACCTCATATAATCAAATTAATCCATATTATTCATATAATCACTCAAAACTAGCATAAAAAATTGATCAAAAATGCACTTTAGGACTAGGATACCTGAACATACCTCCTGAAGAACTCACATGCTTCACCACATAAATAAATATCTCATGAAGAATATAAATAGATGTCCAATCCATCAACCATTTATCCTTTAGACGCCATAAGTTATTATGGCTAATAAATCTATAAAACACTTCATGGAAACACATAGTCATATAATATGTATAGGCACCTACTATCTCTCAGTCATCTAATAAGCAATATTTATTTCAAAACACTCAACATAGGATACTACAATAATAAAACTCATGCTACATGACTTTAATTTCATAACAAACCTCTTAGTCCATTGATTTATTCATGAAATAACTTCAAATAAACTTAATGTATTAACCTCACCCTCATAGTTAAGACCGTATTATGAAAATTCAGAACTTATGGCATCTTTAGATATGTAACATAGATCAATCAACATACTTACAAACATTCAATTATCCTCAGGTCATTCTCCATTTTATAAAAAATGTCATGTACAAGGCATAGACCCAAAATAAACTCTTGAAACAACATATTTCGACCTCAAATTAATCAAACTTTAATCATGATGCCATCACACTCCTTTATGACCTTATGAGGTGACCTTGACAACAAAGAAACAAGAAACTCACCATAAAACCTTCAAGATCACTTTTAACAATCTCCTTCAACCTCAAAATAAATATTGTCAATCTAAAACAATAATAAATATCTTCAAAACTTATGTGACTATTTAAAAGACAAAAATAACAAGCCAACCTACTTCTTAGATCAACTCCAAGCATTAGAACTCATGAAGACTAATTCTCATCTTGAATAACATTCATCTTGAAAGTCAATCCTTAACTCTAATACCCTTGTTCTAACTTAGGTTCCTTTGAACATTACCTTGAGAACACTTTAAAACACTTTTATTAGTTACCTTGAGAGTCTAAGGTCACCATTCAACTTAGCAAGTCACACTAGTTTATCAATTAAGAGATGTTGAGACACAATCTATTAGGGTTGTGGAGCTAAAAGCTTCACTGATGCAGACATGGAGGAGGTTGCAAGAGAGTTGCAGAAGTGTCAGAAGTGTTTGGTGTAAGTCTGGCCAACCGGCGTCGGCAGAGTAAGACAGGAATGCAACCGACGTCGGTCATATATCGGCCGGTGTCGGCGACCCCCAGGCAGACAGGGACCAACGTCGTTCGCCTGTGTGGTTTGACTGCGAGCTAATTACGGGCAGTTAGCTAACGAACCAAGTGTTTGCATGATGAGTACTAATTTTAGACTCATAGCTGCGGATCTAATTATTGTAATTAGATGTCTAATTATTGTTTGGATGAGATCTATATAATAGACTCATGGTTGTATTGGAAAAGTGTGCTAGGGAGTAAGAGAGCATAATCATAAGCTCCTTCTATGTGTGAGGTAGAGCAATGGTGCGTTCCTCCTAGTGCCTCAGTACCAGGTGTGTTGGTGCTGGATTGGAGAGCCAGCTGGGTTCTTCAAGAGTGTAGGATCTTGGTCACAGTTGCATGGCCTATATAGGAGATCTACATGGTAAGTAAGATCGTTGATCTGCAGGTGTATGTGTGTGCAAGGTCGAGGTTCACAGGTGAATAGAACCATTGTTTGATTTGCAGGTGTGCAAGGTCATATAGACAACAACACAATAGGGAGCAGTATCAGGCAGGATCTACTTGGAGTACAGGTGTGTACTCGGATAGAGCAAGAGGAAGGCAAGGGAGTTCCTTCCATAAGTATGGTCTGTTGAATTGCAGGTTGTTGCAGATTCATGGGAGATCTACTTGAAGTACCTTGAGTACTTGTGGAGCACGTGGAGTGCTTGTGGAGTGCGTGGAGCACTTGTGGTGTGCGTGGAGCACGGGAGGTGAACACCAACTCTGTATTTGAGTTGGGTGTTGGGACCTGTGAGAGGGAGAGCTTTGGGGAGAAGAATTACTGTTCACTTGAGGTGTGGGAAACCTCTGTAAGGTGGTGGAGAAGAAGTGGCATCTTCTTTATTGTATTCTTTTCTATATAAAGTGTTAATACAAGTTGTGTATTGTCTCTCATATAATGTGTTATTCTGAATTCTAGTTACTTGGTGAATCTGGTTAATTTCCGCATATTAAGTTGCTTGGTTTGGTAATCGAATTGTGTGCTTCCGGTTTATATCCTCCCAACACAATCAACTTCCATGGAGATTTTATTGCAAAAACACACACTTTTAGATTTATCTTAATGAACAAGACCTTTTCATATACTTTTTTTCCATTTTATATGAGTCTTATTCATGGATAGGTAACTAAAAACCATTCTCTCTTACTCAAATCACTTTATTAGCTCTCATACCCTCATTAAGTCTCAAGGAGACCTAATATAAATAGGACTATCTTTCAATATGTTTTCAAGGTCCTTTTATCTATCAAAATAGGTTTGATATTTATTTTAATTAACACAAAATTTATTGAACATCTTGAACAAACCTAGTCAAAAATAATAAATCGACTCACCAATGGTCCTCTTCATAATGCATATCTTGTCTTTCTTGATGATCAATTTCTCCTTCAATTGTAGATCTCTGCCTTTCAAGACACTAGCACGTATTTGCACCTATCATGCTTTCTAACCAAGAGACCATCTTCAATAAGCCCTACCATACAACTTAGGTTTCATCTTTGATTTGGATTTAGTATAATCTTTCTTCTTTGAACTTGCTAGTGCCAACATGTAGACTTCAACTTTGATCTTCACAAACTTATCCATCACTACAAATAAGATGAACATTGTCTTCATCATACCTTAAGCTACTTAGGATCACTTGTAGGCTATGAAGCCTCCTTCAAAGGCCCTAATATGATAAAAATTATTATAAGTGGCTACTAAAAGGGGAGTGAATCAGTTTCTCAACATCTCATAATCAATTTCATTTTATTCTAATGAAGTAAACACTTAAGCATAACATAAACAAATCAACACATAAGAAAGATCAAGAGTAATAAAAAAAAGTACACTTCATCTATGTGGGAAACCCTCATGGGGAATAAAACCCACTCTCAAAATTACAACCAATATACTACCTACCTTATAAAGATATCACAAACATGAGAATTTTAGACCAATATCAACTGATTAAGGAGTACCCGCCCCTTGATTTAGTCTAGTGCCTATTAAACCTTTAACTAGATCTAACTAGCAAGGAGGCTAAAACCCTCTAGGTGATTAAGCATACAATCATCCACATCAACTCTAATGTCCAATACTAATATAATATATTATATACTTGATGATGACCTTCTCTTTCTCTAACCCTTACAGACCTATTTCTCTTCTCCAAGTAGGCACTCCTAGCTCATTAGATCAACCAAGTCATCGTTTAGACTATTAGGTCTAATGACTTGTTATCTCATGAACCTGATAAAAAAAACATGATTGATCCTCTTCACCCTTTGATGATCCTCAATGACCTATATCTACTCCTTTATTGAGCTTCTTCCTTCACTTTTATCCACACACCCCTCTTCACATCAAATATGATAATTAGGCCTAGTATATATACCATACTCTCATCTAACCCATCTTAGTTGGTGAATATGCTTTCCATGTTTGATATATATTTGAAATAGATCCTATTACACCTTATATGTAAGATACATACACTCCTTAGGTTGGTCATTGTCCTTAAGACCCAAAACACCAAATAGGCCTAATAGAGACCTAAATGAATTAGGCCTACAAACCAACACATTACACCTTGGAATCCTTGGTATACCTTAAACCTTAATCAAAAAATTCAATACATCAAACCTACCTCCAATATATTCTTTCTTAATCCTACATGGGTCCATAATACTTGGAACATCAATTCATACCATGAACCAAGGCATTCTAGCCTGCTTGTCAATAGGCCTAGAAACATAGAACACACTATCTTCTACAACTAAAGCACATAGATGATTTTCTAAAAAAATCATAAAAAAATCACATGGATAGGTCCTCCATAACCTGATTACCATTATTAAATCCATTATTCACCATCACATAATCAAAATAGCTTCAAACTAACTCTCTCAAGATGACCACTCAAATTAGTCACATACAATCAAACCAGTTTTTACTCTCTATATCTTATCAGGAACATAACAAGACATAAAATACCTTATAATAAATATTTAGGAATTATATAACAACATATAACTCATTGGATACTCAAACAATACTAAAAAAACATCAGGCATACTCCTTCAAAATGACCACTCAGACTGCTTGTAGCTTTCAAAAGTACAGTCATGTAGATGTTCTTATCTAACACATGAATGGAAAGTTTCATAACATATAATCCCCATTCATATCTTCTATGTGATCTATACATAACTCTCAATAATATATTTTTATTGTTATAGTAGCATTCATTGGTCTAATAGACCAATTCCTTAGATCATTATATCATAGTCTTCACTACCTAGATAAGCTACCTTGAAATTACTAATTCACCTATGTTTGAGAAACATAACCACATGATAAAAAATATAACATATATAATATGTATTAAATAAATACCCCAAGTCATTTTATTCATCCCTACTCACCTATAACACTTCCCTAAACATATATTCACTATGTTTAGATATTTGTTCACTATTTTCACAATTTATCTTTTAGCAACTAGTCAACTTGATTGATAAAAATAATGGACACAATGACTATTTATTTCCAAAAAAACTCTATATACTTCAATAAAAAGTCCTATCCTTCAAAATCCAACAACTTGCATGCATTGACCTAGTCAACTCTACCTATAATACCAAAATCTTCAGAAACAAACATATTTTTGTACCTTCTACTCACTACCCTAACACACCACTACCACTTGGAGATGACTAGATGAGTCCTATATATATTTAAATAGTCAAAATTGGTCAAAGAATCCATTCTGGACTATATCCAATAAGCTTTCTCCAATCAGGTCTAAGACTAGGGTTTTAGACATTGAAAACATACTAACTTTCTTAACAATCATTCATAAATAATAGGACATTAATCAATGAAATAATACTTGGAAATACTTCTTAGGAACTCTATCCAAATTCTCCTAAAGTCTAAGGTCCCCATGTAAAGTCTACATGAGCTAATCAATGTTGAAACTTTCCTCTCAAGGTTAACATGCACCATTCAAGCCACCTCTAAAGTACATGGAGACTTTTTTGACTTTATATATCCTTATATAACCTCAGAACTTATCAAAATTATTGAATAAACTTTCCTCACCATCTCCCATTCAAATAAAATCTTCAACGACCTAAAAACACCCTTTGACCCTTCACAAGGCCTCACAAGCCCACCTAGACCAAGAGCCAAATAACCTTATAGACCACTTAAAACTAGTTTAAAGTCATATAAATAGCCTCTTGGTTCCATACACATGTATAACATGCATATTCCAATCATACTGAGATCTTTACCATAGCACACAATCCAAAGCACTCAAGAACCCTTATCCAATCATGCAAGATCAAGCCTACAAGGTATAAAATGAAATGCATACCTCATGAAGGCCACATGAAGTCAACTCTTAAGAATATAACACATCAATAAAAATTAAAAAATATCCATACCAAGCTCCATTCAACCATACATCATCCACCTAAGACACCCAGGCATGACCTTGTGAGCATCACAGTGCTTCAAGTACATTGCGCCACCATGCTCTATCTCACAATACCTGCTAGACCACTTTGTCATTGCACATGCCTCATAAGCATCAATGAAAACACTTAACATCAATTTTCCAACATTTATATTATATAATATCTCTATAAACTCATTATATAGGTTTGTACTCAACTAACACAACCTTTGTGTCAGTCTTAGATCCCTAAATAATTTGCATCTTTATTTTCCAAATAAGTTTATATTTTAATTTGTAATTTTTATATTTAATATATTTTTATATTTAATTAATTATAAATCAGATTATGTGTTTTATTTCATATCTTTATTATTCTAATTTTGCACATCAGTTTATCTAATTAGGGTTAATGTTCTCATAGCTCCCCATATTTGATAAAATAAGCACAAATAATGTGTAGATGTGAAGAGAAAATAAATATAATATCAGGAGGGAGACTTATTCTTATAAAAATTATGGGAATAAATATTTTTAAAGGGAACTTATTACAAGTTAAAGTGGAGAAATATTGTACCATGCAGAATGTTACAAAATGTTATGACGAATACATATGAGATAGAGTAACCTGATAGAATTGACATATTTAATATTTTAAATGTGGTAAATCTGTATCCATATAATGAAGGATAAAATATTGAGGAAAGCACTAGTGTAGATTTTGAAGAAATAAATTTAAAATTGAAAATGCTTGAGAAGGTGCATGAATTAGTAGAAGTGCTTGACATAAAAACTAGCATAAGGACATGCGATGGGTTATAAAAATAATATGTGTTCACATGTAAGGGATGAGACATTTAATACACATCATAGATACGTTAATTACAAGCTATAAATCATGGTATTTCATAAAAAAAAGCCACATGAGTAGGAACACATGTTTATTTTATTTATGTAGGGTGTATGATGCAAGAGTATCTTGGTCTTATGTAATCATACATAAATAAAAAATATTTTAGATTAGGAAATAAATTGTGTTTAACATTGCACAATTTTCTAATTTTTCATTAGCATTATTTATTTTTATTTCACAAGTCTTTTTGTGAAAAATTATCTTTGTGTAGTTTTGAATACCTTTTGAGCATGCATATGTTTAATATATTATAAAGTTTTGTATATGTATATCAATTCACATAGTAATTATCTTAGTTGGAATAAAATTTATTATCTTTATGCAAAAAAAAATCTACAAATATGTGAAAATAATTTTTAATGGTTTGTGGTATATTTTAGAGTATCAAAGCATTCATTTGGGTCATCACAGAGTCTAGTAATTTTCTACAAAAACTAAAGAGTTTGTTTGTTTCAAGAGTCCTGGGAGGAGTTATTTTATTCACCTCCCTTGTACTTCGATAACTTGTAGTAATTTTGGTGACTATAATTATCTTCAAATGTTGGGTGAACATCAGTTGACTTGTTCTCAAATGTTTTAGATTGATGTTTCCTTATCACACATTTTAGAGTCATTTGGGAAGCTCATAGTAATGCACAATAAGATTCATGATAAATATGAGGTTTTTAATAAGACAACATGCTATTTTAATGTTTTTAAATCATATCAGTGTAATCACATATCTTATGAATCCATCTAATGATCATGATAATCCAAAGGATGATATTTGGGTCTATGTATATTTTTATAATTATTTATTTTAGGATTGATTGTAGTGGAGATGGTTAAAGGGATAAACATTTTATATGTGATGTGTTATGATACATTGGGTTGTGTTACTATGTAATGTTCTCTTGTGCAATTGATTAACATTGGGATATTGTAAAAATTTAATATTTATGATACATAGAATTGTGTTTAATGATGTTAATGGGTTCCTAACAATTATTGTAAGTAGATAGATATTGTGTCTATATAAACATGCCCATACACTTTGTTTAGGGAATTAACAAGATTGAGTATATCTAATTTATATCTATACTTGTAAAGACCATGAGTTAGGAAGAAGAGATATGTGGATCTAGTGTTGTGTCACATATCACTATGAGATTTAGTTTATTTTTGTTGTCTATTTGTGTGCATTGTAATTTACTAAATTTGAAATAAAAAAATATTTGAGTTGTTGCATTATTTACATATTCTACTATGTATTTTGAAGAATTTTTTTTCTAAGGCATCTATAAATTAAGATCTATAATTACAACTTCATCACAATTAAGTTCATGATCAAACATAGATATGATAGTATATGCCTTTTTCCAACAAGTTTTGGCTACATGGTTGCATATGCTTGCTTAGGGGTGTTAGTGTCATGTTGGTTATTTGGAAAGTTTAATACCATATTCACTAGAATGGGTTATATCTTTCATCCTCCAACCTATTTATGTACCTAATCCATTTCATATTCTTAATTCAATAGTGTGTGAATTATTCCTAGCTTATTTCTCTTTGATTCATTCTTGTAGTTGTGTGGTTATGTTTGCTCAGTATTGTCTTATATAATACACATCTCACATAACATATTGAATCAGTGCATTCACTTAGATCAATATTCATAGAGCTCATTCTGATATGAGACAATATTTGTTTTAGAGGAACCTACTACAACATTTGTCATGCAACATTATACATTCACATTCTCTCTCTTTTGTGTGGAGGCACACTTCACGTTATGTAGGATATTGGGGATCATCTCTACATACTTAGAGTGTTGATTATTTAAGCATCTTTTTTTGGGGGTCTTTTCATCCCTTCTTATTTTATCTCTTTTGGGGGGGGTGTGTTTTTTCCCAATGAGTTTTCTTATTTTCTCTACTTTATGAGAGATTACATTGTACATGAATATGTCATCAATCCTTGTTGTTGAGACCCATTATTTAACATTTTTTTTTGTCATCACCTACCTAAGATATGCTTACAAGGGGTGTTAGTGTATGCCTTTTTCCTACGGTTTTTGTCTAGATGGTTGCATATGATTTCTTAGGGGATTTAATGTCATTGTTGGTTATTTGAAAATTTTAATGCCACATTCATTGGAATGGGTTATATCTTTCCTCCTCCAAACTATTTATGTACCTATTTCATTTCATATTCTTAATGCAATAGTGTTTGAATTATTCCTGGATTATTTCTCTTTGGTTCATTCTTATAGTTGTGTGCTTGTGTTTGTTCAGTATTATCTTTTACAATACACATCTCACATAACATATCGAATTGGTGCATTCACTCAGATCAATATTCTTAGATGTCATTTTAATAATATATGTCTCAATCCTCATAAGTTATTACTACATATTAATTCATATAAAATCAAAGAGAGAGAGAGAGAGAGAGAGAGAGAGATAGTACAAAATATAATGCAATCAAAATAATGATAGGTGCAATACATAACTGGTATTGATATTACTACTAATCTATTAATATACATGAATACTAGTAGGCTATGAGTAATAAGCTAATAACAATGAAGGTAATTAACATATGTACATTTATAATTTCAATAGAGTTACCCTATTATATGTATAAAAATCACATAATAAAATAGGTAGAGAATAATCTCAATACATTCCCTAAAAATTTCATGTTAATTAAGAACAACATAATTACCAAGATAAAAATAAATATAGAAAATCAAAATTATGTCCAAATCCCTTAGTGATTTAAAATATCATTATTAATCACATTCAATGAAAAAAACTTGATGCATAACCCAATAGTATCCAAATGTACAAAAATACATAATATGGCACAAAAAATAAGGCATGACATCTCCCTCCCCTTATAGAGACTTCTTTTTAAAAATCATCAACTAAGGTGGGAATATCACCCTGCAAAAGATAAACATCTCCTAAGAGGGGGTAATCATGACCAAAAAATCCTAAAGTATCCTATCTTGATCTTATTCTTGTATTCAAAGGATTAACATTTGATTTCTTTAAGTGTGAAAAAATTCAAAGGAAAATGATCTATCTTATGTTACCAACATTGTTGACTTAAGAAAACTAGGATCATGTTACCACATAGAAAGAAATATTTTATTGGAATATAAGGTTTATGGTAGCAAGATAATGAATACATTTTTATCCCATATCAATTGAAAAAATCAAAAAATCACCTACTTAAGGTAGTTATACACTCATGGGCATATAATAGCTAAAGGCACACCATACTGATGATACTAAGAACACTATAGCCAGTGATAATATTGACCAAATAGAATTAGTCCCTTGCCCATAAATTATACTTAATTATAAGACAAAACCAAAACAAATCCATTAACATACTAAGAAAATAGTATCATTTTTACATACTCTATAAAATACCAATGCCTTGGTTAATACAAAGGTCTATAGATAATTGAAAAAAGTATGAAATTGAATCTTGTTTGATTGATGATGTGGTTGTTATCTTTGATGTGTTTATTTAATACATTTTATTTTACCTAAAATTTTAATAAAGGTATGATTCCATCATTATCATCCTTATTATTTATATTAGTGTTTTTTTCACTTTAACATATCCCAGGTACACGTGGGATACAAGTATTTGCTATCTCAAATATAAGTGACCAACAATAAAGAAAATTCAACTCCCTTTCATAAAATAAAATCAACCAATGGGATCATTTCACTTAAAAATTAATTTATTTTGAGGGTGGTTGGTAGGTAAACACTACTCATAAAATGATAGTAAATAAATGTAAGTAATAAAGATAATTCATGACATGGTTTTTTTATTAGAGTAAATTCAAACACATGCAACAACATTAATAATAAGGAGGGGTAATCCTATTGTGCCCTTACACATAGTTTTTTTTATCAATTTACCTTCAATATTAGTGCTACTTTCATCTACAATGTTAATTGTAAATCTAGCTCGTACATTAGTTATGTTATAATTAGGATTCTTCCAATGGTGCTCCTACAACACTAACTAGTTATACTTATATTTTTTCATGTTCTAACTGATTTGGAATGTTAGTTTATAACTAAGTTACATTGCATATATGTATTGCATTTTTAGGGAAGGAATATATTTTGAGTAATCAAGGATTGTACATGCATCTTGTTACATGATTTAGGCATATTTTGTTATTTTAATAGTTGTATTTTTATAATTCACTTGAGATATGAGGCCTTTCCCATACCAAGATTATTTTTAATTTTTGCCTCTTGGTTTCAAAGGGAGGAAAATTTTGGCTTTTTAGATTAATAGAAAATTTAAAGAAGTTCTGCTTGATTTGATCTTTATGTGTAAATCTGGATTCTTTTCTAATTTTTTGGATTACTTGAGCCATTACATCATTTTATATCTTAGTTATTTAATTGTGTATGGATTATATTATTCAAATATAACCATTCATCTTAAACTATAGCTGATTTGAATGTCTTTTGCATGTTGATCATAATCCCTCTTGTAGATGTGTAGTAAAAATCTAGCAATATGAAATCCATTGTTTATGCATGTTTAAGTGTGTTGTGTTTTGGTTACATTTGAATATTAATTTTATTTGATTATTGGTGTGCTAAAAAAACTTACAACAAGTATTGGTTTTGATTCTTTATCTTAAATTCAAGTGCTGGTCTTGAAAGACTTTATCTCTAGTTATCCACATGCTTCTTTTCTACCTTACCTTCCCTTTCTTTTTGAGTTTATTTTGAATTCCTACCCACCTTAGTTAAAAAAATAATCCTTCCACCCACTCCAAGTATATTTAGGTTCACCCATAGCCAATTCACTTATGGTAAATAATTTGTATCACTTATCACTATTCCATTAATAGGTTGTAAAGCTAAATACCCTACAACTCTCGCATTGGAATGAAATATTTCACCAATCCTAAAATTTTATAGGATACCTCATAAGGTTACTAGGGTTTTTATGAAGCCCACATCAACATGAAATTATTCTAGTTTTAGAAAGAGGGATTGAACCTCTATCTCTATTCTATTTAAAATAATCACTTGAGTTGTACTGGAAGGAGCTAAAAGGTTAATGAGGTCTACCCCAAAAAATAACTTATTATTAATACCTTTTTAAATCTATAAGAATGTTAGATCTAATAAATGATCCCAAAGGGAGACCTAAGCCTAGTCATTCTCTCTAGGTAGATATCCCAAGCATTCTCTCTAAGTAGAACGATGACAAGTTCCTGCTCTTGCTCCAAATTAATTAAAATGATTAGCCATTAATGTGGTTTTAACTATTTATGAGTTACCCAAAAAAAATGATAAATATATGCCATCTTTTTCTCTATTAGGAGGGAGGACCACAGAAGAGCATATCAATGAATTTAAAATTAACTTGGGAATGTAGAATGTAACTCATAAAGACACGGATTGTATATTATTCCCTTTCATGTTGTAGGATGAAGCTTATGAATGGTTTATAAATATCCCTTAGGGTTTCATTACATCCTAGACTAGTTTTTAAGATACTTTTCTTATTCAATTTAGTTAGGTCACTAGTGCATGTGTTGTCTACCATTATTTTTCCATCATGAAACGAGAACCCAATAATTAATTTGAGCTTTCAAACCTATATTTAAAATTATTTAAAGTATATTTTAGGTTTATTATCAACTCAATGAGGTATTATCTCTTGAGATGTATAAGAATGCCATAGATCCCATCTCTATCATTTTCCTTCATTGGGATGTTGGTATTGATATGCTAACTTGAGCATATGTTGAAGCTATTAACATTGATAAATAACTAAATCCATAGATGAAATCATTATCCCCACTTAGCCTTGGTACTATATTCCTAGAATTTAGTATGATTCTAAATGCAAATTAGAACATTATGGACTAGAACCAAACATATATATACACCCCATTGCCTATAACCCATGTTGCACCTAGCCATCACCTTAATTTATTGAATAATTCAACACCTCTTTACAAAAAAAAATAAAAAATGTATTAAACCTTGTTCATAGTCAACATAGCCACTACATAGGATATTAATTTATAACCCACAAAGACAAAGTTAAAATCAATTCAAAATTTGGTGCATAAATTGAGCAATAAGTTTCTAAACATGTAGAAGCATATGGGGAGCATTGGTGGACATGAAACCAATTATAATTTTGGGTTATAGAGGTACAATAAACCTTTTAATAGGTATATAAATAATAAATAACATCAAGTCCCATCCAATAGTAGACTAGAGATGAATACCATGGAAGTAACCCTTTCTAACTAGTGTTGGGTGAACAATATATCACAACATGGTGAGTTAGATTGTATAGAGTTATGTGAGGCCTTCAACATATTTTAGATAGAAATGGAAAAGGAAAGAGGGATTTATAAACTAAATAGAACCATATTCCTCTACCAGATTAGGACATCCAAGTAGGACCAACATCTTTCAGACCTGTAATTCTCCATTCTAAGAGGAGGATATGAATAAAGTAGAAGATAATGTAAAGGAGATCTATAACCTTCAACAATATCATCAAACTAGGAATAATTATAATATGAGTAAGTAGCCAATGACTACTTTAATTCCTTTGAATACTACTTCTACTACTCCTTTGGATCTAAAGGCTAACAACAATGCACTACCTCCCAAAAGAGATGAGCATTTGTAAACTATAAAACCCCTAACAAAAGAGGATATAACATTATTAAAGATATGAATAATATCTAGGTGAACATTAGTCTACATGAGTTCGCCCAAATCACCAAACCAAGGTATATTCTTCTCAAAGACTTAACTAGAAGGTCCTCTCTTGATAAATCAAAGACTATGCACATGAATGTGATGGTATATAAAGATAAACTATAAGTACCACCTTTTATGCTGACTATTATAATGTTTAGAAAGAATGTGCATAATTATCTATTTTATTATGGAGCATAAGTTAATGTAATGAAAAAAACTATATGCTATAAACTCGATTTGACTCCATCTAATTCAAAGAGAGTGGTTCTTCAATTATACAAATCCTTAATCCCATGTATATGATAATTTACCAACGTACACAACCAACTAGTGTCTAAACCATGTATGTAGCAGACCATCGATATCTTAGTTGTAGATATTCTAGAAATATACAAACTATTATTACATTTTGATTTATCCAAAATACTTAATAGATATATTTCCATAAACTTCTCACACATGTGGCTCCCATGTAAAGTATTACCTAATCATATTTGAGTAGATTTTGAGTCCAAAATGAGACAATTAATCACTGAGTACATTGCTAAGAATGAAAAAGTGGACTTTGTATCTTTACATGTAGGTGTGTATAATTTTACCACTAGACATAAGAATGAGCCTCATGAATAAGAATTTTGAGGTATTTTTCAATTATAGACCCTTCATTTCAATGGATCTAGATCAAAACAAGGTTTTGGTATGGGAATGGTACTCAAAGACCCAAAAGGGAAGTAATACCTAGCTACCTATAGATTATAATTTTCATGCAGCAATAATAAAGCTAGATAGGAAACTCTAGTTCTAGGGTTATAGTTCACAGTAGAGCACAATGACAAGTAGCTACCAATCTCAATAACTCTGAAATCATTGTGAAATAGATTAGAAATATATATTTATGTAAACTCACCTACCTAAATAAGTATAAACACTAATCTTGGGACTTGATTGAGTCTTTTGAGGCATTTAAAATTAAATCCTTCCCAAGGGAAAATAATTAAATAACAAACTTGTTAGTATCTTAAATGACTAATTTAACCCCACTCTAGGAGTAAAAAATGTAAAGATTCTTAGTAGAGTTGGTTCCTTGTCCTTTTATTCTAGACAATGTAGATAACTTCTACATGTTTGAGGATGATAAATAGATCTTACAATTCTTGCATAATTCTATAATTTTTGAATCCCAAATAATTAATAAAAGGGAAATACAACTAATGAAAAATAAAGGCATGGGAGAATATGGTGTCTTGCATCTAAAATATAACCATATCCCTTTAGGCATGATTTATTTATAATGAGCTTTTGATGTAGACCCTTAGGCCCATAAATAGAAAAAAATCAAGGCCACTAAATTTGAATGCATACAAGAGAATATAGGGACTCTTCAACATCTCCAATTTGTGAATGTAGGCATGATTTGAATGGAATATGAAAAGACAAGATTGAAAAGGTTGATCATAGAATACAAAGATGTCATTGCATGGATTTATAATGATTTGAAAATATTTGACCCTAGGGTGATCACTCATACCATCCCTCTAAATCTAGAACATGAGACTTTTTGGCAAAGGAAAAGACCAGTGAACCCAATCCTATATCCTCTAATATAGATTGAAATAAATAAGCTACTAGATACCAAAATTGTTTTCCCAATTAGGCATTCAACCAAGGTGTCCAATCTTATACTAGTCAGAAAGAAGAATAGAGAAATTAGGCTTCACATTGATTTCATAAACTTTAATAGAGCATAAAAAAGATAACTACCCCTTGCCTTATTTAGATGATATGATTAGATGGTGAGTGGCTCTAAAATGATATATTTCTTAGATGGATTCTTGGGCTATAATTAGGTATTGGCTAAAGTACAAGATAGGATGAAGACTACCTTCACCACTAAGTGGGGAATGTTTTCATTTAAAAGTATTTCATTTGGCCTAATCAATGTAGTAGATAACTTCTAAAGGGTAATGGACTTTATTTTTCAAGGATTGGTAGGAAAGTGTATCATCATCTATATGGATGACCTCAGAGTAATTTCAAAGAATATGACTGATCACATAGATCATCTACCAAAAGTCTTTGATAGATGCATGAAGTATAAAGTCTCCCTAAATATGGAAAAGATTATCTTTAAGGACACCAAAGGAAAGTTTCTAGGTCACATCATTACCCATGATGGAATTTCCGTTGATCCAGAATAGATCTAAGCCATCTCCAATCTAACTCCACCCAACAACAAGAAAGAACTGGAGTCTTGCTTTGAAAATGTTAACTTCACAAGAAAATTTATTTATAGATTTGTAGAGATTGTCAAGATATTAAATGTTATATTAAAGAAAGATTCCAAGGTCAAATGGACATCAAAAGCCCAAAAGGCTTTCCACGATATCAATGCTACTATTGCTCAAGCCCTAGTTTTGATTAGTCCAGACTTTAGTAAGTATTTATATATGTACTCCTTTACTTCTAAGCATATAATTATTATCATACTAACATAAAAGCGTAGAAGACAATGAAAATTGCATTACCTTCATGAGTACAAATTTGAAAGATGCTAAGTTAAAATACTCAATGGTTGACAATTTGATATGTGATTTTATTAAAGTTATGAAGAAATTTAGGCACTTTATCTTAAAGAACAAGAAATTTTATATTGTTCAAGACCCAACCATCAACCTCACACTCAACCAGCATGAGAGGGATAAGAGAGGAGGAAATTACATGGTAAAAATCTAAGAATTTGATATTGAGGTTAGGACAACCAAAATGGTAAGAGGCTAAGGTATCATCTAGATAATGAACAAAACTTATCCATGTATCAAGATCAAGCACACCAATGAAATGTAGATAACTAGTGATGATTGGCACCCACACATCATGCATTATCTACTCATGAGGACTTCCCCACCAAAATAAATAGGGATAAAATATAATCACTCAAGCTAAAATAAACTCATTACATGATCACGGTTGGAGATATATATCAAGATAACTATGATGGAATCTATTTGAGTTGTGCTTTGAAGGAGCAAGCTAAAGATATCTTAGAAAACTTGTACTAGAATATTGGTAGTAGACACCCCTTAGGAAACACTATGGCTCATACGATTTTGATAATGGGAGACTATTGCCCCATAATATTTAAGGATGCACATAACTATTCTAGGACCTACCATGAGTACGAGGTACATGGGAAGAGAGAAATGAATGTTTCCATATCGTTGCAACCAGTAATTGAAGGACATCCCTTCACCCAATGTAGATTAATTTTATTGGGGTAATAAACCCAAAATTATCAATAAGACATAAGTTTGTCCTCATGGATATTGATTATTATACCAAGTGGATATAGGTTATAGTAATAAATAAATCTAGAGCAATTGATGTCATCAATGTTTTGGAAGAAAAATATACTGACTAGGTTTGGCACCACCTTTATTCTAATCTTTGATAATGGTCTATCATTATAGTATATTGAATTCATAGAGTTGGCCTATGATAATAAAATTACAATAGAGTCCTCCTCAAACTAGTACCCATAATGAAATAAAGTGGCTAAGTCCACAAATAATAATCTGATGAATGCCATTAAGAAGTTTGCATAAGATAAACCTAGAGAATGACACCTATTACTAAAATATGTATGATGGGTAGATAGAATCAATCAAAATAAATACCTCAAGGTTTCACCTTTCCTACTTGTGTATGGATGATAACCAATTACCTATTGTGAACATAGGAATCTGATAAGGGGAGACTAGTTTCATGTTAGCATAAGAAATCAAATCCAAAAACAAACACACTAATGAACTAACACCTTAAGCCTAGATTTGAGGGGGATATTAGTGAGGAAAATTATTGATAATGTACAAATAAAATGCAATAATATAAAATTTCTCACCTTCCTTTACTGCTCCAAAGTCTCTCTTCGTTGGCTTGCTCAGTTTGTGCTTAAGAAGTCAATGGTAATGGAGCTTGGCTATCACCTTCTCTCCTTCACATCATTGGCTTTATGGGTTGAATTGTGAATATTGAATCAATAATTTATCATAATATCACTATTTAAAATATATTTTGAAATCATTTGAACATGGTAACTTTGCACCAAGATAAGTTGAAATTATGAGTTTGAGGCCTTCTATTTATAGATTTTCCCATTTAACCAAAATGAACCTAGACTATCCATCTTAAGATGAAGATGTGTGACAAAGAAAAAACACAAATTTTGAGGCTAAAATCAATAAATTACCTCATAAATATTTGGGATAGAGAGACATTAAAGAGGTTAACTTAATCATATATTTATTCCAATTATGGCTTGTGGATGCCACCCCATACATGATGCCATTAAGTGATGTAGTTATTCATAATCAATTCCATTAATGAAATAATCAATAACCTCCATGGAAAATACATTTAATATCTTGATTCAAATTAATTATCTTTAAACATGATTAATCAATTTTCGTGCAATTCTTTAGAAATTGGTGCTTAATTAATCAAACTGGTCAAAATGTCATCTTATTGGATCAAAGTTTTATTGGAGTAAAATTGGAAGGGAATGTTAGATACATTAGAACAGTCATCCCATTTAAGATGTTTCCAACAAAAAATAACAAAGGCACATGCCTCATGTTATAAAATTAGTATAAAAGAGCATTCTAGAGCACCCAAGTGCAAAATCATTATTTTAACTTGGAATGAATGGATCAAAGTTAGGTATAACATAAAATGCATTAACCTATTTAGGGATAATTTAGCCTAAATTAACACTTTTATATTATAATCTTGAACCATTTAGTGTGTTTAAGTTATTATAGCCTAAATTATGCATTTTGGGTAGAAATTAGTCTGAAACTTGGTCAGAGGTTATTGGTGGCCAGTTTTAGGTGTCTATAATTTGCCCCTATTTGGGAAGGCATTTCAAGATATAGGCATAGTAACATATTCTCAAATAATGAAAAGATCATGTATGCCTAAAACTTAAATGATAATGGATGAACTGTATGTGCCCCTTCAAGGGAACATTTGACAAAGGGGTCTATAATTGGTCCTTCAAAAAAAGGAAAATATTGGAATAAAATAATGAAAAGGATGTGGTGGAAAAATAATGATTTACTCAAAGTTTGGAAAAATCATCGATAATATAAGTGGGATGGTGTATAATGGTTTGCCCAAAGGTGGTTATAAGCATTGTACCCTGATAGTGACAAAATGATATGATAACATAATGATTTATTCAAAGATAGTTATAATCATTAATAACATGGAGCTGATACAGTGAGGATAGATAAACAAGATTAAAACATGCCCCTTTTGGGAAAAATAATTAAATTGGTGATAACACAATGATTTTCCCAAAGGTTATTAGAATCATTGAGAATGTAGATGGGATAGTGTACAATGATTTGCCTATGGGTGGTCATAATCATTGGATCTTAATTATGGCAAACATCATTGATTGGTTTATGATTGAAGACATCATCATGATAAATTGATACAGAGGTTAAAGATGAATTGGTACAACCTACTATTAGGGATATGCTCATCAAAACTAACAAAAGTTTAAATTCTTCCATTATTTAATTACTGTATTTTTGGTATGATTGGGATATTGTTGATGTTGATGTCGAGGAGATGTTGATGCTGCCATTGCTATGTAGACTTCCTGAAGTTGATTTTTTCTATATCATGTGATGTTAGGCATCATGATAGAACACCAAGAGGATTAGAATGAAAGATACATGAGGACTAACTCCCATGATCCAATACTCAAGCTAAAAGAATTCACCAATGTAGATGTATGAATATGGATGGATTCAAGTATAAATTTTCAAGGAATAACCTAATGAATGTACATAGATTGAATCAAGGAAATAATGATGAAAGAAAACAAATAGGCACACAAAAAATAAATAAATAAGCAATTAAACAAACATAAGTAACAAATAGTAGTTAATCATAATGTTAGTAAAAAAATTATGACAAACATTACCCCTAGAAAGTAGGCAACAACTTAATAAACAAAAATGAAGGGGGAATAGAAGAAAAAGGAATGGGTTAGCTGAGTTGTCTCCATATGCACTAGGACAGTGGACATTGCCTACATAATTCCATGATAGTGATGATCTAATAAAAACTTCAAGATGAATGTAGTTCTCCTAAGAAATGGGAAGAAAATGATAACTGATGAAAAACAAAAATGATGGATATGATAGAGGAATAGAATGGTCTTGAAAAATGGCAAGTGCATGGGGAAACTAAGTGATATGTGATTTTCTTGTAACCTAGTAGGGGTTCCCAAAATCCTTAAGGAAAATAAGTGGTCAATGATTTTGCCTTTTCTAAACTATTTTATAATGTTTTTGGAATTTTTGAGTATCTCAACTCAATCACAAATGATGAGACATTAAATTGTCCAATATTGCAATAATGAGAGCGTCGCTTAGGTTGCTCATAAAATTACAAGAGCATGGCTTAGGTTTATCATAAAATGGTGAGATTATGGCTTAGGATGCTCTCAAAAAAATTAAAATGTGGTTGAAGGTGGAGTGATCTGACCTTAACATGAATCAAAAATGACCCACATATTCTTGAAATATGCCTAGTTCACAGTAGTTCCACCTTATAATGGATATTTTGAATAGTGTATCAACTAATTCAAAAAAAATATAAAAGATGTTAAATGACACAATACATCATAGGAATGGAAAGGTGGTACTTCAAGTCATGATAAAAAAATATTACCCCTAATTTTCCCATAAGTTGTTATAATTAGGAAATAATGGCATAGGTCAATGACACTAATTTTACCATAGGCAATTATAATTAGTAGCATGAAAATAAAAATAATGAAAAATGAAATGAAGGATGAGATTCTCGAAACCTCTATCTTACTACTCCAAAATACTACCTCTATCTAGAATACTTGAAACAACTACTGAAACTGATTTGATTCTTTGTGCTGAAAACATGAAACTAATGGATGAACCAAGGTCAAATGGGCTAGGATAGGATGCATAAAACATGTTTTGGTTGATAGAATAGAATGGTAGAATGGGGAAGTGATAGGCAAAGTGATAGGCTAGTAGGATGGATGGTAGAATGGTATGGTACAAAAAATAATATTGATAATATGGTAAGAGGGTTTCCCCCAAGTGGTAAGGTGACTAGATGGGTATGTGATAATCAAAAAAAGATATGTGATAATGGAAAATGAATATGTAATAATGGCATAGTTCATGTTTTTGGTTGATGATGGTTGTTGGTTATTGATGTGTTTGGCTTGGTTATGGTAAATGGCATCTGATTTTATTAATCTTATTGAAGTGGAGATGCACATCTTAATTAGTAAATGATACAAATATAATAATCAATCATATTGATTGATAGCCCACACCTTATCTAAATAGATGTTTTATCAAGAAATTACTATAGATTTGGATGCCAATAATGTTATTTTGATCTTCATTGGTTGTTCATTATATTTACTTAAAACATTAAGATAAGGTATCTTTATAACCTCTACAAAGGAAAGTGTTGATGTTCATGGTGAATAGGGATGAATTTTGGTTGATATGTTTTTTTGTGAAATGGAATGGTGGTTGATAATGAAATGTATAATGGTTGGGATATAAATGAAGATCAATATTTTTAGGCACATACAATGTTGTTGATTCTTAATTTGAAATAATTTTGGATGTGGTTGGGCCAAAGAATTTTAAATATGCTCTTTATAAGACCACTAGATTTTTTATTGTTTAGCCCTGAGAGTAGCTACCATCTAATTAGGCTGTAGATTAGAAGCTATTTTTATTTCATCTTTGATAATGCCTTCATCAAGTAGTGAATAACTTTTATGCTCAACTATTAACACCTTGAAGAGGTTTCTACCAATGAAGTTGTCATGATTGGCCCATAGTGCCTCTAAGAAAGTTTCACTAAGGAATGTTAACTTTTGAATTTTATTGTCTTCTATCACCTCTCAAAATGTTTCACTAGAAGATTCTAAGTATAAAATTTGATTATCCCCTATCACATTCGAAAAGGTTTCACTAGGAGAGTGTTCTTCTTCTACATGAATTTGGTCTTAGCCCCCCTAATATTCTACAAATGTTATGTCATCATGGATGTAGTTTAATAAGGTATGATTCTATTGGTCCTAATTGACACTTTTGGGGGATGGAATGTCAATAACATGGTTAGGATGGTTGTTGGTAATGTCATTTGAAATAGTAATGGAATGGGGAGAGGTTGTATAATCCTCATAAAAGATAATAGGATAACTTGTGTTGAAGCTAAAATACTCATCCTCAAAAACCATGGAAGGATAAAAAATGTATTCAAATTGATCTGTAAGGCATGTGTAACCAATATTATAATATCCATGAACATATTATGATTCTAACCCTGATACTGATTTAATGGACTCTAAATCCAATGTTAAGACTGATGTTAATTCTACTTTTGATGCTAAATCTAGTGTCAATTCAAGGATAGAAGCTATTTATAATTTTTATTCTTCATCTAATGTGGATGTTGCTATAATACCATATTTTTGAATGCGTAGTATTAGATAAGTAATGGCCTATGATGGCATTGTGGGCTCTATAGAGACTGATGTGTCAAAGTAAGACTCCTCAATGATAGGACAAAGGTCAAGAGATAACTCCATAGAGACTGACTTGTCAATAGGAGGCTCTTGAAAAATAGTCATATGTTTAGAAGGTGATTCATCATAGGTTGACTTATCACAAATGGTTGGTTTAAAAAAAACATCTTAGATTAGATGGTTCTCTTGGTCTTGGTTTACAAGTAGTTATAAACTACTAGTTTTGAATATAGCTTGGTGTTCAAATGATTCTCTTAGTTTACAAATTTATTGGGTTGGTTGGATAGGTAATGATTGGATTAGATTAGTTAGGGTTTGTATTAGAATGGGAATTGTGGAGATTGATTGCTTGCATAAGCCAAAGGATGAAGTCTTAAAATGGTAAAAATATGGTGGTGTGGAGCTTTATTGCTCACAAAACCTAAAAGACTATGTCATGAAATGATGAAGGGGAATTTTGGATGTTAATTATTCACACAAGCCAAAGGACAAGTTCTTGGTATAGAAATGGTTGGGTGTTATGAAGTGTGGTTTTTCAAACAAGCAAAAGAATGAGGTTCTAGAATAGATATGGTTGAGGGTTGTGAATCCTAGTTGCTTACATAAGCTAAAGGATGAGGTCCTGGTATTGAATTGGCTGGGAGTTGTGAAGCCTAGTTACTTGTACAAGCCAAAGGATGAGGTACTCAAATATAAATGGTTGGGTTTTGTGGAGCCTAGTTGTTTGTACAAGCCAAAGGATGAGGTCTTAGTATGGTAATGGTATTATTTCAATGTTGTGGATCTTGATAGCTCATCTAATCTAAATGATGGATACTGGTAGATGATGATTGGATAATAAAAGGGTGTTGTGGAGATTAGACGCTCATACAATCCAAAAGATGAGTTATTATAATGGTAATGGTATAAAATTATGGAGCCTGATTGCTCACATAAGCCAAATCATCCAAGTCCTCCTCATAAAGCACATCATCCTAGTTGGGGTCTTGAATTTGGTCTTTGATTTGATTTTTTCAAGGTAGATAAAAATCTATCTCACAAACCATGTTATTATCAAAGGGGTCTTGAATAAAGGCATAAAAATTAGATTCATTTTATACAGCCATTCTATCATAACTTGGATTGTGTGTGACTCCACCATAAGTGTAGATAGACACATATGTATCAATGATGAAAGCTCTAAAACAAAAATACTTAGAGTTATATAAACTCTAAAAAATAATGTCCAAAGGATAAAGGGTTCAAAATTGATCTAACTTGGTCGAAGGTGGGTCTATATCTCCAAAATGGTTTGAAAGTGGAGCCATATCTCCAAACTAGTTTGTGCTAAAATTTGGCATAAAACATTCTAACATAAAATATCTAAAGTCAATGTCATACACATAAAAGGTCAAGAATCTAAATAAAAATTTGTATTTTAAATTCTAGGCCAAAGTGTTCCAAACAAGGTCTAAACTAAGAAAGGGAAAAAAGTTGCTAGGTCTTTTATCCAAACACAAATTCAAAAGTTAGGCTCAAACAAGATATGCTAAGACTTTTGGCCAAATGGCATCTAAAGTTAGACTTAAAATAAAGATATGATGTGATTTGATTTAATTTGACAAGTTAGGAACAAATTTTGCATAAACCTCACACACAGAATCAAATATAAACATGATCATTTGGTATAAGCCATAAGGAAAAAGGCACCTGGAAAAAATATTGTGTTTCCCAAATAAAGTCACAAACAATGATGGTGGTAGTCTCTAATAATAAGCAAATAATAGTTTTCAAATTTTGGTTATCAATTAACCAAATTTATGCAACCTAAAATATAAATATCTATGTATCATCCCTCGTAAAGTGAGGCATAAATAGAATTAAATCAATGTTTGAATTTTAAATTGACAAGGGTAACTAAAGACTCAATTGTTGAAGATGAGGATTTTGACTAAACAAGCTAGAAAAAATTGAACATTATGATGATGCATGAACAAGTTCCAAATGACATACGTGACATGGTTTTGAATAATGGTTTTGGTACAATTCAAACAAGTTTTGAAATAATTTGAATAGTGTAACGGTGTTAACATGATCTAATGATGTGATCAATGTTTTATTTGAAAGACTCCAATGCACAAAATTGATAATTATTTGAGAAGAATAATGGTACCCATCTCAATCAAGTGATACTTATAATGTTTTGACACAAATGTTTGCTAAGTTAAACCAAGGTGTCAAATGGATGGCATAATGCCTCCTTAATGGAGTGATGTTGGACACACAAATCATTCATGACATGGTTTATATAAGTTTTAGTTCTAACACACAAACAAAGAAATAAAATGACAAAATAAAACTAAGTAAATTATCATAAATCTTATCAAAGGTACAACAAATTGGGGTTGACTAAAACTAATTTGTTTTTTATCGTCTAGATTGATCCCATGTGTACACACTTTTATATATGCACATAAGAGAAACAACACATCATTTAGGTCCATGCCAAATGACTTATTATGAAAAGGTATAATATTTTTCACAATCACTACATAAATCACATGTTTAATGTAGTGAGATGTCTAAAATGATCATACATCATAGGCTTATCCTGCACTAGTAGAGATGGTTTAATTCCTCAAACCACCATCCTAGTGAGGGGATCTCAATTTATATACACCTTCCTCCTATAGAGACGGGTTGAAGATGATGATGGGAGATGAATCCTTAGGTCAAAGCTTCCCTATAGAAATTATGAGAGGTAATGAAATCCCCCGCACAAGACAAAATGCATGAAATGAAAATAACTAAGTAAAAAGGCTCTATGATTATTTCTAGATCACCCAAGTTATGTGGGTCTTAGGGAGAGCCTTCAAAAAATAATTTTTATGACTTTGAACTAAGGCATAATTTGCAATGAACATGGTGATTTTGATCTCAAAAGTTCCCTATAGAGGATGATGGAAGATCATACATGCACAAATTCCTTTCTATTCAAACAAATTTAACTAAGAAAATGATAAATGACTTGCATAAAGAAAAAAAACTTTGAAGTGATTTCAATTTTAAGCACTAAAATTGAAAGATTTCATGGTGTTATTTGGACCCTTAGCCTTATGTTTCAATATTTTTAAAAAACAACCACAAAAATATTCAAATAAATATCCAAATTTTTCTTTAAGCACCAAATATAAATTCTTAATTCTTTCTAAGCTGTAAAAGAGGTTTAAAAAGACTTAATTAAGCTTGATTTGATCACTTTCCAAGTAGGTCATGCAAGAAAATTGTCATAATTTTTTTTAATATTTGAAGATATTTTTAAAATGAGACAAGTAAAATTGAAAAGTATGCTCTTAGATTTACACAGTGTAAAATCACAGATACATACTCCAAAACCACAACTCTGTAAAACTGCAACTAGTTAAGACAAAATAGTAATTCATGGGTTAGACAATAGAAATGAAAAAATCACTACTCTAATAGGAAAAATCATAAGTCATAGTGTAAAATAAAAACTTCAAGAGTTTTTATTTTGTAACTTAGCCCCCAATGACTATTCTAACCGCTAGTAGTTTAGCCAAAAAACTGTGACTGTAACTAACAATATCGTAACTTCTAAAATTATGGTATTAAAATATCATGACTAGGGAGTCATGGTATTATAATATCATAAGTTTACCTATAGATAGAGAAATCATTAGTATATAAATATAACTAAAATGTAAAATCATGGCTGAAAGACAAAATCATGACTATGTTATTTATGGTTTTGTGGTCTAGAGGACAAAATTGTAAGTCCATAGTGACAAAATTACTACTTTCAAAAAAATTCTTGTTTCTAAAAATTTTCACCCACTTTGGTATCAAACTCTAATATTTTTTATTAAATTGGTTAGTATTATGATTTTATGTGCCATTTTATCAAATTCATGGGATACGGTCCCACCGAACATGCCATTTGTGAATATAGGAATATGATAAAGGGAGATTAGTATCATGTTAGCATAGGAAATCAAATACAAAAAGAAAAACTCTAATGAACTAACACTTTAAATCATATATCTTATGGGAGATTAGTGAGGAAAAGCCATTGATAAATCAAAATTAAAATTTAGGAAAACAAACTTTCTCACCTTCTTTGGATGCTCCAAAGGCTCTCTTCATTGGCTTGTTTGATTTGTGCTCAAGAAAGTGATGGTAATGGAGCTTGGCTATCTCCTTATCTCCTTGGAATAATTGTCTTTATGGCCTTTTCTTGTGAATCTTGACTCAATAATTTAGCATAATAACACTATATCAAATAGCTTTTAAAATAATTTGAGCATGGTAAGTTTACACCAAGATAGCTTAAAATTATGAGTGTGAGGCCTTCTATTTATAGATTTTGCCATTTGAATAGAATGAACTCGAACCATCCATCTCAAAATGAAGATGTGTGGCCAAGAACCCATTAAATTTTTTAGGATAAAATTAATAAATTCCATCTTAAATATTTGGGATAAAGAGGCATTAAAGAGGTATGGGAGGGCTTAATTAGATATTTGTTGTAATTACAGCTTGTGGATGCCACCCCATAAATGATGTCATTAAATGATGTAGATATTCGCAATTAATTTCCATTAATGAAATAATCAATATCTTCCATGGAAAATCCATTTAATCTCTTTAGTCAAATTAATTAGCTTTAAATGTGATTAATCAATTTTGGTGCAATTCTTTGGAATGTGGTGCTCAATTAATCAAACTGATCAAAATGTTGTATTATTGGATCAAAATTTGATTAGATTGAAATTGAAAGGCGATGTTAGATTCATTGGAACCATTATACTATTTAGGATGTTACCAACACAAAATAATAAAGGCACATTCCTCATGAAAGAAAATTGGTAGAAAAGAGCAATCCAAAGCACCTAGGTGCAAAATCATCATTTTAACTCAGAATGAATCTTTTGAATTTAGGTATCACATAAAATGCATTACCCCATTTGGGGATAGATTAGATAAAATCCACACTTGTATATGACAAGCTCAAACCATTTAGTGTGTTTAAGTGATTTTTGGCCTAAATTATGCATTTTGGGTAGAAATTGGTCTAAAGCTTGGTTGGAGGTGATTGGTGGCTAGTTTTAGATGCCTACACCTATCATTATAAAATACCAATGTATAGATTCATGTAAGAGTATATGGGAGAAGATGAAGGATTACAATACAAATTATTAGATATAGTCCAAATGGAATATTTAAGAATTGAAGCACTTCCCAACTTCAGAAAACATTAAGATATTGTTAAAAGATGGTTTCATAAAAGATCCAAGAACAAGGCCTTCAAGATTTTAAACTTAGTACCACTATGAGTTAAAGCACATGAAAAAAGGGGCAACATGATAATTTCACTCCCCTATGGATCAGACTAGATCAAATAACATAAATCCTTGGTAATAATCACTTTTAGTTGAGAGATATTCAAGTCAATAACCTTGCCTTTCTAGTCAATAGATAATTTTTTAAGAATTACTTCATGGTTGATCCAATTAGAAATGCATCAGAATGAACTATAATTAAAGGTTCAGAGTTAGGAGTGAATTAGATTTACTACTTTCTAGATTAGCTTTTCTACTTTCAACATTTTGGTTTTGCTAGATTAGTTATCATGCTTTATAGGATAGGTTATTAAGATTTGAGAACATATCAACCAATTTCCTAAACTAAAAAAAAGGGGATATTCTAGAAAAGGGATTATTTATAAGTAAACACAACTGATTCTCATAAGAATTTATTCTGATAGTACTAGATTTTTTAGAATTGAGGTATGTGTGATGACTTATCATTTTTATTAGATTAAATAAGTTTGTTGTGATTTTAGGACTTGCTCTAATATACTCATGTGAATTTTAGAAAATATTTCTACTATCAAAGATTTATTACACTACTACATGCTAAAACTTGGATAAGAAATAATAAACATAGTTTAGATATACAATAATAAGGACATACTGATAAATAAGTTTTCTTGTCCATACACCCAACCAATTATGGTTCCCAACCATCCTCTATTTGTGATAAAAAATGATAAATGATGGGTGATTTGAGTAATATCTACCAAGGCTATAGATGTATGGTTGGTATTAGAGTAAGGATTTAAGTGGAACTAGAAGTATCTCTTTCATGGCTATGGGCACCTAGATGGTAGCAAAGTAATATCCAATATTTTTTTAGTTGTTTGGTTCCAAAAATAGAAGTCAAAATAAAACTTGTAGTGTTTATTCAAGTCTTTGATAAAAATTTAAAGACCAACTGATGCAGGAGCATCAACACCATATGTACAATTTGTAAATGAAGTTCATGTAAAGTCAAATAGGACTTTTTTTTAAAGGTAAAATACATTGTAAGACCTATTTAGGTCCTAGATAGCTTAGGAAATCTTAGTTAGACTCTACTATGGTGCATAAGTAGCTAGGAAGCCATAATTTGAAGCCATGAGCAAGAGTTCAAAGTTTCCCTCCAAAATATTTATTTGAAAATTCAAATATGGAAAGGAACCTTTTGAGCATGGTGACTAGTTTTAAAGGTCATAAAACTTCTCGTAAGGTAAAATTTTATTGTAAATATGTTTTACAAACTCTAGAAGATGCTACACCTTATCACTTTATCCAAGGATGAGGCTTACATTGAAAGAAGGCAAAGAAAGTAAGTTTGTTGAAGTTTAAAGGATAAAGGAGAAGATAAAGGAGAGATTCTTGGTCTATTCTTAAACCATACCAACTTAAGATAAAATTATTTATTCATGATGAAGCTCAAACCACCAGCATAAAAGGATATAAAAGGACTCATGCATGAATATGAAAAAAAGAGAGTCAAGAAGGCCTTCATAGCATGTATTTTGTAAATTAAAATATATCCTTAAACAAGTGAAGTTTATCATTAAGGATATTTAAATTGTAAGTGATTCACCAACTTCATACTCTCAGGTTTGAAGTCAATAAGAAAAATATATGAAAAATTAAGGGAGAGTAAGGATAGTAAAATAAATGGTTTCTTGTTAATGTTTTATATTTGGCTTGATATAAGATTGATAAAATAATCTATAAAATGTCTTATATTCTTAGCAAATGGTGTAATGATATGTGAAAGAGGTTACATAAATTGGAGGAGGTATTTAAGCCATGTTTCGAGTGGCAATTAGTATTTAGAAAGACACATAAAACTAATATTTTTCATGAGTAATATTCATTTTATAGAATAAATATTTAAAACAAAACTCTAAAATTTGGAAAGTAGGTGTTCCTTAGAATCATGAATGCAATGAATATGGTTATATATTTATTGGTTTGGAATTGAGAGATATATCATTAAAATACAATCAGATACTTATTGAAAAAAATACAATTTACCCAAGCAATTTGAGTTATTAAAGTTTTTATGATCAAAGGGATAGTTTAAACCATTTTGGGTAAATTTAAATTGATAGACTTGTTCATGTTATAATAAATATCTCTCATGATATAAAAGGTTTATTTGAAGTCCATGTCATGAAAATTTTAGTTTGAGGTTGAATCTTTGTAGCTTTTACAAGTCATTTGAAACTAAGTTCTAGTTGAAGTAAAAAAGATATTTATTTAAAAACTAGTTAGATTGTGAAAAGGTTATTGGTTAAAGGCTTGGTGTGATCTAGTTACAAATTAAGGATTCAAGGAAAGGAATAATGTTTTGGATTTATATGCACTTGTGTGTTAAAGATTGGAAGTGATAATGGAAACTGGATAAGTTGATAAGTTTTGTATTTACAAGTCAGATTTGAATCAAGATTAAAAAAACTAGAATATGGGTATGGTTTTTTCAATTACATGAGATTGTGTCATTGATGTTTTATATTTCCATCAATTTTGGTCTTAGATAAGAGTTTGTTCTTATCAGGAAAAGAGATATTTAAAAGGTTTGTAGAAACCTTGAAAAAGGTGTGACAATATAAAGAGGTATGAAATTTTTTTCAAGAAAGTTGTTTGAAGAAATAAAGGTTATTTAGGTGATTGTAAAAGTTGGCCAGGTAGTTTGAAAGACAAGTAAAGGCTTGAGAATAAGAAAGGAGCTTGTGAAGCTCAAGAAATAGAAGAGCATAAATATTTCTCTTGAAAAGAGATCCAAGGTAGAGGTAACTTGGACAATTGTCAAAAGAACAAGGTGAAACAATCTTTGGCGAGAAAACAAAAATAGAGCAAGATGAAATAAGATTGATTAAGCAAATAGAGATGGTGAGAAGAGTGTTGAAGGAGCTGCCTAAGAGAAAGGACCAACTAAAGAAGTAGAGAGAAGAGGAATTTAAAATAGAGTAGAGGGAGGAAATTTTTGATAAGGAAATAGATAAGATAAGGCAATAAATAATATCAATTTTATTTACATAGAAAACATGAAGAACTCATGGAATGGGTTATTGATAAGAAAGAAAGTGAAATGGCCAATTGATAAAATAATGAATATATGAAGAAGGTAAAATTTTAAAGTTGCCTTTAAAAGAGCACAAATATTGTTCAGAGAACAAAAATAAATATGCATTTGTGAACATGAAATAGGATCCATGTTGGGAGAAGATGAGATACGAAATGAAGATCAATTTATAAGATTCATTGGGGGCTTAAACAAGGAAGATATGGAGGAGGCAAATGATCCTCAAGTTTTTAAATATAACATTTCCTTTGATGCTTTGATTATAGGTACACAAGTGGAGGAGAAACATGAAGTTATTGAGTTAATGGATAGACTCATGAGTGAAGAAGGTGATGGAGAGAAGGATAAATGCATAGACTTAACCCTTGAGGAAGATCTCTTCAAGGAGATGTAAGATATTAAATAGTAGATTGCAAGTGACAGAGAGTTTATATTTAAGAAACAAGACATAATATTTGTCTACCAAAGTGAAGAATAGTTATAAGAAGAGATGGAAGCCCTGAAGCATGCCATAAAACATGAAGAGGAGGATAAAACTTGTCCTAAAAAAAAATTAAGGAGGTAGAACATTGGTATAAGGTAGAGAGGAAGACAAAATAAGAATATATCATACTTGGGCATCATGTATGGGTTCAAAAAAATTGTGAGACCCAAGGGTCTCAAATTTTTGTTTCTAATATTTCATTTTAATGTGTATATACAAATTTGATAGAAGAGTAGGTGAGGTACATAGATAAGAGAGATATTCTAAGAGCTTGAGATAACAGATTATAATTTGATATCCTCATTCAAGAGGATAACCATGAACAACAAAAGCCTATACAGAAGAAGATGTAACAAAGCATGGCATGGGGAGAGATGATAGAAATCAAGAAGAAACACAAGTATGGTAGCAAGGAAAATGCATACTTGTATGAGATATTGAACAAAGAATACAATTTGTAAAACAAGATTCAATTATAATTGGGAATATAAAATAGGCTCATGAGTAGGAACTCATGAAACATTATAAACCTAGGAGTTTGATGTAGGAACATCAATACCATATGTACATTTTGTAAATGAAGTCTATGTAAATTCAAATAAGCCTTGTTTTCAAAGGAAGAATGCATTGTAATACCTATTAAGGTCCTAGATAGCTTAGGAAATATTAGTTAGACTCTACTATGGTGTCTAAGTAGCTAATAATTCATAATTTGAAGCCATGAGAAAGATTTCAAAGTTTCCCTCCAAAATCTTTATTTTAAAATTCAAATATGGAAAGGAACCTTTTGAGCATGGTGACTAGTTTTAAAGGTCATAAAACTTCTCTTAAGGTAAAATTTTCTTGTAAATATGTTTTAAAAACTATATAAGATGCTACACCTCATCACTTTATCCAAGGATGAGGTTTACGTTGAAACAAGGCAAAGAAAGTAAGTTTGTTGAAGTTGAAAGGATAAAGGAGACATTCTTGGTATTTTCTTAGACCATACCAACTTAAGACAAGATTATTTATTCATGATGAAGATATAACCACCATCCTAGAAGGATATAAAATACTTATACATGAAGATGAAAAAAAGAGAGTCGAGAAGGCCTTCATGGCCTGTATTTTGTAAATTAAAAAAAAAATACGTTTGATCAATAAATGAAATTTTGTTTGGATTTTTAGATAGGAAAAGAAACACAACCTATCCAAACACTAGATATTTCATTCTTTAGTATCATGGTGAAGATAAAAAAAATCTTTCTACATATATGTAATGGAATGTTGTGTGGTATAACTATGTGTGAAGATATATAAATTTGTATCTTAGTAGATTGAATTAGAAGAAAATTCAATGCGAGGAGTTGCATGAGGATGAGTTGAACCTGTAAAGTTATGTTCAAAGTGAAAAGAAAAAGATAAATGTGATTTGATGACATGGAAGATAGGATTGAATATTTATGTGTAAATAAAATCCAAATTCTATATTATTTACAATGCAAACTAGGAATGACTTGGTAAAGATAAGTCTGCCTAGGTATAATACAGTATTTTCTACTGAAATGGTATTATTATGATTTCACATTGGTTCAGTATTGAGATAATGAAAAATATGGAAGTGAGTTATTCAATAGTTATTGGTAATGTTATGTGTTTTCAGTCTCTCTAAATTGGTCTTTTAAAATACAATTAATAGATCAGATACTCTTTTCTTTCAATAAGGAATCAAACAACTCACAGAATCATCTATAGTCAAACTCAAAATTCTACATATTTATAGTTTTGAGAAATTAAAATCATATATGATTTCATATGCATGAGGTTTACTAGATAATATAAGAGTTAGAATATATATATATATATATATATATATATATATATATATATATATATATATATATATATATATATATATATATATATATATATTCTGAGTTGTTTGATTCCTTAATGAAAGAATATATATATATATATATATATATATATATATATATATATATATATATATATCTATATATATTCTTTCATTAAGGAATCAAACAACTCACAGAATCATCTATAGTCAAACTCAAAACTCTGCATATTTATAGTTTTGAGAAATCAAAATTATATATGATTTCATATGCATGAGGTTTACTAGATAATATAAGAGTTAGAATATATATATATGTGTGTGTGTGTGTGTGTGTGTGTGTGTGTGTGTGTGTGTGTGTGTGTGTGTATGAATATATATATATATATATATATATACATATATATATATATATATATATATATATATATATATATATACATATATATATGTGTGTGTGTGTGTGTGTATATATATATATACATATATATATATATATATATATATATTTGTATATATATATATATATATATGTATATACATATATATATATATGTATATACATATATATATGTATATACATATATATATGTATACATATATATATGTATACATATATATATGTATATATATATATATGTATATATATATGTATGTATATATGTATATATATGTATATATGTATATATATGTATATATATATATATATATATGTATAGATATACATATATATATATGTATATATATATGTATATTTATATGTATATATATATATATATATATATATATATATATGTATATATATATGTGTGTGTGTGTGTATATATATATACATATATATATATATATGTATATATATATATATATATATGTATAGATATATGTATATATACATATATACATATATATATATATATATGTATATATATATGTATATATATATGTATATATGTGTGTGTGTGTATATATATATATATATATCCTTAAACAAGTGAAGGTCATCCTTAAGGATCTTTTACAAGAGTTAAAGATCTTATATATATATATATATATATATATATATATATATATATATATATATCATTAAAAAATTGAAGGTCATCATTAAGGATATTTAAATTGTAAGTGATTCACCAATTTCAGACTCTCGGGTCTAAAGTTAATAAGTAAACTATACACAAAATTAAGGGAGAGTAAGCATAGTAAAATAAATGGTTTCTGGTTAATGTTTTATATTTGGCTTGATCTGATATTGATAAAAGATTCTATAAAATGTATTATATACTTAGCAAATGGTGTAATAATATGTGAAAGTGGTTTTAAAAATTAGAGGAGGTATTTAAGCCATGTTTTGAGTGGTAATTGGTATTGAGAAAAACTCATAAAACTAGGATTTTTCATGAGTAAAATTCGTTTTTCTAGACAAATATCCAATAAACAAAATTCTAAAATTTGGATAGTAGGTGTGCCTTGGAATAATGAATCCAATGAATCTAGTTATATATATATTGGTTGGAAATTATGAGAGATATCATTAAAATATAGTTAGCTACTTATGAAAAAAATACAATTTACATAGGCAGTTTGAGTTATAAAAGCTTTTGTGGTCAAAGGGATAGTTTAAAGCATTTTGGGTAAATTTGCATTGATGGACTTGTTCATGTTAGAAGAAATATCTCTGATGATCTAAAAGATCTAGTTGAAGTCCATGTCATGAAAAGTTCAGTTTGAGCTTGAATCTTTGTAGTTTTCACAAGTCATTTGAAACTAAGTTTTAGTTGAAGTAAAAAAGATATTTGTTTGAAAACTAGTTAGATTGTGAAAAGGTTATTGGTTAAAGGCTTCGTGTGATGTAGTTAAAAATGAAGGATTTAGGGAAATGAATAAAGTTTTGGATTTATATGCACTTGTGTGTTAAATATTGGAAGCCATAAAGTAAATTGGATAAGTTGATAAGTTTTGTATTTACAAGTAAGATTTGATTCAAGATTGCAAAAACTAAAATATGGGAATGGATTTTTAATTACATGAGATTGTGTCATTGATATTATATATTTCCATCACCAAGGGAAATTAATTTCATTATATCACACACAAATTTGAGGAATGGGAGGTTAGTATGTTTCATGAGGAGATATGAGTTTATTCAAAAGTTTGGTTTCCTTGTCGTTTCTTTATTAAAAGTGAAGTTTTTTATTATGCATTTCTAAGATCCTAGATTATCAAAACACTTAGGATATTTTTTCCCTTGAATTAACCATTTGTTATTCCCTAACTCACACACCCCATTTTTTAAAATTTTCAAATAGGGGCCCACTCTTGGTTGAAAATTATTTTTAGGCCCTTTGGGAGAAAATTCTATAATATGAAAATCTGAAGGGACATGAATACAAACTAGTTTTTCTATTTCTTAAAACATTCATTTGATTATCTTGGTTGATGAAAGATTATTTAACACAATGTTTAGGTTGTACATCATTCTATGTAGGTTTTCAATGAAAATAAATTGAAACTACATTTAAGCCATGTTAAATGTTTTACTATTTTCATTCAACTTTCTTTAAAATACTTGTGCATGTGTTCTTACTTGTGATTTAATATGACTAATTATGATGACATGTTCACTTGAAGTGGGTGTTATTTTTATGTCTTAAACATAATATTTCACACTAAGGCATTTTATCAGAGCATAGATAGGCATCCTAGAGCCATTTTTTTCCACCCAACATCTTTCCTCTCATTTGGAGTGTCGAGCTAAAGGGAAAAATCATATCAACATCCTAATAGAAATGAAAACATAAATAAATTTATGGAGAAATGCAAGTAAGAAGAGTGACGAAACTTTACCATTTATCATCATCTATCTCACCTCACAACCCAACGGTAATGATGACATAAAATAAGTGTATAAAATATTCTAGTTAAAGAGGGGCATTGAGAGACATCCATCTGACACCATCCCACTATGCCAGTGGTGATAATACTATGGAAAAAAGTATGGAGAACCTAGAGCAAGTGGAACGATGGGATTTTTCCATTTTTCATCATCCCCCTCACCTAATATCTTGATGATAATGAATACATAAATAAATGTATGGAGAACCCTAGGAAATCAGAGCGATGGGATTTTTCTAGTTTTCATCATCCTACTCACTTTTTAACCCAATGATAAGATGACATAAAATAAATACACAAAGTATTTTGGGAAAAGTGGGCCATCAAGATCCATCCCCTTAGAACTATCCCACTAACCTGAAGTTGGTATTACTATGGAGCAAGGTACAAAGAACCTCACGTAAGTGAAATAGAAATATTTTAACAATTGTCCTTATCCCACTCACACAATAGCCTGATGACTTAAGAAAGTAGTATGAGGCATATAATTTTAACATCACAATCTGATTTTTCCACTTGACACCATCCAACTAGACCATAATAATAGAGACAAAGTACACATGAATTATATCATTATCACTATTAGAACAATGAAATATAGATGAGTGTCTGTGAGGGACACATATGTAAGTAACAAAGACATCAAGGCTAGGTTTGGAAAGGCAAAAATGGGAGACCTATCTTGAGAAGGTGAATAAACATGTAGGAGCCCATGAGATAGGCCACATGACACTAAAAATCCACCATTTGATGAAATTCAAATAAAATACATAGGTTAAAGGATTGATGGATACCCATAAGAGACTAATGGAAAAGCTTCATCCATTGTTTAAGAATGATTTGTTATACTTAGACACCATATAAGCTAATTTTTGGACAAGTCATGCCCTCTACCTTTAAATGGAGGTAATGAAGCATGAAACTATGGTAAAAATGATATCTTTGGGCCCTACACTAAGCTCTCAACTTCCAAAATACATGTTATTGCAAATACAAATTGGGCCCACATATGTCCCACTTATAGATATAGTACATATTTTAATTTTAGTTCCATGAGTACTTATAAATATTATAATTTCACCTTTAATATCAATGTCAGTTTCATCTACAACTTCTATTGTAACTTTAACTCCTACTTCGACTATGTTATAATTATGATTCTTCCAATAATAATCCTCTATCACTAATTAGTTATGATTTTATTTTTTCATGTTCCAACTAATTTAGAACATTAATTTATAACTAAGGTACATTACATGTATATATTGTATTTTTAGGGAAGGAATATATAATGAGAAATCAAGGATTGTGCATGCATCCTATTGCATGATTTAGAATTATTGTGCTATTTTGAGAATTCTATTTTTGGACTTCACTTGACATATGATTTTTTCCCCATCCCAATCTTATTTAAACTTATTTCCTCTTGATTCTAAAGGGAAGAGAATTTTGGTTTTTCAGATTAATAAGAAATTCAAATAAGTTTTGCTTGACTTGATATTTATGTGAAAATTTGGATTATTATCTAATTGTGTGGATTACCTTAGATGTTCCATCATTATATTATCTTAGTTATTTAATTGTGTATGAGTTATATTATTCAAATATAAGCATTCATCTTTAGCGACAACTGATTTGAATGCCTTGTGCATGTTGATCATAATCCATCTTGTAGATGTGTAATAACATCTAGTAATCTAACCCTTGGTTCTACATGTTTAAGTATGTTGTGTTTTGGTTCCCTTTAACTCTTCACTATATTTTATTTTTGGTGTGATAAATTAGTTTACTACAATTATTGGTCTTGATTCTTTATCCTACTAAGTTCAAGTGCTAGTCTTAAAAGTTTTTATCTCTGGTTGTCCACATTCTTTTTTTTGCCTTACCTTCCCCCTCTTTTTGAGTTTCTTTTGAAGTCCTACCCACCGTAGTTAAAACCATCATATTTATACCCACTCTAAGTAGATTTGGGTTCACCTAAAACCAATTCAGCCATGGTAAATAATCTATATCACTTACTGCTATTCCACGAACATGTTTTCATAAAATTAAACACCCTAAAACTTTTGCCTTGGAGTGAAATATTTCACTAATCCTAAAATTTTAGAGGGTACCTCATAAGGTCACTTGGGTGTGTATAAAACCCACATCAACACATACATAAAATAAAGGAATACCTAAGTATAGGGTTTCAATGATAGTGGATTGATTACCTATGAATTTTCATATTTGTGATATTTATAAATATAAAAAAAAACCAAAATGTCTCATCCAAGTGGAGAATGAGCAAAGAAAAAAATGACTGCCACCTCTAGCACTAAATTGGCCCATCGAGAAGGCATAACAAAAGAAAACACTCTACCATAAATAGTAGGGGGATTTAACAACCTTGATAAGAGGGAGGAAGTGAGAAGCCAAACATTTGAATGGATATGAGACATATACACTATCACTAGGGAAAAGGATATCTAATTTACACTACATGTCTAATGAAAGTAACATTAAAGACAACCCTATAACTTACATAATAAATCATGGGCTTAGAAAACATGTAATCCTAAACATAAAAATAATACACCAAAACACATTTGAACATTAAATAGTTGTAAGAGAGTGTAAATTTTATTTAGTGAGAAAGAATATGGTATGGTGAATAGGTGTTTAATGTTCAAAAATGTCAATAATAAATATTATCATTGTCAAAGAGGAGGAAACACTTCCTAACTAGTTTAATAATACTTCTATGAAAATAAAGATTTTAATCTGATGTTAGATACTATAAGCATGATAATTTTTAGGTTATGATCCCTCTTATGTTTAAATGACTTACAATATATCACTACAATATAAAAAATCACAAACAAGTGGTTACAAAAATTTCATCTTCTATAATGGTTAAAGAATCAACTTCTTGAGGTGTAATGATTGGTGGTTGGTTTTACAAGCATATGGTATGCCGATAAACAATTTGACATGGTGAAAAATATGGAAGTGTTACCTAGCATGACATGCATTAGTGGGAAGTTACTACATGGCCTCTAAGTTCTAGAGGTCCTGCACAAAGTTTGAGAGTTTTGAAATATGCCACTTGGTGATGTGCATGTAATGGTACATCAAGGTTTCATAGGTGGTGTAAGTTTTCACATAGTTTAGATTACATGAGGTCATTATAAAACTATCATAGACTAACATGACTAGAGTTAAATTATTCACTCTTTTTGAGGAGTGATATCCCCCATTGTGCCTTTAGTTAGATGTGGAAACTAAGCTTAAATATGTTGAAGGTTGATCCACTTAACTTGATCATCCTATCATCCTGCCTTGACCACTCTAAAAAAATAATGTTTATCTTGGTGGGTGTGCATTATTATGGTTTTACAAAATTGATCCTTTATTGAGGTCTACAAATGTTCATGATCTAAGTATACAGGATGTTGATTTGTTGTTATGTTATACCCTTAACCTTTAGCATTTATATGGATATGTGTGATTGACTTATGGCTAACATAACCCTTAATTAAGTCATATGATAATTTTTATAGTTTCTTATTTATAGTATGGTCAGCCTAAGGTGTGACCATAACATATTTAGGTTTTATACAGGAGGTAGTGGCTAGTATTTAATCATCATATTGTAATTTATGTTCTTATTGTAAGGTTGTGGAAGTTTCCCCCTCAAAGTGGCTTGTCATTTATTCATATATTATACTCTATTTCAGTCATATTATGACTTATTGTTGTTATTATAATTTATTAGTGAAATAATTTCATTACAAGTGGTATTAAAGCTTCAATTTGGGTAGTAACATGGGTGAAATCCTAATTTTGGAGAGTTGCAAATAAGTTTAAATCCATTATGATTTTTTATACAATTATTTTACTAGTGTTGGAGAATCATTCAAGGATGATACAATAAAAATTATAGTTTGGTGATCTTTTTTAAATTGGGGTTTTAATATTTTTCATAAATTTTATCTATATGCCATAATTTAAGGATTTTTTATATTTTTTATATTTTGGAAAGATTTCAAAAATTAAGTGGGGGTCTATTATTTATATTTATATATTTGAGTCTAACATAGGTTAGAAAACTCTTGGTCAAAATTTGATAAATGGTGAAAATCAAGGTTGACATTATCAAACCTTGTTATTATAAGACCACAAATTAGGGGTCAAGGAAAAGGTTCCAAACTCTAGGTAAAAATCCTAAAAATAAGAGATGGAGTAAAAAATGGGAATTATTGGATTTTTTATTCCAAAATTTTATTTGACATATTACAAAGTGAGTTGACTTGAGTACAATATGAAAAACATACAATGTAATGTGAGCACAATCAAAGGAGATTTAGTGAAGATCATTATTAATTTGAAAATTAATCAACAAAACCAACCACCTCTCACCACTCCACAATCCAATTGAGGTAGATATCCCATCCAACACAATCTAAATCTAAGTAAATTATAGTTGTGGAATGTGATGCCAAAAGTGGACATGATTAAGTTTAATGGGAAGGATCCAATCACCTAGATCAACCAAATGGAGTTTTTTATATTTACATTAAATCCTATATGGATAGAAGGTGGTAATGGAATTATTATATATATATATATATATATATATATATATATATAACATGAATAATTCATTTTGTATCGATGATTGTGTGCAAAAAAGAAGGAAAATTCTATTAGTGTCACTTGGTTAGCTTTTATAGAGGATCTACAAACACACTATAACAATAGTGTGGTATAAATTTACATTATAAAATTTATAAAGGTCAAATAGACTCAGTTAGGGATTATATTCATTCATTTTAGAACCTATCATTGCATGTGGGAATGATTATGGATAAGAACCTAAATAAACTATTTCTTAGAAGTCTCAAACACCACATTCAACATGAGGTACACATGTTTAATCAACTTAATGTTTCTAATTATATTATCATTACATGCAAGGTAGAGAAAAATTATTATTTGACAATAAGCATCCATTCACTAACATAAAATATCATGACATATCAATACCATCATTCCCTCAGTATACCAGGTTGACATCTCAACAAATTAAAAGAAAAAGGGGGAAAAGGTTATGTTTCAATTGTCATATAAAATATAGTCTAGGACATAAATTTGTCAAAAATAAGTATTTATACATCAAATGTCCTAATGAAGAAGAAGAATATGAAGAAGTCACTTTAGGGATTGATGATGAGCTAGAGGATGAGTTAGGACAACCAAAAATCTCTTGCCATGCATTTTTAGGTATTAATTGTTTGCCAATTTTGGCCCATATATAAATCTCTTGCATGTTTTGATGAAATAATGGATAAAAGGCTTAGAAATGGATCCAACATTAGTAAATAGAGAGGATCCAATCAAGGTTTTCATAGGATCAAGTAGTGGTGTTCAAGGATAAGCCTGCAAGCCAAAAGCCAAGTGTAAAAGCTTTTATTTAGCTAAGTCTTTACTTGTTCATTATTTTGGACTCTATATGGAGACTAAGTGCAAGGTAAATTCTTTTAGGCCTAGTTTTAAGCTAGTTTTCAATTTCCTTTCAGGAAAATTATCTGCATAATTTTCCCAAAGGAATTTTTTATTTTTGGCTAAGTGTTCTTTCTTCAAGATTTTTTGCCTCAACCTTTATTAAAATATTGAGAAATTATTTTAGAAAATTTTTCCAATTTTTTATTGAAAGGTACTTTTCAGTTCCCCAAAGGAAATGGCACTTGCAAAAATTTGAAAGATATATTTTCCAAATAAATGGTCTTTTTCAGCAAGCCAAAGGGCACTTTTCTTAGTAAAATGGTCCATTTCAAAAAATCCAAAGGGTATGTTCCTTTCAGGAAGGTTTCTTTTAAAAAAACCTAAAGGAATTTTCTAAAGGACACTTCTCCTTCAGGAAAATTATCCAAGACAATTTTTTTGAAGGTAGATTTTCTTTTGAAATTTTTGTCCCAAAGTAAAGGACCACTTGCATTTTTTTGAAAGGCAATTAACAAGAAGTCTGAAGGTACTTTTTTTGAACAAGTGCCCAAGGACAAAAGGCTGAGTGAAAAAATTCTAAAGGAATTCCTTTGGGAAGAAGTGCCAAGACAAAACAACTTGAAGGACCATTTCCCAAATGTTGAAGGGGCACTTTTCTCATCAAAAAGGGACCTTTTCAAATTTCAAAGGGCCAAAACATTTTTTCTAAAGAGTCATTTCCATGCCAAATTTTCTTATGCAAAAATTCTAAAGGGTATCTTTTGAGGAAGTGGACCTTTGCAAAATTCCTGAAGACTTTTTCTTTTGGGAAAGTGGCCAAAGCAAATTTTTCTGAAGGGTCTTTTCTAAAAAGCCAATGGTTCATTTCAAATAACCAAAAGACATTTACAAAAGTCTTGAAGGGTACTTCCCCTTTGGAAAGGGGCATTTTCAAGGTGGAAAAAAGGTACTTTTCCATTAGAAAGGACACTTCTCCAAAGGACTTTTCAAAATCATAAGGGTCATTCTCAAATGGTCCAAAGTTTAATTCCTTTAGGAAAAGAGTCTGTGAAAATTGTTCAAGCAAAAGGCCCAAAAGAAAAAGGCCCACAATAAAGTGTCTAAAGGAAACATGATGTTCACATCAGTGTGAAAGTTCAATCTTAATAAATATCCATTGAGATTCAAAAACCCCATGACGGGCCTACAATTGTCAAAATCTAAACCCTTGCAAGTAGCCATTTGGATTTGTATGGACTTACATCGACATAAATAAATACACAAAAACCAATATCCTTATATTGGTTTTACACCTATAAAAAATATTTAGCCTAGGTTTCATGTAGGAGTTGATAGGTGTAATTAATGGAGAGGTCCTCATACTTCAACATGGCCATCATCTCTAATAGACAACTGCTTAACATAGAAGTACCATGGCTTAGTCTAGAATCAGAGTTATGAGGATTTTGTTTTTATACATGCAATACAAGTGAAAGATTGCATGGGGATGAAAGGTGAAGATTAGGTGATTAGAAAAGGTAGATTGATCATTAAAGGCATTCTTTGAGAATTTATTGTCTTCTAGAATGTTTTATAATAAAAAAGGAAGCTCAAGGTTATTGGGAAAAACAAAGTTTCATTTATAAAAAGTAAACAGTGTCCTAATTGATAAAAATAATGATGGATCATTCATTACAGTGAGGTAGCAGCTTATCTGTCACTTTTTCTCAAATTATCTCCCCTCTTCCTTTCTCTCTCCCCACTTTTTATGATCACATTCTAAAATATATAGAGGATTTGGAACTAAAAAAGGGATCCCTTGACTGGTGATAGAGTTACTCTATCAAAATCACCTTGTAAACACTCTCTTGAAGCAATAAGATAATTTTTTTTTATTCTAGCCTAAATTCAAGTATACATTAATGGAGTTTAACTTGTAGATGTATGTCCCTTTTCATCATCTATATATTCTCTATGTATATTGCTTTAATTTTTCTGGTTCTTTGCAGGTTGTGTGAAGTGTTAGACATTGGTGCCTTTCTTGAAGCGTCACAAGTTTATAATGTCTCATACAAACCTATTTATTTTTGTCCTTCAAATTTCAAGGTTTACCTTCGACCTCCACAAAAAATACTTATGATTATGGATTTGAGATAGTATTATATTAGTCTATGTCTTGGTTACTTTCATTAGTATTTGTTAAGGTTTCCAGGCTAAAAGTGGATCATTTCACATTTTGGTGCATCACCATCTTTAGCTTAGATTTCAATTTCATGTTATCTTTCTCTCCCTTTTCCTTAGTTATCAGTATATTTTAGTGTAGGAAACAAGCTGAAGTGAAGCATATGAGGATCTAGCCTCATTAAAAATCTTAGAGGTTCAACCTCATTACAGGATACCCATAACCTGAGGTTATTCCAATATTATATCTAGAATTGTGAGAGCCTAAAAAAATCTCACATAAGGGTGCAATTCTAGCTTACAACAATTTCTTTCATGCCCCATGGGACTAATTTTGAGGAATATTGGTCAATTTTGATGTTTGTTTGATCAATTTGGAGTGGTTATAGCTTTCATCTTTCAATATCTAGTAACTTCAAAGAACACTCAACAATCTAATGGTAGAACAATAAATACTTTCATGCTAAAGGTAAATACAATATTAGCTTCTATAGGTATTCATTTTGAGTTTGTTGAACTCCCCTTAAATTTAGACAAAAGGTTAAGGTTTGCCAATACTCTTCCATACATAAGGAAACCTTTTCAAAACATAGTCTCAAGGCTTACCCTTAAAAGCAACCTCTTGATAGTTCCCCATATTACCATGATTCCACAAAGAGATCTGATAGGCTTTAGTGGCTAAAGTAATTTGAATCTAACACAATATTATCCTATGCTAGTAACATCCCTCAACAACATCCCATCTTTTATAGAAGGCCAAGCCATAACCCCTACTGAACACATCAATGACAACCATTTTTTACAATATCCATAATGTTGTTGTAGAAAATATAGTTATTAGATTGTTAGTTGTATCCCTTAAGAGAAAATATTTAGATTGTTATAGAGGCTTAACTTCTAATTCTATTCAATCATGGAATCAACTAGGAGTGGCCTTATGCAATAGATTTGTAGACAAGAGTGACCATTTATCACTAACAAAACAACTCACCACAATCAAGAGAGCCCCCCATGAACTCGTGTAAGACTTCAATACAAGATTCAAAATGTCTTGGGATAGAATTCTAGCCTCTATTAGAATATTCATACAGTTGTGATGATCCAATCCATGGGAGGGGACATAATGCTAGATGCTAATGAGGTGGCTATTAAAGTAGAAAATTACCTAGTTTAGGATGACAAACTTGCTCCTAAACCCCCAATGCCTCTTTTACCTAAAATTAGACCACCCTCTATGGTTATTCCCCCACTTGATGTTATTCTTACAACTCCAATAATTATTTTTATACCTTCACCCAAGCAAGAAAAGGCCTCCACTAGTGGATCAAGTGATTTCTAAGAGCAAAAAAAGTACCTAAAACTTAAGATCATTTTTAATCCTTGGTAAATGATGTGGTAACTATTAAAAGGTAACAAGTTTAGCTCAATAAACCTTATCAACCTCCATATCAGCCTCAACAACAATCTTATCAAGGGAAATTTCTAAGACCAAAACCATGAGCTTGGGTAAGGATAACCTAGCTACAATAGGCAAATCAACTATAATTAAAATGTTGTAGGTTCTTCCAACTCCTTGGTTCTTGTTCAAAAAAATATGGCTCAAGAGTCTAAATGGACCATATCTTGAGATAAATATTTTGGGCAATCCATTATCCCAACTAATGGTTTTAACTAGGTATTCAATGACCAATGGTAGTAAGCTATTGTTTATGGATACAATCAAGCCTTAATGGCTTAAAAGATAGAGATCCCCATGATTAAAAAACTAGGATAATCTCCATAAGACTAAGGATCTGATCAGGTACCAAACCAATTGGATGCTACAATGGTCACCAGTGAGTAAGAGGAGTGTTATGCACTCAATTAGCAAACTAGTTCTAGCCAAGCATACCTTCTAGTAGTAGCTAATATGAGATTCAAAAGAAGGAATATGAGTGATGACCAAGGAACATTAAAATAAACCCCTATCATTACTCCCCCACTGTCTAAGTCTAATGATCCTACTATCACTCTAAAGGTCCCATCACCTTATAAAAATTAAAATAAAGGGACCCATTTTTATCCATTAAACTCACAAATTCAACAAACAATAGTAGTGGTCCCCAAAGCACAAGTGAAGGTTGGTGGTCCACCAATCAACATTATTGAGCAAATGAAGAAATATAATGTGAGTGTGCTAATGTGGGACATGATTTCCATGCCTAATTAGGTGGATATCCTTCAGGAAGGTTTGTCTAAGATAGGTTTTACAACTATTACAAGCAAATAAATGAGCAAAGAAAATGATGTCCTTACCAATGTAACCCAAGGTCCTATGAGAGAAGGATCAAGTAAGGTGGTCAAACCTCCTCTATTCTACATTTCATTAATCACTGGTGATTCTTTAGTACATAAATACATGGTAGATAGTGGAACAAGTACTTTAATGATGCCAAAGTTAATAGCATACCAGCTTGGTTTAAAGTATGAACCTCAATTTAAGGGAGTTTATAGCTTGATAGATCTTCCACCAAACTAGATAGTATTATTAAAAGTCTTAGCTTGACCCTGCATGGTTGTCCTAGTGTTTTAGTGGCTCAATATGTGTTGATTCTAGAGATGCCTCCTTGTTTTGCTTATCTACAGAATTCACAACAAAGATAAGAGGTTATCTCATAGTAGATTGGTCATACATGGCATTCAAAACAGGGTATGGGACTAAGGTATGAATCAAGGCTGAGCCCATGGCATAATTTCACATTGAGCCTCATTAGCTAGATAAAATAAATCTCAATTGTACTATCCCTGATGAGGATGAATTTATAATTGGTTGAGAACTAAATACTTATCTTGAGGAGATTTTAGACTTATTCTTAGATGAACTGTGGGGGGATAATCAATTTATCAATCCTTTGGAAGGTGTTGAAGAAAGAGACATAGGTATGTATTTTATACATGAATAAAATCAACTCATGCCTTCCCTCATTGGACCTCAAAAAGACCTTAATGGTATGTGGAAGTTATTATTTGATGGTTCAAGGAACAAAAATGGAGTAGGTGAAGGGAAATGTTGGTTTCCCCTTCAGATGATAAGTATTTATATTTTTATAGGTTCCATTGTAGTTGATCCTCTGATGAAGTAGAATATGAAGTCCTAATCCATGGCCTCTAATGGGCCAATAAGAGAGGAATGAAACAACTGCAAGCATATAGAGATAGTGAGCTTATAGTGATCCAAATTAGGGGCCTAAACATTATCAATAATCCTTTAATGAGGTCCTACAAAAATATAGAATGGGACCTAATTGAATATTTTCAAGCCTTTAACATTCAAGCTATGCCATGGAATTAGAACCAACATGCTAACAAGTTAGCAACTGTGGGAACCTAGTTTGATATTCTAAGTAAGCTAAAAGAGGCCAAGGTTTAGCCACATGTCAAGGTGGTGGTGAAGCCATCAGTACTAGATAATGAATCCCACTATTAGGTCTTAAAAAATGACACAAATATTGCTTATTTCTTATAGCAATAAGTATAATTCTACTTTGCCAACTAGGAGAAGTTACAACATTAGTATGCGGATCAAATTATTCACCTAAAGTCTAACAAACTTCCTAAGGGTCTAGTCACACTTGAGAGTATCTTCCATGAAGGAGACCATATAAGAAAGGATAAGGAAGTAATGTCAACTGATAAATAAAATTATGAGAGAGTCCTCATCTTCAAAGACAAACTTCTCAATCTTGGGAAGGTAAGAAATGAGGTATAAAGGCATGCTTTCATTAAACTTTGTAAGGAATATTAAGATAGATTTGCTTGGGAATATAATGACTTGAAAGGTTTTATTCCAAAATTAGCCAAACATATAATAGAATTGGAGGCTAATGATAAGCCTGTGAGGTAGAAACAAAGGCTCGTTAACCCAAAAATAGAAGAGCTTATGAGGAGAGAGATGACCAAGTTAATTAAATCCAAGATCATCTTTCCCATCAAGAACTCATCATGGGTAGCCAATTTGGTTCTTGTAAATAAAAAGAGTAGGTAAATTGGGCTATGTGTTGACTTTATAGATCTGAATAAGGTCTCCTTGAAGGACCATTACCCTTTACCATCCATAGAACAACTTCTTCAAATAGTTGTAGGTTCATAATGTTTTTCTCTTTTGGATGGATATTCAGGTTACAACCAAGTATTAGTAAAGAAATAATATTGGTACAAGAATACCTTCACCTCCAAATGGGGTATGTATGCATACCAAAATATGCCTTTTGGCTTATCAAATGATAGGGCAACTTTCCAAAGAGACATGGACATGGCTTTCCAAGGGTTGCTAAATCAAATGGTGTTGGTCTACTTGGATGAAATCATAGTTTTCTCCAAGGATGCCAATAAATGCATGGATCACCCAAGGTTGATATTTAAGAGATGATGAGAGTATGATATCTCTTTAAATCCCAAGAAGTGTGTGTTTATTGTCCTTGAGGGCAAAATATTGGGGCATATTGTCACAAAATAAGGATTAACTATTGATCTTGATAGAATAAGTGCCATCTTGGCCTTATCCTTACCTAAGCATAAGAATGGACTCAAAAGTTTCCTTGGGAAAATAAACTTTATGAGAAGGTTTATACCTAGTTTTGTAAAATTGGTCAAACCCATCATTGCTATGTTAAAGAAGAACCAAGTGTTAACTTGGTCAAATAAAGGTAAATCAACATTTGAGACTATCAAATAATCCATTTCCCAAGCACTCACACTCATGAATCATGATTTTTCAAGAGGTTTCATATTGTATGCCTTTGTCAATATTGACAAAATATCAGCTATGATGATGTAAAATAATGGTGGACTTGAGCAGCCAATAGCATTTTTCAGTTAGGGGCTTGAGGAATATGAAGTAAGGTATACTTTAATAGAAAAGAAAGTCATTACAGTAGTAAGAAGCCTTAAAAAGTTCAAGCCAATGCTCTCCAATATCAAAATATATCTTATTGTGTCTCATCCTAGAATGAGAGACTTCCTTCTTAATAAAGACATGAATGAAAAGAGGGCTAGTTGGATTACCAAGGTCATGGAGTATGACATGGAGGTTAAGGTCACTAAGCTAGTAAGAGGTAAAGGCTTGTGTGAGCATATGGTTGATTAACTTCATGAAGACAAAGAGGATATCTTGGTAACATAAGAAAACTCACAAACAGATGCACCTTTACCTCACACTAGTTAGCTCCAGCATATGACACTTTTTTTGATAATAGGTGAGTGCCCACAAGGTATAGATAGGGCAAAGAGAAGGTATTTTAGACTTTAGTATATACCTTATGAATTGGCTAATGGGGTATTATTTAGAAAGGACCTCAATGGAGTGATACTAAGGCGTATAGATGATGACCAAGTGACAAGGCTCTTAGATCAATTCCATGATGGGCTTGAAGGAGGCCATTTTTCTCCAAGGACTACAATGGAAAAAATAATGAGATCTAGTTATTATTAGCCCAACCTCTTTAAGTATGTGTATGCATGGATAATAAAGTATCAAAAGTGTGCTTTCTTTGTGTGTAAGTAAAAATTGGTAGCCCTTCCTCTCAACCCAATTCAGGTAGAGCATCCCTTCATTAAATGGGGGATAGATTTCATAGGAATGATCAACCCTCCATCAAGTATAGGGCATAGATGTGTACTTACTACAACTGACTACTTCACCAGGTGGGTGGAAGCCATTACATTTAAAGAATCTAATGAATGTGTAGTCCTAGACTTCTATGACAACATTGTGACCAGGTTTGGTATTCTATCCACTCTCATTTTTGATAATGCATTAGCATTTCTCTATCTGAAAATAGGTAAATGGGATCTCAATATGGGAATATACCTTAGCACCTCTTCCAACTATTATCCTCAAGGAAATGGACTAGTTGAGTCCACAAATAAAAATTTACTAATAATCATTAGGAGAACTATGGAAGAGAATCAGAGGACATGGCACACAACTAAAAATAGCCTTGTGGGCTAATAAGATGACTCCTATGGTTACCATTGGAAATTATCCATATGTATTAGTATATGGAAGGGAGGCCAAGTTACCCATTTATCTTGAGCTACCTACATTAGAACTAGACCATCAACTAGAGTTAATAGAAGATGAGGCCATGCATGTGAGACTGGTAGAATTCGTGGAGCTTGAATAAATGAGAGACCTTGTAATGAAAACACTAGAGTCACATCAGGCTCAAGTTAAGAAAGCCTTTGACAAGAGAGCCATAGCAATGGAATTTAAGGAAGGGGATATAGTTCTCAAGTGGGATTCAAATAAGGCTAATCTAGGTAACCATACCAAATTTGATAGCTTGTGGAGTGGTCCTTATTTGATCCACAAATGAAAAAACATAATGATTTTTAGTTGGCCCAACTAGATGGAGAGGTACTACCCATCCCATTCAATGGGATTCATCTAAAGCCTTTCTATTAGAATATTTTATACCCATTATTTATATTTTACTTTTTGTATAATTTTTTCATGTTTTCTTCTAAGTGCCTTATGCACATTCTTTTCAGTTGTGTGTTTCCCTTCCTTAAGTTCCTTGGGCACAGTGTTTATTTTATTTTTATTTTCCTTGTTTCTTCAAGAGAATTTATAGAAAGGGTTATCCTTGTATCAAGTTTTAGACCAGCTCAGTTGTAGAGGATAATGACTCCATGCCCAATGGACTAGGCAAGGCAAGTGGTCTGAGTTCTCAAGCATAGCAAGCATACTTCCCTAATATTTGCCAAAGATGTTAGCCATTTTTAGCCCACATATAAAGATATTTCATGTTTTGATGAAGCAGTGGATCAAAGGCTTAGAAATGGATCCAACATTTTCAAATAGAGAGGATCCAAGTAAGGTTTTAATAGTATCAAGTAACAATGTTCAAGGATAAGCCTACAAGCCAAAATCTATGTGCAAAATATTTTATTTAGTTGAGTCTTTACATGTTCATTATTTCAGTCTCTGGATGGAGACTAATTGAAAAGTAATTTTTTTTTGTTCTATTTTTAAGCTAAGTTTCAATTTTCTTTCAGGAAAATTGTCCACAGAATTTTCTTAAAGGATTTTTTTCTTTTCTGCTAAGTGTTCTTTCTTCAATATTTGTTGCCTTGGCTATTGTTCAAATATTGATGATTTATTTCAGACATTTTGTCTGAAACAATTTTTTAAAGGTATTTTTCAGTTCCCCAAATGAAATTAAACTTACAAAATTTTGAAATATATCTTTTCTAAGGAAATGGTTTTTTGCGGCAAGCCAAAGGGAACTTTTCTTAGCAAAATGGTCCATCTAAAAAAATATGAAGGGTATGTTCCCTTTTTGGAAGGTTTATTTCCAAAAAACCTAAAGGAATTTTCTAAAGGACACTTCTCCTTTAAGGAGATTATTTGAGACAATTTTTTCAAAGGCAGATTTTATTTCAGAACTTTTCTCTCAAAGCAAAGTGCCACTTACATTTTTTTTGAAAGGCACTTAGCAAGAAGGCCAAAGATAATTTTTTTGGAAAAATGCCCGAGGACACAAGGTCTAAGGAATTTTTTTTGAAGGAATTCCTTTGGGAATAATTTCTAAGACAAAAATCTTAGAGGACCATTTCCCAAATGCCAAAGGGCACTTTTCTCAGCAAAAAGGGACCTTTTCAAATTCTAAAGGGCCAATTTATTTTCAAAAGATTCATTTCCATGCCAAAGTGTCTTATGAAACAATTTCAAATGGTATCTTTTGAGGAAGTGGACCTTTGAAAAAGTCTTTAAGACTTTTTATTTCAAGAAAGTGGCTAGAGAAAATTTGTTTGAAGGGTCTTTTCCAAAAAGTTGATGGTTCATTTCAAATAACCAAAGGAAATTTACAAAAGTCCTGAAGGGTACTTTCCCTTTGGAAAGGGAAATTTTTAAAGTGGATGAAAAATAATTTTCCTTCAAAAAGGGAACTTCTCTAAAGGACTTTTCAAAATCAAAAGGTCATTCTCAAATGGTCCAAAGTTTAATTCCTACAGGAAAAAGTCTATGAAAATTGTTCAAGCAAAAAGCTTAAAAGAAAAAGACCCACAAGAAAGTGTTCAAAGGAAACATGATGTTTTCACTAGTGTTAAAGTTCAAGCTCATCAAATATCTATTGGGATTCAAATACCCCATGATGGGCCCACAATTGTCAAAATATGAACCCCTACAAGTAGTCATTTGGATTTGTATGAACTTATATCGACATAAATGGATATATGAAAACCAATGTCCTTAGATTAGTTTTTTGCCCATAGAAAACATTTGGACCATGTTTCAAAGTAAGATCTGGAAGGTGAAATTAATAGAGAGGTCCTCATCCTTCAACATGGCCATCATCTATGATAGATAGCCACTCAACACATAAGTAGCATGGCTCGATCTATAGTCAGAGTTATGGGGATTTTATCCTTATACATGCAATACAAGTGAAAGATGGCATGGGGATGAAAGGTGAAGATCATGTGATTAAAAAAGGTAGATCAATCATTAAATATGTTCTCAAAGAATTTCTTGTCTTCTAGCATGTTTTCTAATAAATAAGGAAGCTCAATGTTATTGGGATAAACAAAGTTTCATTTGTACAAAGCAAATAGTGTCTTAATTGATAAAAATGATGGTGGATCATTCATTACGATGAGGTGGCAAATTATCTATCACTTTTTATTGAATGGGATCCCATCTTCCTTTCTCTCTCCCCACTTTTTATGATCCTTTTTTGCTATATATAGAGGCTTTGGAACTAAAAAAGGCATCTCTCAACTGGTGATAGAGTTACTCTATCAAAATCACCTTGTAAACACTCTCTTGAAGTAATAAGATAATTTTTTTGATTCTAGTCTAAAGTCAATTATACATTATTGGAGTTTAACTTGTAGATGTATGTCCCTTTTCATCATCTATAGATTCTCTACGTATCTTACTTTAACTATTTTGGTTCCTTGTAGGTTGTGTGAAGTGTTAGACATTAGTGCCTTTCTTGAAGTGTCACAAGTTTATAGTGTCTCATACAGACCTATTTCTTTTTGTCCTTCAAATTTTAAGGTTTCCCTTCGACCTCCACACAAAATACTTATGATTGTGGCTTTTAGATAGTATTATATTAGTCTATGTCTTGGTTACTTTCATTAGTAGTTGTTAATATTTCCAAGCTAAAAGTGGATCATTTCATATTTAGGTGCATCACCATCCTTAGCTTAGATTTCCCTTTCATGTTATCTTTCTCTCTCTTTTCCTTAGTCAGTAATAGATTTTAGTGTGGGAAATAAGTTGAAGTGAAACTTATGAGGAGATAGCCTCATTAAAAATCTTATAGGTTCAACCTCATTATAGGATACCCATAGCTTGAGGTTGTCCTAATATTGTAGCTAGAAGTGAGAGAGACTGAAAAACTCTTCTATAAGGGTGAAATTCTAGCCTAAAATATTAACACCTCACAAGCCCTCAAAGTACTAGGTTTATTAAAAAAATAAATGGTGAAAGTATTGATTAACTCAATAAGAACTCATATATTCATTAACCATAAGTTCTATGTGTGATTTAACTATTTTAATTATCTAGATCCAAAATTTTAAGGCTATGATTGTAGATAGGGGTAAAGTGAATTTATTAGGGTAATTCCATAATATTAAACTCACCATGGGATAATACATACTAAATTTCCATTTTCTTTCTATTTCTATGGGTGGATAAAACATTGTATTGAGATTCTAATGGATAACTACCTTAGGAACTATTGATATGAAATTCTAAGAGTTTTTCATGCAATTGCATTCAGAGGGCAAGGATTTTGAATTATACAAGTTGCATACAAAATATCCACAATTTTTAAGCTCTCATAATATGAAAACTATGCTTAACAAGGGTGTAGATGGGTTTATAGCATAATCATTTTCATTACAGACACATCAATTAAAGGTGTCTACTTCTCTATATCTATAAGATATTATAAACTCACACTCAATTTGTTTTGGTGATATGTCAAAAGGATTTCCTCCCAAAATAGATCATGATCATGTTATTCAACTAGAAATAGTGAATAAAAAACCAAACATTAGAAATTATAGGTACCTACATGTGGAATATAGTGAGATTGATAATATGATACATGAGATGTTAGAAGTTGGTATTATTCATCATAGTCAAAATGATTATTCTTCTCTAGTGGTGATGGTGCATTATAAGGATGACACTTAGTGAATGTGTTTTAACTACAAAGAACGTATCGTGTACACAATCAAAGATAAGTTTATTAATCCTATAATTGGTGATTCAATAGATGAGTTTAACGTTACTATTTATTTTATAAAACTAGATATTCATTCAAGATATCATCAAATCAAAATCAAATGTGAGGATATTTACAACAACATTCAAGACACATGAGGACCACTATGAATTTTTGGTGATACATTTTGCCCTAAAATATGCACTATATATGTTTCAGATTTTGATGAATTCTATTTTTAGGCCATTTATGTGGAGTTTATCTTGGTTTTTTTATGATATCTTAATCTATCTAAAAACATCAGAGGAACACTTACATCCTGTGAAATACGTTTTCAAATTTTTATAAAAACATCATCTTTATGCCAAGCCTTCCAAGTGTGATTTTGAAGTAAAGGAGGTAGAATACTTGGGTCATATTTTTTCTCATGGAGGTTTAAAAGTGGACTCTCATAATATTAAGGCCATGGTTGAATGAAAAATACATAGATCTTGAAGAACCTATAAGGCTTCTTAGTACTTACAGTCTACTATCATTTATATGTAAATAATTAGGTAAATATAGAAAACCCACACAAAATTTTATTTAATAAGTAATATTGCCATTGGAATGAGGTAGCCACTAGAACATATATTAATTTAAAGAAGGCCATGTTTACCACTCTAGTTATAGCTATTCCATATGTTTCTAGAACCTTAATTATTGAATGTGATTCCTTGTGATATGATATGTGTGAAACACTCATGAAAGGTAGACATCCCATTAGTTTCTAGAGTGGAAAAATAAAAGGTAGTAGTATTTTAAATCCCATTTATGATATGGAAGAGACAATTATCTTTTATGCAGTCAAACAATGGAGACCTTATCTAATGAGAAGGCACTTCAGTGAAGATAGATCTTGATAGTTTGAAATATTTCTTGGGCCAATGGTTATAATCTCAATAAAAATTGAAATTGGTCACAAATATTTTTGTTTATGTCTTTGATATAATTTACAAAAAGGAAAATATAATGTCGTAGCTAACACACTATCCAAGAGGGATGATTACAAAGAGGCATTATTGTGTGCCATGTCCATATTATAGGAAGATTCAATAGATAGAATAAGATCAAAATGAAATAATGGAACATATACATAAAATATCACTTATAAACTACAATAATATTTTAGCATGTTATAAAATATTTATGGAAAGAGAATGCTCTATGGTACAAAGATAGGTTGTACCTAAATAAAAACTCAACCATTAAAAATAAATTTCTTTCAGAGATCCATTCATATGCAATGGGTGGGAATTATGTATTTTTGAAGATATATCATAGAATCAATAAATATTTATCATGGGAAGGGCTAAAAATAGATGTTCAATTTTTTTGGTAGAATGCATAATGTGTTAACAAAACAAGGGTGAGACAATTAATGCCCTAATTCTTCTATAACCTTTATCTAATCATATTGATATGTGGGATGAAGTTTCCATAAATTTAATCATAATATTTCCTAAATATGAAGGAAAAAATGTAATAATGGTCTTCATGGATAGACTCACCAAATATGTCTATTTTTTTGCCTTGTCTCATCCATTCGTAGCAAGTATAGTAATGACAAATTTTATGGGTATAGTCTATAAGTCACATGGGACACCAAATATTATAATAAGTAATCATGAGGCTATATTTAAGAGAAATATTTGGACTATTTTATTCTCATGTTTGGGTACTCAGCTAGCTCTTAGCTCATCATATCATCCCCAATGTGATGGATACGCTGAGATTGTAAAAAAGTGTTCGGAGGGTTATCTCCATTGCTTTGTTTCAAATACAAAATAGATATGGTATCAATGGATATCACTTGTATAATGGTGGTATAACACTTTTTTACACACCTCATCCAAAATTCCTCTATTTTTTTAACTATATGCGTACCATCCACCATCCATCACCTCATCATGAGGTACTTTGAGTCTTAGAGAGAACTTGACAATGATACAAAATCGCATGAAGTAGAAAGCTAACCAACACCATAGTGAATGAGTTTTTTAATTTGGATATTGTGTATTTGTGTGATTAAAACCATATAAATAAATTTAATTAAAATAATAAAAAAAAGGACAATAATATTTCACCTAAGTATTACTACCCTTATCAAGTGTTGGACAAGATTAACAATTTAGCATAAAAACTGGAGTTACCTTAGTCAATGAATTAACATCTAGTCCTCTATGTTTCCTACTTTAATAAATTAATTATAAAAAATGTTTCCACTAAAATATAGTTAGTATAGCTTTATTAGGATGGAAAAGTAATTTTGGAACCTAAAAATTTAGAGTGTGTATATCAATATATGTGTGGTTGCATTATGGCTAGCATAACCCTTAATTAATTTATATGATCATTTTTATAGTTTCATATTGGTATTAGGGTCAACATAGGGTGTGTTCATAACATATTAGGATATATATTGGAGGTAGTGGTTAGTATTTAATTATCATATTGTAAATTTTATTCTTATTGCAAGGTTTTGGAGGTTTCCTACTTGAAGTGGCTTGTAATTTATTTATTTATTATAGATCCATTTGAGTCACATTATGATATATTACTATTATTCTAATTTATTCATAAACTAATTTAGTTACATGTTAGCTTAAGAAAAGTAAGTACAACCTAAGATTTACACATTAAAGACTAGATGAAGACACAAGTATTGTGGTATATCAATAAAAAACACATTATCTCTAATTGTGTGTAATATGGTGTAAGGAGCATAACACACGAGCTTGATATGTATATGAGGACTCTTGAATATTTCCTTTGAAAGATACAACCAAACCTTATCGTAAACCTTTAATCCATAAGGTGTGCGATGTGTATCATGACACTATTTGAAATTTTGTTGTTTGAACATGAATATCTTTTAAATGTGCCAATGAACATGTTGGATGTGTTTTATGAAAATTTTCACTTTCTCCAATTCCTTTTATTGTTCTAGATGGTGTAGGATAGGACATATCTAGCAGAAACATTGGTTAGAAACCAAGACATGTATCTAAATAAATATACCCTTTACAAATATGAAGATATATATTTTATCAAAGTTAAGTATAGAGTAATTTATTATCTGAAGTGTGTGGATGCACACTATTGTAGATGTAAAAATAATGGAAAAGTGTGTAGTTAACAACTTTCATTTGTTTATCTATATGAGGATGAAATTTTTTAGACTAGTCAAATTATGTATCCAAAATGTCCTAAAATGTATTTCAAAGGTGACTAATAAACTACAAGTTGTGTTTACCCATAATGAAATTTGATAGTCCAAAACAAACCCAAACATGATTGAATAATGAACACATGGTTTATGGTGCGTTGATACTCTTATTTTATGAAACCATGATATCCAATGTTAAATACATATCCAATACAATAAACACAAGCCATTATGGTTATTTATCATAGGTATTCAAGTCATAAATTCCATGATGATGGACTCTCATGGACTAGATGGGATCAAAAAAGGTGTGTAGAGTCCAAAATCCCTGTTCATGATCTTTGTGATTCAACAAGGACTACATGAATTAATTTATCCTTCAATGCATTTGTTCATATGAGGCTAGTAAAATTATTATTACAATGATACCAATGTTTTGGTAATGTTTAAGTGTCATGTTGTCTTGGTGTAGTGTGCCTCTCGTATGATTATTTAGTGAGGTGCAGCATCAAGAACATAGAGATATCCAATATTGTAGAGAAGATTATGAAACATAATGAAATCATGATTTTTTCACCCTATGTAAGAGTGATATATGCCTATGTTAAGTCATATTTTTCTAAGTAGAGAGATACCCACTCAAATAAGTCAATGTCACACATGTTAAGTACCATGATAATAAGTTAAACTAGAGGGTCACTAAGGAAATTGTATACCTTCTTATTTTTACCCTTGTTGCGCTTGATCTCTAGATGGAACTATTACAAGTATGTCATACACTTCATATTTCACATGTTCTCCAATTAAATTTATGTCTATAAGAACTAAAATAGATTATTATCTAAGTGAATGATTGTATCCTTAACCAATATATAATATTATCATTGTTTGATTATTTAAATGATGATGTAGAAATATTTTCCATTGGTGGTGTAGTATTTAATTTATTTTAATTATATTATTTAACCAAATTTCCTTGATGTGGGAGCATTGTATCAAGTGCATAATCAGATACATTGGTCTAGATCTAAAAGGAGTGGACAATGTAAGGCATGCAAAAACTAGTGCAACCTAAAAGTGTTACTTGATATCCTTGAATGTGCATTAATGTTTATATGATTAATTTAATAATGTTTTGACATATATGATCTTTATGAAAATCCATGACATGTGTAAAAAATATAGTAAAAAAAACTCCAATAAAAGTTTACAAGTTTATGAATTATCCTTAAATTGAGGTTGCACATAGTTGGACAATCACAGATCACTTTAATCTTCCATTGATCTCATGGATGTATGAATGATAAATTATGTACACCATATACTAAATATGCATAGTTAATTTATATTTTAACTTGTGTTTGAATAATGTGTCTAGGATGTACGAGACTCTATATGCTCCTCCCAAGTTTTACTGAATATTAAGATGTCATACAAGTAAGAAATGATGAGGGAATCAGTGAAGGGTTGAATTTTTTTATTCATCGTGTGTAGGAAAAAAATTGGTGAAATTTTCAATTAAAAAGTCATGAGCCACTTTTATGATCCCTCCTTTATTTTGAGTGGTGTCTTTCAAATATGTTCATGATGGACTTATAGGTATTGTCAACTTGACTTTGGGTCAATCTTGATAAAGTATTATGCACCTCAGAGATGGTCTAAGAGGTCATAAATGTGAATTAGTGGATATTGATTATTTAATATTATGTTTTTGAGTGTATTTGATCAATAATACCTTGAATTTACAATTAGACATAATCATTCTCTAAAATGAACATATTATACAATGGATTGTTTGAAAGATGGATATAAGGACCAAATCTACCAATTATTTACTATGTAGTGTATGGGAAGCCCATTTTATTCTTCAAAGACATCATTATATTACTATAGTAGCTTATAAATTTGTTATTGTGATCATTTCCTTACATGAATTGATATTGATGCATTTTTTCTCAGTTAAATTGTTGTCTCAAGACAAACCATGAGATACATGAAATTATTCATATGAGAAATGATATTTCAACATTGTTTGGTTGAGATAAAAGTGATTTTAGTATTTTTATGTAAATATTTTTTTTTTAAGATGTGGTATTTGATATGGGTGATCCATTTTTATGTATTAGTTTGTTAGGTAATATCATGGTTTATCACATATGGTCTTCCAAGAAAGATGTTGCATAATTCTAGTAGTGTTGTATCAAAATTGATGTGTCCTCCATAGGCATGACTACATAACTAATAGTGTATTATTAACAAAATTGATTATATTTCCCTACTTTTAGCCATCCCAAATAACATGGTTGAGGATGTGCTTAAGTATATAAACCTAAACATTAGATTCCATTCTCTATGTGCTTAAGTATATAGACTTAAACATTAGTTTTCATCCTCCATAATGATGATTTTTGGTTTGCACTATCAATGATGCCATGAAGGGAATAACCCTTGACATAAAATCTAATGTGGAAGAGGAAATATTATACCTATGAAGTGTTAGTGGTAGTGTTATTGGAACTCGAATTAGTAACATCTAGATAAATGTATTGTAATTGTGTGAAACCTAATCTAGATTTCACAATAAATTATTGTTATGTGAAAGATTCTAAATCATTGTATGAATTTGTGCAGTGTCAATGGCACCAATATTAACATTGATTCTTATTGATTTTGATGTTGAAGTTTATAGATCCTAATGATGTTGTGTATAAATTTAGGTTGATCTGTATTGCATGTCATGTTCTACTTTTGTTCAAAAAGGTTAGGTATTAGACCAGGTGTGGGTTGGTTATTACTTTTGATACTAGATGAAGAGGAAATTTGTACTTCTTATTTTCCTTGGCTACAATCTTGGTAGAGTTGAAATATTATTTTCCTAATGTGTCCAGAGTTAAAAAATCAATCTTAAAGCATATATAAGGTGAGATTATTTTGATGTAATTTAGAATCTTATATTAATTATTGTGTCCTCATGAATATGCATAGTGTTTCATAGAAATCATTAGTTTAAACTTAAACTAAATAATCCTATGATGACAAAACTAATGAAACTTCATGTAATCATCCTCATAGTTCTTGAGTGAATAATACTCATTTTCACAAAAGTGATAAATGAACTCCAAGTTTCAATGGATTTGAAGTATTTATTTCATTTCATGTTGAATGTATGCCACTATTGGGACAATAAAAAGGACATATTCATCTATCATTTTATTGGTTAACCAATAAGTAATCCTCTAACTATCAAATTAATTAATCCAATATTTTAGTGTTGATTTTACCTTCAAACACTAGAATGTTAGGATTGATAGGAAACTTGAAAGGTATTTGATGTCAAAATTATGGATTAACATGTTGTAAAAAATGGGGCATTGCTTTATGAATTTTATTCAAGAGTTAGAGAAATTGAACAACTAGTTTGGTTCACTATTCTTTAAGGGTGTCCCGAATTAATTTTTGTATATTTTGAGCTGGCTCAAAAAATTTATTCTTGGAATCAATCATCTTTATTTTTATAAAATATTAATTTATATAATATGAGAGATAACCAAGTGGATGAAATTTTTGTTATTTTTCTCACATATTTATAATCATATGAAATCTCTTGTTATACTACTCATAATCAACATTATGGGGCCAAGATGGAAACACGATAGAAAACCCTATAACTCAACTAAAAAATCACAGGGTTATAAAACATGCATTGGAAAAATATATAGTAGTAAACCAAAACACCTTCAGAAATGAAACATTTGAAAAATAATGCAACCTCTATTTAGTGAAAAGTATTAGGGTATGGTATATAGGTGTGAAATGTTTAGAGAGGTTGAGAATGAATATTCTCATGATCAAATCTGGGGAAAAACTTCCTATCTATTTTCATAGAAAACCATAAAAATAAATATAATCATTCTATGTTGCATACTCCAAGAATGCTAAATTTCGTGAGATGATCCCTCTTAGGGTTGAATTGATTATAATATATTATTAAAATAAAATAGTTACAAAGTAAAAGTTAAGAAAATTTTCATATTTTGTAACAATAAATAATTTTATTCATGAAAGTGCAATGGTTGGTGGTTAGTTTCCCATTCACATGGTATGACATGTGCTCCAACATGTGCAAGATATAGAATTTATTCCTAGCATGGCATGAAGTAATATGGAATGACCATATGGATGTCAAGTTATGGAGGTCTTTCATGGAATCTGATGGTTGTGTCATATGTAACTTAATGATGCATGTGTGTAAAGTTATAATTATGTCGTATTGGTCGCATAGTCTTTCATAATGGTCAGATTGCACAACTCCCTTAGAAGAAGAGTGTGAACTAGTAAGGTTGTGTTAAAATCAAGATATTTTTAGTAAGATCCCATTTGTAACCTGACTCATAGTGGTTGAGTAAGACTTTTAAATGATAAAATTCAAATAAAATTCTTTCCTCTTTAATTTGGATATGAAGATACATGGAGGTGAACACATGGATATTTTCATTAAGATAAAATAATTAACATAAAATATTTATTTTAAAAATGATATAATTCCATTTACAATTATAATATGGAATTTTAATTCTCCATGTGGATATACACTAAAAAATAAAACACACAAGATAATTAGCATGTTTCATAGGAAAATGGCATAGTCCCAAAAGATAATATAAACATTGGAGTATTTATCAGAATCAAATAGGTGTGTGGCTTCGATCAACTAGAAGGGAGGGAAAAGGAAGGAAATAAATTTTTTATCCCTCAATTATGTAGGAGGAATGGGTTAGGAATGCCTATCCCATGTTTAAAGCTTATGAGCATCAATCCAATGATATCATTTATCATGGTGTTATGAGAGTTTGTGTTGGAGTTTTTTCACAAAATCTAGTGGTTGGTGTTTGATAAGTCTACTAGTGAGAAGAATCGAGGAGGAAAGGTAGAGTTATTACTTAAATTTCATTGACCATTGATTTCATACATAAATAAGGTTATACTAACTTTTAGGATTTTCCTAAAGAAGTCCATTTTACTTTTCTTTATCACTCCAATGGTGATTTTAAGTATACAAGGAACTCTCTAGTAATATATGTATGAAAAATGTTTTAGTAGTGAGGAGGTAGGATAAGTATTTGATGGAATGCCATAATGAGCAATGGTGTCTTGGAAGGATTTGAATATTTACAAAGTGATTGAAAAATTGATGGTAGGAATAATAAAGGGAAAAATTAGTTTAGGCAAGAAAATTTGTGGAAAACATGCAAGATATTAGATAATGGTTCAAATTCTCTATGGGAAAACCATGTGTCTATGGGTACCTCTATCATATCATGTGGTTGATATTAAGTAGAAGCTAGAGTGTGTTCAATGGAATCTAATGGATTATAAATGTCTATTATACAATGGAAAACAAATTGAGGTTCCTCTTTTGGGTTAAAATTTATGTAAGGATTCCACCCTCATTTTGTGTTGAGATTACATGGAGGATTTTAAAGTTTATGGAAACCATCTACCTCTAAACTTGTGTCTTTTATACAATTAGTAAAACATGAATCCACTAAATCTATCTTCCATCCCTAGCACATATATTATGGAGCATGAAGAAGATTTTCTAATAGTAAATATTATAAGGAATAAGGTCACCCATTTTTAATCAATTTTATAAAAAAAGAATAGATATTTACATATTTAATGGATTTTAGTCAACCACATTGGACTATAATAAATATATACATATGACATAGACAAATCAATGTGAGATATCTCTTTTCTCTAAAGAAATTTTCATTTTTCAGTTCTTTGATAATGAAGACTAATAAAGAATCTTCATTTATGGCCCTTAATTTTGGGGAACTATGGGGCTCATTATTACTCCATACTTTCCATAATTTGGTCTAAACACTCTCTCATCTATGAAAATTATAATTTGGGTTCAGATCCATAATATACTTCTAGATTTCTATTTTACTTTCAAAGAGATAACAAAATCTTTGGAAAAATTTATCAAAGCTAATGTTGGGAGAGTGAAAAATAAGTTTTTTCACATATGCTCATGTATGTGTGGATATATATCCTAGTAATGGTCCTTAAAATAAAGTGAATCTAAGATATATAAAACTCTAACACATGTATGTTTTGTATTATGATAATACAAAATTTTGATGTTATATATATAAACTTCTAAGACACCTACATGTTACTTATCCCCCAGCATGAGCATATCTTCCTAGGAAAAAATTGAAAAATGTGTATGTAACAGATCAAGATATACCATTAGTAAATCTAAATTCAAAGAAGGTAATCAAATAAAATCCATTGTGATACTATTTATATTAGGGAAATGACCAAATTGAATCTTCTAAACTTGACCAAGGGATCTTTTATCACACAAAACTAAATAATAGGGTTTCAAATCCTCTAGTTAAATAACACTATGAAATAACCCTGGATAGGTATTATAATACATAAAATTAAACTAATATAGTGATCACCAAATATTATATCACAAAGGGGAATTGTTTAACAAAAAAAAACTATCAAAGGATCCTAATATGCGAATGAGGGCCTATATCGCCTAAAGCGGAAGATGAAAATAAAAGAAGACCCTATATCTATACTACATTTAAGTATCGAGGTAATATAATCAAGAATTTACATATTCAAAACCTATTGATTGTGCAATATTTATCTATCTATCAAATGAAATAACACAAGTTAGAGATATGTACCTTTGGGTGAACCTATCGAGTCTCAATATCTCCCTTGGCCAATGATACTCTATAAGAGGTTGTTGTGGCTTTGTAAGCATCCCACTATAGAAATAATCTCTAGGCTAAAATAATCCTAATTTAAATCCAAGAATTCTCACAAGATAAATTATCTTCCCCTCAAGGCCAACTCTAAGCAATGTCTCCTTAAAATGTAGATGTAGTAGAATTTTGAGTTGTAATATTTGAAAATTAATGTTCCTCTCTATTGTATTGAAGTGAAAGTTATATTTATAAGAATTGGATAGGTTATATCCATTTAATGATTTTTGTTGACAAGGTAAACCAAAAAAAGTTACCATTAGGCCTAAAATTAGTTCACCCTAGTTGACTTAGTTCTATAATGTGCACTTTATCTTTCATAATAGGGTCGACCAGGTTGAATTAGTAGGAAAAGTGGTGTTTACTTGGTTAGGGGATATTTTGATGGAGAATTACATAGGTAAATGGATAATAAGGGTTTTTTTTATTGGGAGTTTTTAAAGTGATATTTTTAGTGGTTTCAGTTAATAATAGATTTAACCTAAAATATTAAAAAAGAACTAATGGTTTTCCCACCCCTTTATCGATGGACCATTTCAGGCATGTGCTCAAAGAGATTGAAACTTGACTAGTTCTTGTAAGAGAGAAATAATCATTAAATGAAAAAGTTTTAAAATATTTTATATATACATATGCCCCACTTGAATCTCATCACATGTCACATAGGTGTAACATGGGATGGTGCTTCAAGAAAGAACATAACAATGGAAAAAACTCAGTTAAAAAATTGTAGTAAAATGAATAATTTTAAATAACATTAATGAAGTTTTGGAAATAACTTCAATTTTTGTACATGTGCTTTGACTTACCTTTACCACTAAATTATTATTTGTTGTGTTTATAGTCTTGATCATGGAGGGTGCATTAACTACTTTTTAAAAACCATAGGGATACAAGGCTAGAGACAAAAAATAAGTAATTATAGAAAAATCAAAGTAAATGAAAAATTTAATGACTTAATGAGTTATGTAGAAATAAAAAAATTGGGGTGATAAAGGATAAATTAGAACCAAAATACCAATTAATAATAATATATGAGTTAAAATTAAGAATCAAAAAATCTAATGCTACTAAATGATTAAAAAAACCTAAAATGCATCCTAAGTAGGAAAAGTAACAATTGAATACAAACTAGAGACACATGAAACTAAGATAATATAATCAACATCAATGGAAAAGAAGTAACAATCTATAAAATAAATCTATAAAAAGGTGAAAATATAATTTCAAAAGAAACAGAATGAAATGGCCCACAAAAAGGTGAAGAATAAAACTCAAAATCCTAATTATAACTAAATGAAGTATGAGAAAATTAATGAAATGATTAAGAGAGTATCTCATAAAAAATAAAAGATGCATCCTTTATTATAATGATAGATGAAGTAAAATAGTCATATTTTGAGCATGTCTAAAATATATGAAGAAGAGGAAATACAAAGATTCGGAAAACATTTAGAAACAAAACTGTCTTTCAAGGGGATTTGAAATGGGTGGTGGGGGAAATTAAGGTGGCACAAAGGTGAAAATATAATTTACCATAAGTAAGATGTTTAACTCAAGCTATCAAAATAGAGAGGTTTTCAACATCAAGGACCCTAGATAACTCATTCTATCCGTGAAAACTTGGGTTAATGAGTGAAGTATAAATGACATCCCTTCAAGTTTATATAAAAAAAATTAAAATGGACCTACATTCTAACAATGAATTCCTCATTATTTAGGACCTCTTATAGATCTATCAATCTAATTCAAAGATTGAGTACTTATGTGAGAAACTAGGTGGCACTAGATATATATTTATAAAAGTATGAGACCTTCTATCCTAATCTACTACATTACTAAACCCAAATGGTTCTTGAATATATCACGAGGCCAACTATGGATTTTGAGCTTCAACTAGGATAGGAGATGAACTTGATAATAGTCATGTATTTTAGTGTGATTTTGACTTTTGACTATTTAGTTTTAACTTTTGATTGTTTCCTTTTACTTTAGTGATTTTGATTTTAATGTTGATGGATTTTATTTATTCCTCTATATAGATTTATAAAACCAAACATGGGTGTTAATAATGACTATCACTAGAGAACCTACACTTGGTGGGTGAGAGAAAGAACTTAGAGAGCATGGTGTTGAAGACTCATATAATTGCACATTAAAGAAGAGTGTGATATCAAAACCAACCTTGGTGTGCCCATAGTGAGATGGAATAGGGGAGAGGATGGAAGTGAATATGGAATGATTAATTTATTTCAAATCATAAAAAATGTGTAATTTTAACATGGTATAATAATAATTGAGTATGAATCATCATCATAAGGAAGAGTGTATATGAGTGGAGATATGAGAATATATTTTTGGAGTTCTTAAAAAAATAATAATAAGACTAAATTTGATAGTATAAAGACACAACTCTCAAACATTACCTTGTTTTTAATGGAATACACTTAGCTAATTTTGTAGATAAAATAAATTTAAACAATTAAGATTTGTGAGGAAGGCCTAGTCATATGCAAAGTCTTACAATGAAACTCACAAAAGGAAAACTAAAAAGTTGTAAAAATATAGGGTGTTTATAATAAATAATGGTATTTTTTGAGGAATTCCTTGTCCTATCCAAGGTATTAAACTAACTCTCAAACAAATAACCAAAGAGGTATAAAAAGTAATTAGGGTTTTAAAAATACAAGCTAATGCTTGGACTTGAAGGTTAATTGATGAAATAAAATAAAAACAAAAAAATATTCATGAGGATGGACGAGACCTATCCACAGTCTTATGATGGAAACTCATGAATTAATATATAAGTGAAGGGATGTAGATATACCAAAGGACCAATGATAGGAACTAAGGTTTCTATATTGATGAAATTCTACACTTTAGGAAGCTTTGGAAAACATCCAAGAAGTATTAGCACATTTCATACATATAAACATATGAAATACATGTAAGAGAATGAAAATATTGGAAATGATAACTTAAGTAAAATATTTATTTAAAAATTGAGCATTAGTGGGTTCTTTTAAAATATGTCCTTCATTAGTTTGTAATGTGTATATACTAGGACCAAGAATGTCTTTAACGAGGTAAAGACCACATCATTTTTGGGTGTACTTTACATATTTTTCATCTGCATAATATAATTTAATTAATAAATTATTAATGTTTAAGGTACTAATTTTGACCTTTTTGTTATGTGTTTTGGCAATTTGGGCTTTACATTGGTGGCTATGTTGTAAAGCACCTATATGATGTTTATCAAGAAGGTTTAAATAATAAAAACATACCTCACTAAGTTCTTCATCAAGGATAATGTCATGAAGAGAGATATATAAGGATGGTATTTAAACTTCTAAAGGTAAGAAAAATACAAATCCATATACTAAATAAAAAAGGATTACCCTAATATTAATACAAATGATAGTGAAATAAGCCCAAAGTGTCGGATAAAGTCTATGATGCCAATCAGAATGAGAATTTTGAAATGTCTTTTGTAATATTTTATTAAAAAATTTATTAGTGGCCTCTACTTGGTCATTTAATTGAGGATAATAAGGTGTGGATAGTTTGTTCATGATTTTTAATTGAACACATAATTATTTCATATCCTTATTTTTGAAATACCCTTTATTATTAGAAATAATGTCTTGGGGAATTCCAAAGTAACAAATGATTTAATTAAGTATTAATTTACATATAGTGATACCTATGACATTAATAAGATACATATCTTAAACCTACTTAGTGAAATACTTAGTGTCCATGACGATGAAGGCATGACTATCTTGAGAATAAGGTTATTTACTAATAAGTTCTAATCCCCACATGATAAAACTCCAAGGAAATTTTATTGTTTAAAGCTAGACTAGAGGATTGTGAATAAGATCATCATGAAGTTGATAGGGATTACACTTTTTAGTAAATATGATAGCATTTTTTTCAATTTTGTGCTATAAGTATCCCATTCTTAGTTATTTATGAGATGTAGCATGTCTACTATAGTGACCACCACAAATCCCCCCATGTGATTTCATGATAAGAGAAGGAATTTCATCTTGAGTGATAAAATAGATTAAGGTAAATTAAAAATTAAAATAGTACATTATGTCATATCTTAAGATATATTTATAAGTTTATTTATGAATTTTTGTATTTTAACAAGAATTAGTGTTGGTAAGATGAGCATTGTGCTTGATAATTTGGATGATATTCTTGTACCACAAACTTTGTTGGATAGTGAAAAACTCAATATGATAGATAAAAGAATAATTTTTGGTTAGTAACAAAGATGTTGATCTATTTATGCTTGTTATAAATGTGAATCATGAAGATCTTGATGAGGTGAAAAAGAGAATTTGATGAAGCAAGTGAATCAACTATGGAATTTTATTCTCATGGAATTGGTTTTATAGTGAAGGATTTGAGTTTTTTAGTAAGAGTGGTGGCAATTTGGTGATAAGTGATAATATTTTCACTTTTACATTGATACTTTATATTTAATTAATGAAAAATAAGTTTTGAATTGCCTAAATCAATGGTAGCTTGCATGCCTAGAATGAGATATTTATACTTAGCCATGTTGTTAGTAACATCAAAGGTTAATCATAAAGTAATAAATACGATTTTTCCATGAGGATAATATATAACACATCCTAACCCAAATCATTCAAGACATTTTTCACCATTGAAATGGAGTGTCGAAGTATATTCATGCAAATCAATTGTACCTTCAAGTAATTATTCAACTATAACTTTGGATAATGGTTTATAAATGGAAGAGCCTAGTACATCAAGATTATTTGATTTGAGGTCAGATGTAATATTTTTAAAATATTATTTTTATTTAAATGGATTTATTAAGACCTTCAATGTTAAATAATGATACATTAGAAAGAGTATCTTGAAGGTGATCAGTGGTTGTTATAGGAGCAGTAATAAGTTAACTAAAAATTACATGGATTTTAATTGATTTTTGTGTAATAATTCACAAATCAAATTCCATCAAGATAAACACTCATTTTATTATTATATATCTAGTTAAGAAAGATTTGGATATAAAAATATGAAGAGGATCATAATGGATGATCACATAAGCTATTTGATAAAGCATGTAATAATAAAAGCTTTTTGGATATGAAATAAATGGAAAAATAATCATGTTTGACTTTGGTATATAATATTTAATAGTCTATTAGAGTTTGACTAATATAATATATCACATATTCATGACCTATTTTATCTTATTGGGTAAACATTTCCCAGAATGATATGGGGGTAGAGGAAGTGTACAAGATGAGAGGTTAATCATTAGAAGTTGGTCAAAGAGTGGGAGGATGCAGTAGTGATTATTTCATGTCTTCAAATGATTTTTGAAATGAATAAGTACATAATAGTTCTATAGCTCTCTTGAGAAGGGATTTTATTTAATAAATATGATAAGCCATTTCAAGAACAAATTGTTGAACTACCCCATGTTTACCGAGATATGTTTATATGTCTAGAATGGAATGAGGGATATACATTAATATGACATAAAAAAAACTAATAATCCTAGATTTTTTTTGGAGGTGAAACTATAAAAACATTATCAAGGATTTATTCTAACTTTGTATTTAATCAGACAATAAAAATAATACCCTAATCGTGAAGATGATTTTCACAATGCTTGGATTTAAAGACATGATTATATAGATAAGTTTAAAATATTTTATGTATAATATCATGAAATATATGGGTCATTATGCATTGATAAGTTTAAATAGAATTTTTAAGACCAAAGGGTATTTTAAAGTAAAAATAGGAGCCCCATTCTATTGTGAAAGTGGTTTTATATTGATCTTCAAGAGTGATATGAATTTGATTATCTCCTAAAAAACCATCCATGATAGATAACATTTTATATCCAATGTTGAAATCTACAATGGCATATATTGATTGTCAAGGAAAGTTATATTTGGGACATGGTAGGTTAAGATTATGAAAGTCTATACAAATTTAAATAACCACGGTAAATTTATTACATACAGGAACACTGTTAGAAACCCATTAATAGTAATATATAATCTTGATGAATTTATCTTAAGATCTTGATGACTTTTATATGACATAAATTAAAAATATCAAGTGGAAATTTATGTTACTTTTGACACATAGTTTTTGCATCAGGATAAGTAATGATATTATGTAACACAATATTATGATCAATGGAAATCATGTACTCATATGACTATGCAAAAACTCCATATCTATAAAAAAAAAACTAAAGTTATCATGTTCAGTAGGAAGAAGTTATTTGTAGAAAAGAATAGGTCAAGGGATAGTAGTGGTTCCATAATTAATTTCAATTATTTCCTTAATAAGTAGAGCATTTCCATCTTGTAAATGATAAGGAGCAAGAGGAAGTGAGGAAACAAGATGTGTTCTAGGATTGATACTTGTAATAAAATTGTTGAAACAAGAAGCCTTGTTCTCAAAATGACCAAGCTTATGATGTTGGTATGGAATATGAGACTCACAAGAATAAACTAGTTCTAAGATAGTTTTTTTAGTAGGGAGCATGGGTAAGGGTACATAATATTCATCATCCACTTTAATATCCAAAATTTTATTTCCAAAAGTATTGAAATCAGAATGTATATGTCAAATGGTTGCTACTTGTGCATCTAATATAGTTTTAGGAGTATAGGTATGAAATTGTTTGATAAGATATGCTATCAAGATAATGGGAGAATTACTATCAACAGTGGTGATTGAATTATGTTTAATAGGTAAATAATTGTTTTATTTTTATATGTGATGGATATTGACTTACTAAATTGATTCAATCAGTTCAACTAGGGATTGTAGGTTGAATTATATCATATTGTTAAATTTATTGGATGAACTAAGGAGTATATATTTAAGGTGCATTGGTGGGTGGTACATATCCATTAGGTTTATATACACTATCAAAGGATATGTGAATGACATGAACATCATGATTAAAGGTATTCATTTGTGCTACTGTATTTTGATAACGTATAATTTCTAAGTTTTGTGATTGAGCTTGTGCCATAATGTAAGTATCATCATAGGATGGAGATATAACATATGTATCTATTTAAATAGGAACATATGTGGTGAAGATTCCCATGTTATTAAAAGTGCAAGGAGACATCACTAAAGGATCTTGAAATATTTTGGCCACCCCATATTTATTGAAAAAGAAATCATCTTTTATGTAAGAGCATTCATGTGTGTTGCATGAGGGAGGACAATGTGTAACATCATCTATTAATGGAATGGATTGATAATTTGGAATAAGAAGAGGAGGGATACATTCCATGAAATAAGGAGGTAACATAGTGGTATTGAAAATATTCTATAATTCATTAGGTTCATCTAAATATGAATCTAAGAGAGTTACATGTAGATTTGAATGCAAGTTGATAACCTTAGGGAGAGGCATATTATTGATGTGAGAAATGATAGGAATACAATATTTAGATTTAGGATTTGGAAGTTGGATACTCTACAGATTAGTATCAATGTCATGTTTTTAATACTTCTGATTATGTATGAATTGTATACATTGACTACCATAATATGAAATAATGTGCATGTGATGAGTCCGTAGATGACCTAAGAACATGTTTTAAGACAAAGGATGACCAAGAACCATGAGTTTGGTTCAAATTATTTTGGGTCATATTGTAAGAGGTATCCAATATAATTGATATGTTTTGATTGGTTTTATAAAATCCATGATAAGTGAGACGTGTTTGTTTAAGATTTTATTTCATGTATCTAATTTTTTGAATTAGCCAAAGAGAAGTAACATTGAGAATCAATCCTTCATCAACTAAGACTTTTATAATTAGAGTGTTATAGAAACGAATTTTGATAAAGAGAAGTGGATCATCAGATCATAAAATAATTTTGAAATTTATCATATATTTTTCTAGAAAATTTATGGAGGGCCTATTAGATGAAATTGTGTCGATAACATGCACTTCTGTAAGTTGGGGAGAATCAAGAGGTAGATTGGATTAATTAGATGAGGGTTATTATATGTATTATAATTATTTTATAAGTAACTTGTGATGATAAGGATAAGTTCTTGATAAATCCATGAGGGGAATTTTACAAGGCATAAAATTAAGTTCATCTAATAAATTCCAGTGAGATTTATAAGAAGAGTAAACACAAAGCTTAAGTTGATTATGTGAGTTAATTTTTGGAAGTATATAAGGGTCCACTCATGGAGATGGATCATCACTAGTGGATGTTTTAGAAGATGTGGGCTGACAAGTGTTAGTGATTTTTAATCATTGAACATCAATAGATGGTTTCTTAGGATTGGTAATAAGGTCTTTGTGAGTAGGTTTGTGATGATGATTTACTTTGTATAAAATCACATTTTGATAATTGGTATAATATTTATCATAATAGGCATCAATATAACAAATATTTTCATTATAGTGTTGTGCATTGGGATCTAAGGAAGGTTTTTGATATTTTTGGGTAGTAGATTTGACAAAATTTCTCTTTTGAAAAGCTTTGAGATAATCAGGATGACATAATTTGATTATCTCCTAACATGAAAGAAACTACAAATTTTATAAGCCCATAACATGTATCATGAGAATTAACAATGTCAGCATGGAACCAACAAAAATTATTAACATCATACCATGATGGGGGATCAATATTATTATAGATGAAAGGTTTATATGGGGATAATAACTTTATTTTTGACACCATCAAGGGTGGGAAAAACGGAGTTTGATTATCTAATTTTACTCCACCTATTTTTATTTAAAGGTATTTTAATTAAGAATTTGTTCTAGTGATTATGTTGGTTGAAGCTTGGAAAAATTCCTTGATTGAGTTATGAGATGGTTTAAATTTATTCATAAGGAAATATCATCTTTTAGCTTGATTAAAGGCCAAATTTTAAGGTTTGAGGAGAAAAAATTCAAACTTTGTATTAAAGGGAATGTTTAAGGCAATAATAAATAATTTAAATATACTATCATCACTCATGTATGATATGATTAATAAGATAGTGATTTCTATCTTTGTAAAAAAGATATGAGAACATTCGGTAGGTAATTTCTTGACATTGATGAAGTGATTAAAACAATTTTTAGGAAGGTCATTTTTTTGAATCATTTAACTAGAGAATCTAGGATATCTTATATGTTTTATATGAAATGTTGGGGGAGTTTATTATACAATTCTAAATTATCTCCTATAATATTTTTGAGAAGAAGTTTAGTGGTATAAAAAGTGTTGGTTTGGACCCATTCCTTATAGAGATTGCTAAATGATTTAAAGAAGTTATAAGTGTCTTTATTTCAATCATACTTAATGGTTAGGGAGATGTTTCCAATATGTATGGATATGATGACTGGAGCTGAAGGTTCACTTTGAATATGTTGAAGCATTTTTTTATGCATAATAGGTTGAGGGATGATATTCCCATTAACATATCTAAGAGGAAGGGGGAGAATTTTGATTATTTTGAGGCATGATGATATGGGATTAACTTACCATTTTTAAGATATGATTTTATATTGGAGCATTTGGGAATTGTTACTTGTTTTCATAACATTCATTTTTTGAACCATTTGAGTAGGAATTTGAGTTTTATTGATATATGGATTGGGATTGATAGTTTTAGGATGAGTATTACCAAGATAAATGATAAGGATGCTCCCTATCGAAGGGTTACCTATGGGAGGGGTTACTATGGGAGGGTTACCTATGTTTTTATCAATTGCTCCAATGGTAAAATAAGGAATTTTTCATAAGGTATTTTTTAGTTTAGGATCATCATTTTGATTAAACTGGACCATCTTATATTCCATTGACCTAGACTATGGTTAAGAGTAGTTTCACCATAAGGGGATATATTTTTGGTTAAATAAAGTGGGTAAGAAATAATAATACATGTAGCATCATAATGAATTAAGGATGTCAAATAAGATTTGAATAGGTGATTTCATGATGCTAATACTATGGGAAGAGAAACAATAGGTTGAAAGTTTGAAAAGAGAAAGGGGTTGATTAAAAAAACTAAGTCAGCCACTTAATGGAATAAGTAAACTAAGGGAAACATGGTCGACCAGGTCAATCTAGTGGATTTATATGAATAAACATTATTTAAATTTTTTACTAATTTAGCTAGGACCTATAAGGTTGACCAGGTTATTCTAGTTGATTTCTAGGGAGGAATAATAGTTGAAAATTATACTAGGTTGATTGGGACCTATAGGGTCGACCAAGTTGATCTAGTGTATTTATATAGAGCTAAAACATGGGAGTTTAAAATTTCACTAAGTCATCTAGGACCTATAGGGTTGACTATGTCAATCTAGTTTAATTTTGGAAATTTGGAACAATAGTTGAAAATTGTATTAGGTCATCTAAGACCTATAGGGATGACAAGGTCGATCTAGTGTAATTATGGACAGCTAAAACATAAGATTTGAAAATTGTACTAGGTTGGATAGGATCTATAGGGTTAACTAAGTTAATCTAGTATAATTCTATAAATCTAGAACAATTTTTTAATGTTATGCTAGGTAGGCTAGGACCTACAGGGTTGACCATGTTGGTCTAGTGTATTTATATAGAGCTTAAATAGTTTGAAAACCTATTGGGTCAATTTAGTTGACCTAGTTAGATAGATAAGGAAAAATAATAGAGATAGACTAGGTCAAGTTGGTCAACTTATTTGAGTCTATAATTTTTTAATAGAAAACTAGATGCTGTGGTTTAGAAAATTGAATCAAAGTAGACATACTACATAAGACTAAAATGAGCCTAATTGACTTAGTCAGTTCACACACAACATGGAATTATATCAATGTTGGTTGATACAATATGTAATATAATAGAGAAAGTCGAGAAAAAAATATAAAATATAATTTTTTAACTACTAATGCTAAAAAATTATAGGGAAGAAAGATCATGAAGTTGTATTAAAAGGTTGTGATTGATTTTTAGGATCCCAAAGATGCTTGTTTATTGGTTAGTGATGTCCCAATGTTTTAGAGCTCTAACTATGGAGGAAGTACCATTCTCATAGCCTGCTAAACTTAGTTTCAAAGGTAATCTATCAGTAACTTCTCATCTTGATGCTAACCACTAAATAAAGCACCAAAAAATCAAATAGATGGATAGATTATTAAGGTTTAATTCAAAAGAAAATCCTATGCATATGAAATACCTTGAGGTACATGGAAACTAAAGATCATGTTTAGCTATGTATTATGGATATGAGTATTAGGGAAATCCTTTTAAACCATGATTTCTATAAATGATAGACAAGGATCATAAATAGAGTACTGTGTATCCCTTCATGATAGTAGCCACATAGTTTTAAAACTATTATTACATAGTTTCTAGGTAAATCAAGACAAAGTGAAAATAAAGGTGAAAATCAAGTGTTGAAAATTGATTTTCAATTTCATAAAGTAAACAAGTAGCCAAATATTTTCAAATAAAATGTGAAATTAATTACTATGAAATGAAATTGAATTACCTTACTTATGATAAAAAATAAACATAGAACAAGGTCAACTAGGCCAATCTAGTTGGCAAATAGAATAGAACAAAGTTGAGCAAGTTGATAAAGTCTATTGTGAAAACAAGCTAAAAACAAATGTAGTCAACCATGTTTACTTAGTTTATTTTGATAGATTAGGAATAATTAACTAAGTTATCTAGGTTGACTTAGTTGACTATGTGATACAATTTTAATAGAATTAAAAAACTAACAAAAAAACCATATAAATTTGAAATACTAAGTAAATTTACTAAAAACTAAAAATAAAGTACAAATCTTGGTTAAAATGAACCTAAGTAAAATAACTAGGTAGAGAAGGTCAACTTAGTTGGTTGGCTGAGAGTGCTAAAGATATAATTATTGACTAGGTATACTAGGCTTGTTTTAGTCCTATAGAGGAAAAAATATGACAAACATAGAGGGTAAACATGATTTAATATGTCAACTTAGCCTAAAGAAAGATAAAACTAAAAATATTAAAATAAACTAGGTCAACCAATGTGACCTAGTTGGCTAAAACTAAAAAATAAATACTATAAAAATGAACTAGGTCAACTAGCCTGACCTAGTTGATTGTAAGTAAAATTTTAGAAAACATGAAAAATAAATGTATCAAATAATGTAATTTAGTTTATTGGAGATGAAACCATGTATGTAAATGATAAAATTGGGTCAACCAATACAACCTAGTTGACTATAAATCCTAGATCTATAAATAGAAGAAATAAATAGGTTACCAAGGGTGAATGTTGACTTTTTAAGTCACCCACAATTTGTATAAAACTCAAAAATATCTTATATGAGATTTATGAACTTATGAAATGTTGGGTTCTTTTAAGAAATTCATGTGTAAATTCCCCCATATGTACCCATGCTTAAGGCAGTTGATGCAGATTTGTGCATCAACTAACTACTTGCATTCACAAAAAGCTCATAATGCATAACCCATGTAGGAATACTTCATCATATGAACCAAATTGATGCTTAAATTCATTAATTAGATCCAAATTATAAGGAGTGTGCCTAGGTCCTTCTAGCTTCATGTTCCTTCTTATTTAAAGGGTCCATATAGCTTTAGGATGAAGTCTTACACCAAATTATAGAGTTTCACTTATATATCTCATATATTATAGACTAAGATATATGCAATGCACATATTAATTTTTATACCAACATGTATTCCAAGTGTAAAGAAATGACATGGTAGTTTAGGGGAGATATATACAATGATTTATAAGTGGCATCTAGGTATAAAGAGGTAGTTGTAAAATTAGTTAAGTAGCATTCAAAGCCATATTAGGATAATTAAATACAGAAGTGGTAATCAGACATTGAAATATGAGTACACACCACCCCTCTAACTTTTTCAATAATCTTCCATTCCCAAGCACACACAAGGATCTAGAAAGAATCCTTCCACCAGCTTCTAGATCTAAATCACCAAGCAAAATTTAATAAGCATGGGTACATAACCCCAATAGAATTAAAGGTTGTATATGCCAACCCAAGTAGTGCATTAATTATAAAATGGATTGATCTTATAAAGTCTATGTTCTTCATTGTAAAAAATGATCAACACATTTAGGCAACCTAACATTGCAAAAATTTACCCTCTAAGAGAACTTTTGTTGGCTAAACCTGTCATGTTAATGAGAATTAAGTTCACCTCTCTATTTTATTCTTACACCCTATGTGTTATCTATGTTTTTTGATCCTTTTTTGTTGGTAATATTTTCCCCTCTCATCATTGTCCAAACCCAACACTTATATTTAGAAATTGAATCTCACTTAGAGGTCATATCTTATTCATATTTGGGTCTATGTAGCCATTGTATATAGATTATTTGTCTTCCTTCTTAGTGTTTCACTATGTTCACATGCCTCCATGAAAAATAATTATGTATTTAGAGTGACCTTGGTGGATTATATGTGATAACATCTTGTTATTAAAAATTTTTAGTGTGTTTATGGTAGTAGGAGTGCTTTCTTTATTCTCTGTGTATTACCTTTTTATTTTCTAAAACTCTCTTACCTTATCCCTCCCATTTCAATATAAAATCTTAGGTTTATATTATAAATATATTTACCTTTCTAATCTTTAGGTTTGTGTACTATCCTTAAACTAGGTGTCCTTATAATTAAATGGATTTGACCTAATCTAGAGGTTCATCCCAAGGAGTGCAAGGGTCCCATGACTTGGGGAAATTCCCATCATTGAGATGAGAAAACTAATTCTCAGTGCATGTACATGAGTTATAACCCTTCCATATCCATCAAAAACACTCTTGCATCCTACATAATGTATTCACACTCAACACCTTACCGCAAGACATCCTTATGTGGTAAAACATCCATGGGTGCACATTTAAAATGACAATAGTTTTTGGCATGCTTGATGGGAAAATTTTGAAGAAAAGGATAAAGAATAGGTGCTAACTTTAGCTAAAAAGTGTATCAAACAATTATTAAGATCACCTAATGACTCTAAACATTTCTAGTTCATAAATATCAACCCCTTATCTACATGCCAAGAAGAACAAAATCATCTATGAAAGGCATTGACTTCTATTTCATTGAGATTCCAACACCCTCTAAGAGAAGAAGAGTAAGAAGATATTCATCCCATATCATAAGAAGGAACTATTCAAGCTATTCATCTTCCAAATCTTAGCCTACACCTCCATTTGGAAGGCTACCCACACCTATAGGAAGCTTATTCATTATCCCATTTATGGATATGCAAATAAATCAGCACTATGTACCTTTGAATGGAGGTAGTCTATTGATTCTTTCCTAATATGAATACATTTTGGTCATAACCCTCAAAATATTGTCTTACTTTACTAGCGAGAATTTAACTTCCCCTATGGAGAATATTCAAGATATTACAAATATATTATCAGTGTACTGTGTCACTGAAGATAATGTCATCATCAAGATATTTTCCTATTCCTTCAAATGCAAATCCATTCAATAGCACTGCGGCTTGAGGTCAAATTCCATTCAAAACTAGGATGAACTTAGGGATGAATTATGCAAGCAATTCTAAGATCAGAGTGACCACTTATCCCTGATAGAGTATCTCATAACTATAATGTGATCCCCACATGAAATTATTATTTATTTCAACTTCAAATTCTAGAGAGTCTGGGATAGAATCCCACCTTTGTGTAAGACATCTTCCAACACTAAATTTTTATGTTTTCTAAAATCTCTTAACAATGATATAGTTGTGATAATTCAATACATGGGAATCTTAGTTCTACCTAATGCCTACGAAGTTATTGTGCATACAGATAATTTTTTGATCCAAGTAGTGAAAATTTCACCCAGACCCCCTATGCCTCTATTCATAGAGCCTCTTTCTATCCAATCCATTGTGTAACCTATGTTAGTAGCTATCCCCACCATATTTATCCCACTAAATTTAAATGTTATTTCCCCTAAAATTTTTCACAAGGTTAAAATGTTACTATAAACCTTTGGGAATGAGCTTGTCACTCTTAAAAGGCTACAAGCATAGTACCCTAGACCTCATCAACCCTTCACTTAGTAATATTAGTCAATCAAAACTACTTACCAAGGTGGTACATAGGCACAACATGAACTCACATACATTAAAACACCTTATGTGTAGACATTTGATGTTGAAAGCACATCTAGAGCCCTTGTACTGGTGCAAAATAATCTTGCATAGGATCCCAAATAGGGTTTTCCATGTGGCCAACCTCATAATCAAGCTACATGTTCAAATGGTGTCATAAACCAAGTTATCATGGTGCAAAGTGCATCGTATCCTCAAGAGTAAATGAATAACATAGCTTTATATGAAGGATAAATTTAATTAATAACACAACAACAAGATGGTTCTATTTTCATCAATTGGCAAGAGGATGATTTCAACCACATAAATCATAATGGTACACCAAGTGGGGGACAACATCATAATTAATTTCAATATAAGATTCAAAAGAAGAGAAATATAGGACTAAATACAAAATTTGACACCCTCATCTTCAATAACTTAGGTCACTCACATAGGTACACAAGCCAAGGTGTTTATGTAACCTTCAATATGCCCTGAATACATTTAGTAAAGAGAAGATCTACCTCAAACTAGTACACATATATAAGAATAGGTTGATATCTAGAAGTCACAGTCAAAGGGATCTCGAATTCCCTTCAATATAGTCAAATAAATGAATAAGATGATCCTCAATATAACCATGTGGGATGCTCTTGTTATTTCATCTCAAAAAAATTTACTATAAGAGACTCTAAATAACTTTCAGGAGTGTAAGATATCCTAAATAATGCCTTTCATCTCCATGAGTTTATGCTAGCCTAAAGTAGAGGAAACACAAGTGCACAATAACACCAATCCCCATTATACATCTCTTTAATCATGAACTAATATTTGGTACATAATTTCATGATTGACTTAGGTTAAAGTAGCTCAATGATGCCAAAGAAGATCATAAATATGCTCAGGATTATGTATTCCCTTATTTCAAATAGAGTGGTCCAAATAAATGGCACAATAGTCAAAACTATGGGAATTATCAAAGATTTGAATTTACACTGCATACATTCTCAATCCTCTCAATTTTGGAAGATATCACAGTCATAAACTTGTCCCCTACTTGGCCCTCTACCTATCCCAAGACTTCATGGTAAAGATGGGTGGGTATTTATCTTCAGATTGGTCATATATGTTACTAAAAATTAGATATAAGGATAAGGTTACCATTAAGGCTAAACCTATCTTTAAAATCTATGTTGAACCATAATCTTCCAACCCAGTTGAATTAAAATACACAATATTTGATTAAGAGGAGAATTCAAACTTCCATGAAGCTGCAACAACACTTGAAGAGATCTTAGATGATTTGCTGGATGAATGGGCACATGAACATTTTGAGTGCAATCCATATAAAAATGTAGTAGAGATGGGACTAGGTATATCTTATATCTTGAAGGAGGATTTTATGTTTCCTAACCTCATAAATGCATAAGATCACCTTGAGGGTATGTGGAAATTGTACTTCGATGGTTCTCAAAGTAAAAATGGCATTAGAGGTGGTAAAATATTGGTCTCCCTCGAAAAGGTTAAATATTTACATGCCTTCAATTATAGTTTGTTTTCATAAATAATGTTAAAAAATATGAGGCACTAATCCAAGGCATCTAACTTGTGCACAAAAAGGAATCAAGACACTAAATGCATTCGGTGATAGTGAACTAATTTTCAACTAGGTTAGGTTGCAAAGCAAGACCAAAAATGTCTTGATGAAAGCTTAAAATCATAGAGTATGGGATATAATTTAAGGATTCGATGCATTCAATATAATTTCTTTACGAAGATGATAGAATAGTGACACAAATAAACTCACAACCATAGGTATGTAGTATGACATCGTGTGTGATATAATGAAGGAGTTTTATCAGCTTGTCAAACTCATGATCAGACCAATAGTCCCTGATAATATAAATAATTGATAGGTGTTTAAGAGTGATGAACATATCATTAGTTTCCTACATATCATCAAGTCATTCAATTTAAGGGAAACAAACTACCAAAAGTGATATCCACCCTAGACAACATCTTTAAATCTAATGACAAATTCAAAAGAGAAAGGTAAAACATGATACCAAAAGAGGAAGTATTTGCAAAAGTAACCATTTCAAAAGGAAAGACCTTAAATGCTGGTAAGGTATGTTCTCCACTATAAATTAAGAGTTTTATTAAAATTAATAGAATATATGATGATATCTTCGTATGGAGCTATAAGGACCTTAGAGGCTTTGATCAAGGCTTATCACAATACACAATTGAGCTCAATCCTAATACATAGCCAGTCTACCAAAAGTAGAGGATGATTAATCCAAAGCTTGATCCATTAATGAGAAAGGATCTCTCAAAGGTCATTGAAGCTAGTATAATAATTCCAATTAAACACTTCTTATGGGTCGCTAACTTGGTCCTAGTGAGAAAAAGAATGGAGAAATATGTTTGTGTATACGTTAGAGACCTGATCAAGGCTTCCCTCAAAGACCACTATCCATTCCCACCAATAGAGAAAATATTACAAATGGTTACAGGTGAAAAATGATTCTCATTTTTGGATGGTTAACCAAGCTACAACTAAATCCTTTCAAAAGAGTGTGATTATTATAAGAAAATGTTCACCACTAGGTGGGGAAACTTTGCATACTAATGGATGTCAATTGGTTTGACCAACATAAGAGCTACCTTGTAAAGAGCCATGGATATGGAATTCAAGGAGCTCATCAACAAGGCCATCCTAGTTTACCTCGATGACCTAAATATTTTTTCCCAGTGTATAGAGGATCATTTAGGCCATTTGGAGAAAGTCTTTGAAAGGTTTCAAGAATCTAGAGTATCTCTAAACCCTAACAAGTGTATCTTCATAGTTCATGAAGGTACTCTACTAGGGCACATTGTTTCTAGGAACTCATAATTGATACATAAAAAGTCAAGGTTGTGTCATCTCTCTCTCTTATAATTCATAAAAAGAGTCTCCAAATCTTCTTAGGAAGAATCAATTTTGTCAAAAGATTTTTGTTTTATTTTTCACCCTAGTTAGACCCCTCACTATGATGCTTAAGAAGAATGTTGCATTCATCTAGACTCATGAATGTAAGTACTGTTTTGAAGCCATAAATCATGCCATCATGTAGGATACCATATTGATCAATACATATTATAGCAAGGATTTTATCATTTATGAATTTGATAAGATTGAAAGCATCTCAACCATCCTTACATAGCAAAATAATAATCATTTTGAGTATCTGATTGCCTTCATTAGCTAGGCATTGAAAGATTATGAGCTATGTTATAACTTCATGGAAACTCATGCCCTTTTAGTTATGAGAGCACTCAATAAGTTCAGGCATATTCTCTTCAACAAAAAAAGTCCAACTCATGGTTGAATATGCAAGCATCAAAGAGGTTTTACTCAGTAAGGACATTAGTGAGAAAAGAGTTGGTTGGGTCATAAAGGTTGTGGAGTATGATGTGGACATTTAGGTTACCAAGATAGTTTGAGGAAAAGGACTCTATGAAAAATTGGCTTAAGTGGCAAAGATAGAATATGGAGTGGTCTTAGTGTCACTTGAAAAGGAGACAATAGGCTAAGAATCTACAATTGAATAGATACAAAATATGAAGGCCTTTCTTCAGCATGGCATGTATCCTCCTAGCCTTAATAAAGCTTAACAAAGGAATTTAAAGTTGTATATCATTACCTATGTGCTCATTAGCAATGTGATTTTATATAAATACCTCAATGGAGTCCTCTTCAGATGCATAGAATCAAACCAGGTGAATATAATTCTTCAAGAATTCCATGATGACCCTATAGGAGGCCATTATTCACCAAAGATCACTGCTACAAAAATCATGTAAGCTAGATATTATTGGCCAAATTTGTTAAAAGATGCAGACATGTACATGATTTTTTTTTGAGAAATGTGCCTTCTTCATAGGCAAACAAATTTTAGTATCCTTCCCATTGTGGCCAATTTAAGTTGATCAACCCTTTGCATAGTGGGGCCTAGATTTTATAGACATGATTAACCTACCATCAAATGATGGACATAAATGGATTCTCATGCTCACATATTATTTAAAAAGGTGGATGGAAGTATTATCTCTTAAGGAGGATAATGAGACATCCATCTTGATCTTATATGAGGGCATTATAAAAATATTTAGTGTCCCATCCACCATTATCTCTGATAATACATTGGATTTCCTTAGATCTAAGATCAGCCAATGGGTCATCAAGCATAACATCTATCTGAGCACCTCATCAAATTTTTTACCCTCAAGGTAATGGTCTATTCAAATCCATGAATAAGAATTTTATTTCATCATAAAGAGGACCATGGAAGATAATTAGAGAGATAAGATCATAACTACCCTTTGGGTTGATCGAGTCACACCCAAGAGAGATTTGGGAAATTCACCCTTCATGTTAGTCTATGGAAGGGAAGCCATATTTCCCACATCACTCAAGTTAACCTAATTGCTTTTTACCTATTAGTTATAATTTCTCAAAATTTATCCCCTTGATACAATATTATTAGAACTAATAGATCTCGAATAACTTGATCATAGACTACACACACTATGTAACTCCAACAAGCTTAAATGAAGAAAGATTTTGATAAGAAGACTATTGATATAAAGTTAAAGGAAGGAGATTTAGTACACAAGTGGGATGTAGATAAATAAAAATCTAGAAGGCATACTAATTTTGACATAATATGGAGTGGTCTATATACCATAACTATCCGTAAGTAATTTGATGCTTTCCAACTTGCTAGATTGAATGGAGAAGAGATGCCTATCCCGGTCAATGGGATACATCTCAAACTCCATCTCTTATAATTATTGTATAAACTATAAATAGATAGATTAGATGATTTTCATTTACCTAAGTTATTTTTGCACCTTATTTTAGGATAGTTTCATTTCCTCTAAGCACCTACACACAGTGTTCTCTTAGCTTAGGTCTCTTTCCTCTAAGTGCCTTGACATAGTTCTTTGTTTTTATAGGAGGGTCTAAATTTAATCAAAAATTGGGGATAAAAATCTAGTGAATTTAATGGGAAAATTACCAAAGTTTTTAAAGACTCTATTCCCAATAGATCACTTCAAATATTACTAGATTCCTACATAGCAAGCAAGTGGCTGGTAGAGGTCACCAAAAGTGTTGACTTTCTAATTTACCCCCAGATTGTGAAAAATTTACAAATATCATATAAAATATGTGTATACCTATAAAATACTAGGTTATTTTGAGAAAGTTGTGTACAGACACCCCTATCTATGCCCATGCTTAAAGTAATCAATTCATATTTATGCATTGACTCAGTAAGGACTTCCATTCATAAAGATTTCCTAATGCACACTCTATGTAGGAATACTTCATCGCATGAGCCCAAGTGGTATGTATGTTTAATAATACTTTATGAATTATAAGGATCACACCCAAGTCCTTTTAGCTTCATGCACTTTCCTATTTAAAGGGTCCCTATACCTTTATGATGAAGTCTCACACCAAATCATAGTGTTTCACTTCTATGATCTCATACATCATAGAATAAAATATATTTTATTTACATATTAATTTATGGATTGATTTGGATTCCAGGTGTAAATTAATGACTTGAAAATTTAGGGGAGATCCATGGAATGACTGACAAGTGGAAATAATATATAAAGAAGTATTTGGAAAAGTAGTTTATTAGAGTTCAAAGCCTTGTCAAGATAAGTAAATTCATAAGTGGAGGTTAGTTATTAGAATATGATTACACACAACCCCTATGACTTTTCCAAGAATATTACAATCCTAGACACACATTCGGATCCAAAAATAATCCTACCAACAACTCCCAAATCTAAATCACCAAGCAAAATTCAATAAGCATGGGCATGGTGCTATTATAAAATTAAAGGTTGTATTTTACACCTTAAGTTGTGCATTGATTTTAAAATGGATTTATCTTATAAAATCCTTGTTATTAATTTTAAAAAGGGGTTGACACATTTAGGCAACCTCATACTACCAAAATTTTCCCTCCAAGAGCACTTATGTTGGTTGAACCTTGCATGCTAATGATAATTAAGTTCAAATCTCTCTATTATTCTTAAAATATATGTGTTATATATGTTTATTGATCCTTGTATATGGATAATATTCACCCCTCTCATTATTTTCCATCCCTATCACCGATATTTAGAACTCAAAACTCACTTATAAGTCATATCATGTGTGCATTCAGGTCTGTATAGCCATTATCTATGGATCATTTGTTATCCCTCTCAGTGTTTCACTATGTTCTTACAAATCAATGAAAAATACTTATACATTTAGAGTGGACTTGGTGGAGTATATATAATAACATCTTGTTCTCAAATATTTTTAGTACATTCACGGTAGTAGGAGCTCTCTATCTATTCTTAGTGTAACACCTTTTTATTTTCCAACACTATTTTACCTTCTCCCTCCCTTTTCCCTCAAAAATATTAGGTTTAGATGAGGGGTAGATTTACCTTTTATTAGTAGATGTTATTGAATCATCAGAACAAGATAAGGATGAGGATAGATAGGATATACATTAAATGAGCAGTATAGTGTATTGTATTCATACAAGATGTTTGATAAAAGGATCATACTAGGCATTAATTATCCTGTGTTAATGAGGAATTAAGAACAACAAATGGTTCATAAATAGAAATAAAGTAATTAAGCTTAAAGTAGATAGAAATTAACCAAACATTATACATTAGAATGAAAAAAAGGAACATAGTAATAAACCACACAGGTAACCATAACTAGATAAATCTATATTAATCTCTTCATAAGTGGAACTCTATTCTTATTATAATCAAAAGTATATATAGACATTTCCAGTCTATGACTATTCATCTTCTTCTCATAATTGGCACCAAAATCGGAGTCTATTCACATTATAACCTATTACAAGTCTTAGAAATAGGATAAAATAGACTTATACATGACAAAATGAGTACATAACACATGAATATTAGATAAATATCTTGTGTAACTTTGCAATATCAATTTTTCTCCCAACACTTTCCTAGACTTAATATGTTATCTCATCCTGAGATAACGTTGCAATATCTCAAAAATTGCATAAGTTAGAAAATGGTTAAGAAATGTTTAGACTATAAAGAGTCATAGTAATCACTCAAGGCACCATTTCTATTTTTCACCTCTTGCACATTACTTAGCTTCCATTTTAGGTTTTAGACTAAGTAGCATACCAACCTAAAATCCTTTATGGGTTTTAATAGGATGGCATAATTAGGTGGATATCATTTATTGGTTTTAAACCATCCTTTCCCCACTTATCTTACTAAATAATCCCCAATACAAAATGTTTATACAAAATTGTTTAAAATATGTACTCTATGCAATACTTACCTTGATGGAGGTGGCATAGACATAGACAATGACTGATCAAAAGAGTACATGGACTTGGAATGTGTATACTTACATTAAATGATGATATGATAGATTTATAATGGTGGCTTTTATGTAGGTGTGTTTATAATCTGGGCAACTTCACTAGAAAAGGGAGTCAGATTGGTCTTGTAGGCATGCCAATCTAGCATCACTTCTTGGATCAACCATAGTGGGGTACACAATAGAGTATGGTAACCAATGATATAATTGAGATATATGTCATCATTTATTCAAAAGGCTACCTTGGTATTGGTGACCCTTGTCTAGATCTCACCACTTAGTTACTCCATCTTGTCTAGGTGTCATTAAACTTAGAAGCTAGTGAAATAATTACACAAAATTTAACTCTACCAGTTGAGGATTTTATTGTGCACATATCCCTAGCATTGAGAAACTCCTAGAGCGAACCATCCTTCTCCTCCCTAGTTTTAGTGTGGTTGACCATGGTTGTTCTGGTCATAGTGTCCATTGCAAAGTCTGCACTAAAACTGGCTAAGAAATTATCTAGTTATTATTTCCATTGTAGAAAGTTATGTGTAACTTATTTTGCTTAAATTGAAATAGTGTCCAACATGCCTTGATACTCCTCTAGTAGAGTGATGATATTCATAACCTCAGTCTTAACATCCTACCCCAATGTGTTGACCATGTGGAGTTTCTATGTTTCACATTAGTCCTTAGTTAACTTAGAGACCAGTGTCTTCAGTCTATGTTGGTTAGACATGACTTGGTCCCTGATTGCTCAAGTGACCAAGTTGGGATAATAATCCTATATTATCTTGGTATATTCATTTAATTAATCCTTTAACTCAACATTATCATCCTTGGATTCATCCAATGCTTATTCTAGAGAGGTGGCCTTATATGCAATAGATTCTTAGAATGTTGTTACACCCTCTATCTATTTCTTCAATGGTAGTCTAGAGACATCCAACAATGCTTCCTATTGGAGATGGAATGTTGAAAATGTACCTAAAGTCACTAAATATTTAGGTCATGGTATGGTCTCAAGTGGAAGAGAAAAGGTGGTACGCTAAGCACCTACAGTCAGGATGTCCCATAGCCAAACTCTACCCAAAGGTAATTCTGGTAACTATGGACTTGTTGGAGTGGTATGTAGTTCTTCTTCTTATTTTGGTTACTTTGATTCAACTTGTTATTTCTCAAAAAATTGTTGTTATATCATGGCCTCTGCTATAAGTTTGAGTTATTTCACAACATATTTATCTTGTTTTCTTTTGGCATTTCTTCTCCTTTTCTAATAAGCTCATCTTGTGTAGATTTTTTTTACTTGTTCTTCCTCTTATATTTTTTGTGCACATGATTCCACTTTAATCTATTACTTCAAATAATTATCCTTGGCTTGTTCAACCATATCCTATGCCTACACTTGTGCATGTGCTTTTTCCTTGGTTATACTTTCTTACTATGCCTACACTTGGGCCTATTATTTGTGCAAGGATTCATCTTCTTTTTCTTTCTTATTCATTGGAAATTCCTCAACTTGCTATTGTGAAAGAGTGGATATTCCATGGATTTATTTACATATGCCACTAAATCTTAGTTTTGATTTTCTTCTTCAACCTTAGCCTTTGTAGTGAGCTCAGCTTCTTTCTTCTTCTGATCTTCAACCATATTCTTCTGATGTACTTCCTATGATTTCTTGGCTACATCAACAACTTCTTATGCCTTCTTGGCCACCTTATGAGCCTTCTGTCAGTGATCCTCTATATCTTGAGCCTTTTATGTATCCTCATCTTATTTGTCTTGATAAATTTCTTATTGATCTTGTTGTTATTGATCTTAATCCTTGTGGTGTTTCTTATACTCTTTTCTAACTCATCATTCTATTACATGAGTTTCTTCTTCTCATAGAGCCTATTATTTTGCTGCTATAGGTTGCTCTGGTGTGAGCTTGTTGACCTCATAATATTGTGTTGGATGTGATGAATCACTTGGATGGATCATAGAGTTGGATACATGTGCTTTCTTATGTCCAAGGGTAACCAACCTATGTTTGGGTTACAATGAAGTTAAATATGGAGAAGGTTGTGTTTCCTATGCTACATCTGTCCAACTGAATGTGCATTCTTTGAGGGTAGGTGAGACCCTATCCTTGCATCTATTTCATGGTCTATGCACGAGAGACTCTTGTGGGATTTCTAGGAGTGGGGAAAAAATATCTTCAATTACAAAGGTGGTATAAGGTTGTTACTGGAAGAGGTCAACGCTTTGGTATAGTTTCTCAACTTCTTCTTGCATAGTCTTGACAATGATGTATGCATGACATGGTGGTAGGTCCACCCACATATTTATAGGAAACTTCTTATGAACTTGGACTGTGCATACTTCCTTATAGAATAAAAATTATTTTTCATCCTCCCTATCATAGAAGTCTCTAGACATATCAAAAACCATTACCTAGTAGACTTCTTGTTCATCCTTGCCCATCTATGGTAGGTTACATAAGCTTGCAATTTGGGGCACCTTAGGATCATCAAACCAGGTTGTAGAGATTTTTATCTTGTGATTCAATAGAGTATAAATGGATTGATTCTTAGTAAATATATTACACTTTCCTTTCTGTGGTTGCAAAGTAGTGTCTTCCTCTTATTGTGGTATTATAGAGATTGATGTAATAGATGGTATAGCTTGGAGTGGTGCTTCACACCTAACTATGAAAGATTTCTATTTGATGACTTTATCTTACACCATGGACATAGTAAGAAAGAATGATAGAGGTCTAAAGGGAGAGATTAACATCTTATGGATATGGATGAACACACATTTTAGTATCAAGGTGATAGGAGTGTGTTGGCCCAATAATTATATGACATTTAGTTGCACCCAAGGATATGTGGTGATCAGCTCCAAGAACTCATCCCACCATGTCTTAAATTTTCCTTCATGGGATAGGCTATGCACTTATGTGTCCATATCAAGTTGAGGAATTATTGCATTGGCTAGTAGTTGGTGTTAGGGTGCATCTCTCCCTTAGGGGACTTCCATTATGTGAAACACAATATAAAAATGAAGAATTGGTACTACAATTTCTACTTGGGGGATTGTGTAACTTGTCAATGTTTGTTAGTAGCTCCAAAATGTAGTATTTAAGCTAATTAAATTTCTTGTATTGGTGGATCATATGGTGGGAAATGTCTATGAACCCTCTTGGAATTTATTTACCAGGTTGGTGGTCTTCTATACCTTTATGTGATGCATCATACCAAGATGTACAGTGGTTCATCATGAATTTATTCAATTGGGATCCTTTTGGATCCTTGAACATATAAATCTTAGACCTCCTAAAGAATGGGTAGCATTTTCATCTTTTACAAGACAAGAAAATATCCTCACACAAACAAGCCTAAAGCTCGAGCCATTGCTTCTATTTTAATGATGATCATAGCCTTAGGCCAAATGTAGATGTTGTCAACATTGTAATGGCTGAAAAAGACTTGTACAATCTCCCCCAAGTCACCAAAATTTGGAATGCAAAGAAGGTGGTCAACATCTATGTTGTGAAAGTGGTAAGGGACTGTGAGAGCTAGTGGTTGCACAACATCAATTGGATCTCAGTGGAATAGTTTTTTCTCTATCACTTGAAGGAAATTAAAGGGATATGTATCATTGATTTTTTTTTTAAAGTTCTAGATCGATACCCAATACTTATTTTTGATCATTTTTCAAATCCCCTAATGAGTTATGAAGTATCCATGATTACTGAGTGATGAAATTGAAACTCTATTGGATTTTATCATAGTAAAATTTGATTAATTCTTTGAAATTTCAGATCATGAAAATATTTACACGGATGAAATGTAGACTTAATTCACAAGTTTATGCATGTATAAATTTCATATCTTTTGGTTTCCACATAAAATCCATGTTGAGCTATTTGTTTGACATGAATGTAATTTTTGAGGTGGCAAATCTTATCTAATCTAGAAAATAAGGTAGTTAGTTGTTAGCACATGTGTGAAGTTACTTCATTATGTTCTTTGTGGTCCATGTTATAGTATGAGTGGATGACGTTGACTAGCTATTGATTTGTTGAAGATTAGGCCAATTAAACATTAGATCTGGTATTAACTACTTGGGTATGACTATTATACAATGAATATATTGGATGATATGACTTATCCTTACACTTCTTGGATTTTATTAATTTATTTCACTCCTAACATCCATGATGGTGCACCTAAATTATTATATGCATGATTAACACATGTTATAATTAGTATTCTGGTTCCCAAAAGTTACTAAAGAGATCATCTACAAACACACACAGCCACACATAAAAATAAACACACAAGAAAACATAAAGAAATGGGAAATCCTAAGCTACTTGGTGCTACTCAAAACCCACTCACATAGCATAAAGAGATCAATTAAGACTATTGGTGATATGGTTTAATTATACAACCATTCACCTACCCTAGAAAAATGGTTCCTTGTTGTGATATTTTATGTATAATATGAGGCCCTTTCCATCTAATCTATAATTTACCTAGAAATTCTCTAAAATGACTATCATATAATGAAACTGGTTGATCTTTATTAAATTACTTATCGCATTATTGTTTCCAAAACTAGCCACTTATTTTTATGGATAACATGTTGACCATTTTGGTCATGTAGGCCAAAAATGGTCTCCTTTCTCAAAAATGTTTTGAGCAGTCAAGTTATTCAATTGCACAAGCCTTTTCATCGAAGGAAATCACAGGTTCAAAAGGTGGATTTTTGTAAGAAGAAATTATAAAACACTTGAAGGCATTTCCTAAAATAAGGATGGTTCAACGCTGAGGTTCAATGACATATGGTCCAATGGCGGGGTACAATGATTTGAAATGAATGCCGCTAAACCATTGAAATGTTGTATCATTGAACTTCGCCTCAAAATAGTGCAAAGGTTCAAAACGGTTCAAAGTTTCAAAAAGGTTTGAGTGGAAGGTTCCAGCAAAAGGTTCAAATAGTTGTTTCAATGATACATTGAATTGAATTCATAAGAATACTAAGTGAACGTGACTCTTTGCAAAACATAAAATTTGAGCCACTGAAACGTTGAACCATTAAACCGATGAACTCTAAAAAGATGGTTCAAGGTTCAAAATGGTTGAAGTGACCAGTGATGTCCCCACAGATGTCAAATTTAGGATAATGGAATAACCATTGATTTTAAAATAACACAATCCTGAGGACAAAATCAGTGATCCACTAAGAAAGGAGCTGAAGAAGCCAGCAGAAGGTGAGAAGATAGCCATGAGAGCTTAGATCACCAAGAAGAGAAAAAATATAGCAAGGAAAGAGGGAATCAAATAGAGAATCCAAAAGCATTGGTAGAAGAGTTATTCCAGTGGGTAGAACAATCCACCAGGTGGATATTAGAGAGCGCAAGCATTCAATGACACGGCCTATTTTTCTTCATTTGAGTAAAGATGAGTGGACAGTCATGTAAGTATCATAAAGAGGAGCGGCCTTGCCTTTAAAAGGATCAGGCAACCCATGCTTTAGAGAAGACATTTGATATGAGTCAAATGCTAAAGTTAGGACTAGTAACTTGCTCTAGCATGGCCCCTGCACAAAAATTCCTCTTTCCAATGCATTTAATGTAGTATTGGCCATTTTGTGAATACAAGAGCCAAATTCTTTCTTTGGATGCTATATATTGTAATCTCTCATTTTGAATGAGGTAAATCTCTTAGTTATTAGAAGAAAAACTTTGCCCAAATTGAAAGGCATTTTTGAGACAATGAGCTTAGATTGTTAATCATATTTTATCAGGTGAATGAGAAAGCAAGTGACCTTTCAAACATTGTGTTGAAATGACTTGTGTTATGTAGGAAATTGTTCTTATGTATTTTTCCTAAATATAGTCTTATCCATTTGATCAAATAAGCAAAGCAAGTGAAAATAATCTAGAAGATGTCCTGAAGCCGATTGTAGAGACTTTATGCTATCATAATTGTCTTTAGCTTATGTGTTTTGCATTTCAGCACAAAGGATATTGGAAAGGCTTTGAACTACTTTGATCATTTGTGATCATATACTCTGTTATAGTTTGTAGTAGAGACTTTGAGCTATAATTCATTCTACGATGTCCCACATACTTAATCAATAAGAGAAGCAATAAAAGACTTTGTGCTTTTGTGGGTTTCTTGTGGATCCAGTTATCACCCAGGAAGTTTCTTGTTGTTTTATGAACATCATTTCTAAAAAAAGAGAAATGGATTCAGTTATTACATAGGAGTTTTCTTCTATTTTATGAACATCATTTCTAAAAAAAGAGTAATGGATGGTGTGATTCTACCCCTGGTTAGTATTTAGTATAGGTTTAGTTTATAATAGTTTATAGGGAGCCTCCCCTTGCTGAGAGGAAAGATTTATCTCATTATGTTGTGACTGTTATAACAATTTTGTCTTCAATTAGTTGATGAAAAAATATTCACCCAACATCTTTTTGGTGACTCTACTAGGGAAGAATGTGCAAATTGAAGCCTCACGCTTCAAGTTGAAGTAGTTCTAGTTCTTTTTCATTCTACACTCTGGTAGATCCATAGTATATGTGAAGCTAGAGAGCTCAAGGTATTGGTGATCCTGTAATCGAGTTTGTGTAGCAAAATCATTTTGATATTTCTCCTCCATGATCTCACCTCCATTTAACCAAGATTTTTCCTCCTACCAATTTCAGGTCTCCAATACCAAGCAAAGATTCTCTTTCCTCTGCTAGTAGAGATTTGTCTATACATACTCCACAAAGGTTTGTTATCAATCCTTTCAATTGCCATATCATGGCAGCCCAAGGCCCTTGGGGTAACACCCTTGGCCCCCTAAATTTAACCCCACCTTTACATGAACTACCTCATAGTTCAAGAAAGAATTTTCCCAAGTTGTATGGTGATAGGAAATTTCATCCTAATGAGCATATTATAGCTTTTTGCATAACCTGTGGTGTGATAGGCATTGAATATGAAGATATAATGGTAAGACTGTTTGTAGAAACATTACAAGGTGATACCACAATTTGGTTTTATCATCTTCAAGATTAGACTATAACTGACTGGAACACTCTTAAGGCCAATTTTGAGGCTAGGTTCAAACCCTTAAAAGATGCACATGCCTTGTTGGCTCAGCTTACACAAATGAAGAAGGAGCCTCATGAGCCTATGCAAGACTTCATTGCTAAATTTGATAAGTTGAGGAACATGATTCCTATAATTGCTTAACTAACACCAAAAAATCTTAACTGCTTCTTCATCAATTCTCAACTTCCTAAAGTGAGTTTTTTGTTGAGGCAGGCTGGCCATATAGATCTTTCTACAGCTCAGATTTTGGATACCAAGGTCGAAGATGATCCTATCCTTATAGGTAAGATAAGAAGAGATCCTAACATAAATAAATTTTCTTCACCTACTAAAAATTCTTCTACAAGCACCATTGATCTTATGGTGCAAAAGTTAGCAAATGAGTTGTTAGCTCTAAAAAGGAAAATGGCCCAATGAATGTCTACTCCTTATTATCAAGATATACCAAGGAAGACATTCCCTAACCATTCATATCAATGAAATGCTACTAGAAATCAAGGGCAACCCAATCACCTTCCTCTTGCATAGGGAAAGCTTGCCATTGAAGTAGCACTGACTAACTCAACAGTTGGTTATTATGAAGTTGAACATGATTTCTCTTTCCAACCTGAGTTGGACTAAGAAGATGATGCTAATGTCTTTGTAGAAGGAGAAGAAGAATTAGCTAGTGACTCCAACATTGGTTTTCTAAATTACCAACATGAAGCTAGAAGAATGGGAGAAGTGTTTGATGGATAATACACTATTTTTACTAGGTCCCAGAACTAGTCAACTAGTATGATCAATTATGTGAAATAACTAAAATGAACTAGAAATAGAGAAAAGAAGTCCATCATTCTAGGTTTTATTGGATGTGGGACTAGTCCAAAAAATAGAAGCATAAGGTACAGGGTTATTTGAGGTACTTACTTTCTTATGGATCACTAGGTCATTTGATTGGAAAGGTAGTGAAGTCCCTTATTTAGTAATTGAAATTATTGGCTGAGGCAGCCAATAATTTCAATTACTAAATAAGGGACTTCACTACCTTTCCAATCAAATGACCTAGTGATCAATAAGAAAGTAAGTACCTCAAATAACCCTGTACCTTATGCTTCTATTTTTTGGACTAGTCCCACATCCAATAAAAGCTAGAATGATGGACTTCTTTTCTCTATTTCTAGTTCATTTTAGTTATTTGACATAATTGATCATACTAGGAAGACCAAGATCTAAATGTCTGAGTCTGAATACTTACAAGCCAACCTTGAGAAATTAGATAGGTTGACTGAATGCATCAAAAGCAAAACTATCCCTATAGGACAATATTTTTCAAAAGTGACTCATGATCCCCCAAAGAACAAAGCCACCCAAAACAATCTTGTCATTACTCCTCTTATTGCCCCTAGGAAAATAGAAACTTTCTATGTTTTCTTTTTGATTAATGGTTATAAGTTGAGCAATTGTATACTAGATTCTGGAGCCTCTAACAATGTTATGCCTACCAAGGTAGCAAACTCTCTCAGTATTACCTTAACTAAAACTTTTAGGAGATGTTTCTCCATGGAAAACAAGCAAGTGCCACTTTTGGGTCAAATCAAAGATGCCCAATTTGCATTTGCTTCTTTTCTAGATAAGAGGATTAAGATGATAGTCTTAGTGGTTGATGTTCTAGCGTCCTATGGCATTCTGCTCAGATGTATTTTTTGTAAGGATGTAGGTGGAGAGTTGAATATTGACCTATTTGAAGCAAGGATACCTGTTAAGGGCATCATGCAAAAGTTTCTTCTTGAGAAGGGGTTAAAATATATTATCACCCAAACGTCAAACCCTGAATCTCAAATTTTGTTTAAATCCTCAGGAATGGGTAATTACTTTATATCCACTGAAGATGTTTCTATTTCATTAGTTGAAAGTTCATTGGGTGACAATTCAAATAGTTTAGATAGAAAATTAGAAGAATTGGTTGAACAAAGTTCAAGTGAAAAAGGATCTTCCCTCCCTAACAAAGAGAAATCTTTAAGAAGATTAGATTCTAATGATGTCTAGATTCTAGAATTTGATGGTAGCTACTCTTCTACTGATTCTGGAGATGGAATTGTTTTGAAATCTTCACAAAGAGATATTTTCCCCTTTTCATATAAGTTGCATTTCAACAATACCAACAACACCATCGAGTATGAATCTTTATTTATCAGATTGAAAGCTACTGATGCTAAAGGTGTTAATATTATTCATGCCTGAGGAGATGTTGAATTGGTGATTTGTCAGGTAAGAAATCTATATCAAACCAAAAATGAAATATTGTGACATTATCACAATCTTGTATGGGATTGTATTAAAAGTTTTAATGCTTTCAATATTTATGAAGTGCCCAAAGAGTTTAATGATCATGTAGATTCATTATCTATCTCTGTAACCCTCATGGTTCCTCACAAATATTTCAAAGGTAACAAGTACACTATTGAGCTAGTCTTTCGACCAAGTGTACCTGATAATGCCAACCATTGGCAGGTGTTTAATGGGGACCATCAAATCATGTACTTGACTAGAATAGAAGAGTAATGAACCATGGTATTGGACCATGTTGTTGTAAATCAAAATTAGGTAAATAAACTCTTCGACAAGAGAGCAAGGATTCATGGTTTTCATATTGGAGATCAAGTCTTGTTGTGGGGCAAGAGGAGAGAACCAAGAGGAATGCAAAAAAAATTTGATTCCTAGTGGAGAGGTCCATTCTCCAGTCATTGATTCTGGGGTAAAAATAGTTTCTTATTGATATATCAAGATGGAACACCATTTTCACTACCTCATAGTGGGCAGCATCTGAAGCACTTTAATCTTTAAAGTATCATATAAGTCCAGTTGTACATTTGTATAGTCTTTATTTATTTTGTTTTTTTCATTTGGTTTTTTTGCATATTTATCTTTTTGGGTGGCTTGACTTTGTGGTCCAATGGCATGTATGAAGGCACTTAGAGTTTGGATTCTACTCCCTTAGATCATTTCAAAATATAATCGATGGAAGTTTCCCAACTAGAGCCAGTTGTTCTCAAAACTAGTCACTTGTTTTTGTGGACAACCTGTTGACCATTTTGGTCCTATAGGCCAAAAATGGTCTCCTTATTTCTCAAAAATGTTCTGAGCAGTCAAGTTATTCAATTTCACAAGACTTTTTGGCTAAGGAAATCACAGGTTCAAAAGGTGGATTTTCACAAGAAGAAATTATAAAACACTTGAAGGCATTTCCTAAAATTTATAAGGATGGTTCACCATCAAGTTTCAATGATATATGGTTCAATGGTGGGGTTAAATGATTTGAAATGAATGCTACCAAACCATTGAACCGTTGAACCATTGAACTCTGCTTCAAAATAGTTCAAAGGTTTAAAAAGAAGGTTCCAGTAAAAGGTTCAAATAGTTGGTTTAATGACACATTAAATTGAATTCATATGAAGACTGAGCAAACATGACTTTGTAAAACATAAAATATTGAGCTGTTGAACCATTGAACTATTGAACTAGTGAACTCTAAAAAGATGGTTCAAGGTTCAAAATGGTTCAAGCGACCAGTGATGTCCTTGCAGATGTCAAATTTAGGATAATTGAATAAACATTGATTTTCAAATAATGTAGCCCTGAGAACAAACTCAATGATCCACTGAGAAAGGAGCTGAAGAAGCTAGTAGAAGATGAGAAGATAGCCCTAAGAGTTTAGATCACTAGGAAGATACAAAATATATCAATGAAAGAGGGAATCAAATAGAAATCTAGAAGCGTCAGTGGAAGAGTTATTTCAATGGGTGGAATAGTACACTAGGTGGTTATTAGAGAGTGCAAGCATTCAATGGCATGGCCTATTTTTATTCATTTGAGTAAAGACAAGTGGACAGTCATGTGAGTATCATAAAGAGGAGTGGCCTTGCCTTTTATAGGATCAGGTAACCCATGCTTTTGAGAAGACATTTGATATGAGTTAAATGCCAAAGTCAGGACTGGTAACCTACTCTAGCATGGCCCCTGCATAGAACTTCCTCTTTACAATGCATTCAATGCACCATGGGCCATTTTATGAAAATAAGCACCAAAGTCTTTATTTGGATGATATATATTGTAATCTCTCATTTTGAATGAGGGATATCTCTCAGTTATTAGAAGCAAAACTCTACCCAAATTGAAAGGCATTTTTGAGACTTTGAGCTTAGATTGTTAATCATATTTTATCAAGTGAATGAGAAAGCAAGTGACCTTTCAAACTTTATGTTGAAATAACTTGTGTTATTTAGGAAATTTTTATTATGTATTTTTCCTAAATATAGTCTTATCCATTTGATCAAATAAGCAGAGTAAGTGAAAATAATCTGGAAGATGTCCTAAAGCTGATTGTAGAAACTTTGTGCTACCATAATTGTCTTTAGCTTGTGTGTTTTGCATTTTAGCACAAAGGATATTGGAAAGGCTTTGAAATACTTTTATCCTTTGTTATTATATACTCTATTGTAGTTTGTGGTTGAGACTTTGGGCTATACTTCATTCTATGGGGTCCTACCTATTTAATCAGTAAGAGAAGCAATGAAAAACTTTGTGCTTTCATGGGTTTCTTGTGGATCCAGTTATCACCCAGGAAGTTTTATTGTTGTTTTATGAACATCATTTCTACAAAAAGAGAAATGGATTCCATTATTACATAGGAATTTTCCTCTATTATGTGAACATCATTTCTGAAGAAAGAGAAATTGATGGTGTGATTCTACCCCCCAGTTAATATTTAGTATAAGTTTATTTTATAATAGTTTATAAGGAGCCTCCCCTTACTGAGAGGAGAGATTTATCTCATTATGATGTGACTGATATAACAATTTTGTCTTTAGTTAGTCGATGACAAAATATTCACCCAAAAGGCATAGATTCCTATCATGCCATGCTTTCGTACTTTGATTATGAACTTCCTATATCCAAGATACTCTGCATTGATACTCATCCATCTAATTGAGTTCAATAATCTTATTGGTGAGAGAATCATAATTACCTATTCTCATGACCATTTAGATGTGCAAAATGGGTACCAAATATTTTGTCAACATAATTTCTTCAATTCCATAGACCAACTAGATTGGATTAAAACATGTATCCCTCTTATAATGTGTGTGTGATGTGCCCAAAGAATCATAGGACTGAGATCTTCCCAATCATCTCTCTTGAAATCATTGATATTTGTCAACATCATGCCCAATACTTATTTAGAAGCCTCAGATTAGCCTTTAGCTTACAGATGGTACATAGTAATTATGATGGGAAATCATGAATTCTTTACTAAAGGCTTTGATGGTATTATTTAGGAAGTGTGTTCCTCGATTGTTAATGAGCTTGATGGGGAATCTAAAACTTGTAATAATATTCTCTTACATAAATATTTTTGCATCCTTTGCACCATATTTGAGTGTCATAGTAATAATATACCTTGCTTTAATGTGTTTACTTAGTGGATTGATAGGTACAACAATGTCAATGCCCTGTTATTCAAAATGTTGTTTAGCTAACAGAGGCTACAAGGGCATTTCATATTTTTTTATTGTATTACCCATGTGTTGACATCACAGTGTTGTGCTACTCTATGTGCATCCTAAAAAAGGTTCAACCACCGTAACCCACTTTGTAACACTTTCCTTGAAATAGATTCTCTACTAAAATGTCATGTTATTCCTTGGTGTGTTTCTTATAAGAGCTATGGTTGTTTATGTTTCAAAACTACCGTACACATTACTTAATATTTCCCTAAATGATATAAAATCCCATTTATAATGGCATATGACAAATCTCTAGTGATAAAATGCTTCTTGTCTCTTTCTTGGTAGTGAATAAGTAATACTCATTATTCTAAGAAGTCTGCAATTTCTTTAAAAAAAATTAGGGATCATAGAAACATGAAATAGATGGGCACTAGGTTAATCTTCATATATTTATTTTGGTTATTATACATTGGGAATGTAATTAATATGATCTATCCCAATTTTTTCTCTTCTTGGTTTGATGTTAATGCAAAATTGGAAATCTTGAAATAACATCAACCATATAGAAATGCATCCTCCCATCATCAAATTATTGATAAGGTAGCATAGGGATTGATGATATGTGAAAAATTGAAATGGTGTCATAAGAAGATAGTGGAAAATTTTATCTAGTGTGAAAACTATATTTAATTCCTCTCTTTTAGTTGTCATGTATGCTAGATAACTTTGAGCTTGAAAAATGTATGGGGTGGTCGAGTCCACCCTCTCCTGTCTATGTAAACACAAAACTGAATACAATACCTAAAGCATAAATGTGCAAATGAAAGGTATTGGTACAATTTGGGAAGATGAGGATAGGTGTAGTGACCAATATCTACTTTAGTTCTATGAAGGCTGCTTGACACTTAGTAGTCCAAAAAAAATTAGCACCTTTGTAAAGTAAATATTCCAATGGAGATGAAATGGATACATATCCCTTTATAAATTTTTGATATTACCCTATATGGAGAATAAAATATCACACTTATATGGAGATGAATGGTTGAGGAACACTCAAAGTGATTATAATTTTGGCTTGGTCTACCAAAATTCCTTCACTGCACACTACGTGACCTATCAGGGCATAAAAGGTGTAAAAAATAAACACTCTTTAAATTAAGGTAAATATGTAGAGATAAATAGAATTATAACATGAGTCATAGATTTGAAAAAATATCTTAAAAAAAATAAAATACTTCCCAATCATCAAGGTAGACTTCTAGAAAGTCATGAATGAAAGCTTTGAGCACAATCATTACTGCACAAGAAAAAACTATAGGTGCATCCTTGAGGCCAAAAGGCATTACCTTGTACGTAAAGGATCCCCATTCCATGACAAAAGTCATTTTAACTCTATATTCTTATATGATTTGTATTTGATGATAGCCATTGAATCCATCCATGAAAGAGGAAACTTCATGACCTATGATACATTTCAAAACTTCATCTGTGAAGGGAATAAAAAATGGATCATTCACACATGAATCATTTAGAATTAGATAATCACCACATACTCTAAACTCCCCTATTTTCTTAGGTTGCACTACTATGGGACTAACCCAATCTTCCTTTTATATGGGATAGATTATACATGTGTCTTACATTCTATTGAGTTTAGCCTTCACTTTCAAATTCATGTTTAGATTCAACTTATATGGCATTTTATTTATGGGTCACGGATACTCTTTGAGTTAGATATGGATTTCACCTAGAGATGGATCAACTTTTTTTACCTCTAAAACTTTAGTGGGAAACACATCTTGATAATCTTGTAGGAGTTGCATAACTTCAAAAACTTTAGATTCACTCCAGTAATCAATTATATGTGCCAATTTAGGAATTTCCTCACTTATTATGTTTTCTATGTGTTATTTAAGTATATGTTGGTAAATCATACACTTTTTTCAGAAAAAAATTATTGTATCATTCATTTCCCTTCCTATTTTGGAATTTGTATGTTATGCAACTTGTCTTTTTCAATAAGTTCTGTGACAAGGTCCTTTACTAGTTTTACTAACTATTTAGGTTCAAATAAATTAGTCAAATCAATATCACCATCAGTATCTAAATCTTCAATGTCCTCTTCTTCATATTGAATTTGGTGGCATGACTACAAGAGACATTATTATTCTATCTAGATAGCTTTATATCTTTGTAATGTTATATTTAGATCATAGGCTGCATTTTTATACATAGTGGATTATGTCATGGTGCTTAAATCTTTTACACACCCATGGTATAATAAATGCTTTCACATTATAAACCAAAGGTTTTTCATCTTCAAAAATAAACAACTTTATTAATTTTCTTTTCACCTGCACCCAATGCTTTGTTTCGCTCTAGCATTTTTGATGCATATACCATGTTGATGGTGAAGGAACTAGTGTGTAATGAAAAATGTGAACCCATAACATTAGTGCCACATGTTATTCAATCCAAACTTTAATACATTTATGAATATTTATTTTATAGGGAATTCACCTTCTTGTAAGAAAGGCCAATTAATTTTGATAACTTTTGGTAGTTAGAATCAACTAATCATGAGTTTTAACGTATCATCCCTATTAATTTGATCATTTCTATGAATTTCCAACCATGTCACTACAATTCATTTTAGATCATAATTCAAAGCACTGATCCATTGACTAATGGTAGGTACATGAAATTATAGGTATATAATTAACTGATTTATATCCTCAATCATATAGTACACATGAACTTATCTCTTATGTGCAAAGACCATTCTCATAGGTTAGAGTTCATGATCACCATGAGCCTAGTTGAGTAGGTGTGTGTATAAGTCTCCACTGATAAACAAAGTTATTTCCTAAGTCAAAGTGCCTTCTCTAGTCAGATATATATAATCATGCATATGATCATTTGATTGATAGAGAGAATAAACTTCTAAATGAGTAGGGGATTTATTAGATATGGATGTAAAATATTATATGAAAACTTAGGTTGCCAACATCTAAGTAACTACTAGTTTAGCTTCCATTGTTTAGATGTCTTTAAATTTTGAGTGAGTAAAGATTGTAACTAAGGTTTAGTATGATCATAGAAGAAGTTTCTCTCAGATACGTGTAGAGCTTTTAGGTTCTCTTAAAGGTTTACCTTCATCCAATTGGTTTTTCATATGACATAAGGAAAATATAGTTCAACTAAAATTATGTAGAGTTTGTGAGCCTCATTAAGAGGATTTACGATAACCCTATCTCCTTGATGCACCTCTAATTGATTTTTCATAGTATTAATAGTCTTCTAACCGTCATATGCCCATTTCTTGCCAATAAGTGTAGGGTAATGCATTGCTACTATATTCATATTGAAAACTTCAAATTAACCTTTAGGGTCAATTATACAACTTTAATATGAACATATTATAATATTCCAATGGGATCAAATCTTCCATAATATTCTAAGCTCAGAGTTACTAAGTTATAACTTAGAACTAACCATCCAATAGCCTCCCACGTAGACCTAGGAACCATGTTGAATTTTCTACCAAAATCAAAGACAAAATTTATAATTTAATATCCTATAACTTCAATGTCAATTTGTGTATCTAAATCCCATGGATTCTTTGTTTTGACATACCAAACAAGATTTTATATCTTTTATTAACCTCACTACACACACTCCACTAGGTTATGTAATAGGTTTATGATGTTCTGAGAGATTCCTTCATTACACAATGTGCTTAAAAGCTTTAGTAAATATGTCGTCATAGTAACAAATCCATCTTGACACATAATGCACATGATATGACCATACATTTGGGCATCTATTATTACATCATCCCCTTCAATAGTGTCTTAGTGTTGAATATTTTTAAACATGTGCATAACCTCATACATGAGCCCCTTTTCTATAGCTAGGTCTGGGTATATATCCTATTTTGATTTTTAGATTCCCTATTTATGAAGTATTTCAAGAGGAATCAATCCTCTCTTTGTGTGCTAGTGTCTTGTAATGATGTTCATGAATGCATCCTCCTTAAGCTATGCATTAACCTCTAATAGATTGATAACCTCTTTTATACTATCCCTATTGATACACTATATTCTAGTGTTGATACTACTAGGTATTATCTACAATTCCAAATTTCTACTATATAACTAATAGGGCCCAACTAGTTTGCTATTGTTGTGTCATTGTTGGATTCCAGGGTGCTCATATTGGTATTATGGTGGTGGTGGTGTTCAATATATAAAAGGATGGTTATAATAATTTATACCTTGAGGATAATACTAAGGTGAAATAGGATTCCATTTTGGACCTACTTTGGTCACACAACCTTCATTGACCTCTAGGCCTGGAATCATTTGCTTCATCAAGGACACCTACTGTACATCGATGACAAATACATTTTTAGTGATTTATTCTTTGAGATATTGTAAATATCTACAATTATTTCATCGTGATTATGTAACTTGAAATTATAATATAAACTATATGGGTTTTTCACATACTATTGCGAGAGATGACACTACATTTTTGCATGCCCTAATACTTGATAGATTTCATAGAACTTTGTCTTTATCTTAGGATAATTGTTCTTATGATTTCCTTCTTTCCCACACTCCATGAACCATATATTTAGATTAGGTGTATTTACCTCATGATATTTCTCCATCCTCTTCATAAAGTCTTGTAATGTATTTTCAGTCTTAGAACTTATGACAAGAACTTCCCCATAGTCTTCAATTTGCTCTACTCGTAGGGTAGTAACTCTAACATCTGCCTTAGTCGCATATTGAGTCTATGATATAGCAAATATTATTATGTAATGTATTCTTTTGACAAACCATGTAGATTTATATTTATCTTCTAATGTAAATTATACCTTATTCATAACATTAGATAACCTATGATCATAGTTGTAGACTAATTCTCTCAACCTTTTCCTTATCTCATTCAAGTCTTGAATAGTCTGACTTGTACATTTATTTATTTTGAACTCTATGATAAGCCATTCCTTAACATATTGTATACTTACCTATGAAATTTATCTATGGTATATAAACTCAAGTCCTATTTCATATAGTTCCCCTATTAACTCGCACTTCTTGATAGCTTCTTTAGTAATGCCCTTAGCTTGTCATCTCATCTTATATGTTGGTAAGTACTATTTAGGGTCTATAGACCCATCATAGGTCACCATATTTATAAATATTCCTACAAAACCTATAGTGTAAATTAGTGTAAAAAAGATGTAATGTGCAACTTTTATAAGATGAGGTTGCATTCTATAGGATCTTGCTTGTGTTCTATGAAGGTTTATCTACACACTAGGAAATTCAACCTGTGCACTCTATTTTTCTATGTTTCCTTCTTTCTCTACTTGCTTTCAACAAACCTTATAAGCTTCAAATAATTTTGAACTGATGTTGTTTCAATTTTATTGCCCCAATGATATACTTGTTCTAAAAATGGACCTTCCTAGCTACTATTTTCCTATTCACCTAGTTGAAAACTTTGACTAAAATATAATAAATTGGGCTATGGGGATGTGTAATCTTCTAGTGAATGATTATTTCCTATGACTTCCACTTCTATACTTGAACCTATAACTAATCCATGAATTTGTTAAGCTTCTTTCCTTAATAATTCATTTCCTTCTTCTAACAATACCCACTCTTGTAGTTGTACACTACATATATCATCTAACTATTCTACTTATATACTATTCTCACCTTCTTCTTCAAACATCTCTTCTACCTCTCGTTCTTCATCACTTCTTTCATTATAATGTAATTCATAATATTATTTCATATCATTTTTATTTATCCTTCATTATTGATATCTTTTATCTTTCTCATCACATATTCTTACTCATTCATCATCTATCTTACTGTTAATCTTAGTTATACTCATAACTACCTAAGTATTCTTCTATTTACTCCATCTATTTTATTGACATGGCTCAAATTCTAAATCCAAAATATTATTTTGAATCTTTTTACCTCATGTATCCATTATGGATTTAGGTTCAAGTATTATCCACTCATCTAATCATCATTCACTATCATGTCACACATACCCCCATATGCCTAAAGTAACTAATCCATATTGGCTGGAGTAGGCACCATGACCTTGTCTACAGCCAACATCTTCATGAGTATAGGTAGTCACCATAAAAATTTCTCTTTAATTCCTCTAAAAACCATGTCCTTCGTATCTTCAAAATATATGTATCATTTAAATTCAAAATCAGTTATATATACATCTACTATAATAGCAACTCAATGATCTATTTCTCTTGTCCAATTAGTTTTCATTTTCTATAACCACTCTATCTGTTCTTCAGTCCAAAGTATAGTTTCTTCCATCCTTGGATTAAAATGGTAATATTATAACCATGATAACTAGTTAGCTAGCAATTTAGGCAACTTGTACCAAAACTCTCCATAACTATTCTCTTGAATGATTTAATGTATGGTAAGACTAGTCTATTTGATTCTTATTCTATAAAATTATATATCCTTTGGTCTAACCATGTAACAATATCTCTGTACCGTGGTAAACATATTAGCATAATACACTCTAGAAGGAGTGATCCACTCTCACTGCACCATTCTTAGTAGAGGTTCTTGAAGTATTAGAACATGTTAAGAATGAGGATATCTAGGATATAGTTTAAGTGTGTATAATAACGTATTGTATTCATACAAGAGTTTTGATAACAGGTTCATAGTAGGCTTTAATTATCCTACATTATTTAGGAATTAAGAATAACCAATGGTTTATAAATATAAATAAATTAATTTGAATTAAATTATAAAAAAAGTAACCAAACATTATACATGAGAATGCATGAAAGGAACATAGTAAGAAACCACATACGTAACCATAACCAGATAAATCTATATTGATGTCTTCAAAATTGGAACTCTATTTTCTAACAATCAAAAGTATATGTAAACATTTATAGTCTATGAATGTTCATCTTCTTCTCATACTTGGTGCCAAAATTGGAGTATGCTCATATTCTAACCTATTACAAGTCATAGAGATAGGACAAAATATACTTATAGATGATAAAATGAGTACATAATGCACAAATATTAGACAAATATCTTATGTATATTTATAATTTAAATTCTTCTCCCAACACTTTTCTTCTCTTTAAGTCTACACATTAGTATTAAACCAGGTTCACTTTAAATAGAAGGAATTTGGCCTCTAAGCCTACTCTAGAGGCTCATCCCAAGGAGCACAAGGGTCCCACACCTTGAAGACATTACCATCATTAAAATGAGACAACTTATGATCATTACATGTAGGTGAGTGATAACCCTTCCATGCCTAGTGAAAACACTTGTATCTTATGCAAGGCATTCACACTCAGTTCCCTATCGCAAGACATACTTATATAATAAAACATCTATAGATGCATGTTTAAAATGATAATAGTGGCCTAGTGGACAGTAAATTAGAACTATGTAAAAAAAATAATAAACCTTGATCATCTAACATGATGTAGTTTAATGTATATCCTAAATATATAAACAAAGGTTTAAACTAAGTCGATCAATGTGACCTAGATGACTCTAAATGAAAATTAAAATGCAAGGTCTATATTCATGTCGAGTTTATTAAAATGTATGTTATATATTAAGATAGATATATAGCTTATCCTACTTAGTATATCCAAGATCAAATAAGGTAATAGACTAACATATATTATAATACTTTATATATCAAGGGAATGAATAAATTATATCCACTAAACCTATCCAAGGGATATCTTATCACACTAAACTAAAGCATAGGGTTCCAAAGCCTCTAGTAAATAACACTATGTAATAACCCTAGCTAGGTCTTTTAATACATAAAATTAAATTAATCTAGTGTTCACTAAAACTTGTGTCATAAAGGGGAATGTTTTAATAAAAAAATAATAAAGGGATCATGGTGGGTAAATGGGGGCCTAAATCACCTGAGGTTGAAGATGAAAAGTAAAGAAGACCATATAGATATACTAATTTTAATTATAGAGGTAATATAATCAAGTATCTATACATTTAAAACCTATTAATTTATGCAATATCTATCTATCAAATATAACAACTAAAATTAGAGATAAATACCTTTGGGTGAACTTATCAAGTCTCAATATCTACCTTGGACAATGGTATTTTTCAAGAGTATGTTGTGGATTTATAAGGATCACACTATAGAAATAATCTCTAGGATAAAAAAAACTATTAATTTATATCCCAAACTTCCCACAAGATAACTTATCATACCTCCAAGACAAAACCTAAGCAATGGCTCCTTAAATTGTAGATATAGCAAAATAGTGAGATGTAATAATGTGAGAATGAATGTTCCTCTGTATTGTATTTAAGTGAAGGTTTTATTTATATCAATAGATGGGTCATAATATTTATATAATTTTAGCTGACAAAGTTAACCAAAATGACCTAGTTTTAAATTAAAAATTTACCACTAGGCCTTGAACTAGGTCATATTAGTTAAATTAGCTCTCTAAAGTGCACTTTATCTTTCATAATAGGGTTGACCAGGGTAACTTAGTAGGAAAAGTGGGTGTTTTCTTGGTTAGGGGCTATTTTAATGGATAATTTCTTAGGTAAATAGATAAATGAGGTTTTTTATTGTGATAAGTAGGATCTATGGTGAGTTTAGCTAATGATAAATTTGACCAATAATCTTTTGAAACACCAATAGTCTACCCACCTCTTTCTTGGTGAACCCTTTAAGGCGTGCTTTGAAAGACATCAAAAAGTGATAGGTTACTATAAGATTGAAATAATCAATAATAATAATGTTTACAAATATTATGTGTATACATAAAGTATCCTCCAAATGATGGAGTTTTCTAGAGCAGAAGGTAGTGGATGAAAATGATGATCAAGTAGAGGATAGACAACATTCATAGGATACCAATACAAACTAAAATATAAATAAATACCCAATTTTATGAGTCTATCCTTGGTATTGTGGAAGGAAGAGAAGATTAGAATACCTCTATGGGGATTGATCCAAAAAGGACCCTATCAAGGGGAGTGAAAGGAGCATATGAATCAGAGAACTTAGATTCAAATAAAGAGTTGGTTACTTCTTCAAATTTATAACCCATGATTACATAAACACCTTTATAATATTAAACTTCAGATCTACATATAGTCACATGGGAGTCCTCTCAAGGGGTGAGGTAGGAGTTTAAAATAAAAAAGGGTGAAAAGGGTAGGATTGGAGATTTTACTTAGAAATAGTTATCATTAAATTTTAGCCTTCAAATGTTGGTTTTATGTTATAACTAGAGGATTATTACCTTAGTTATGGCTTATTATTTTTATTTATCTTTATGTCTTAGTTGTTAATTTATGTGTTCCATGGGTTTATATCCTATTTTTTATTAGATTATTTTAATCATGGTTATATTTTAATTTTAAATAAATGGGTAAGGGACCCTCCAACACTTAGTTACTAATTAAGAAAATGATATAATTCCAAGATTTATAAAACTGAAATAGATTATAAGATTTGGATAAAATCTAAATGAAAAAAAAATAATTTTGTCATTTTGCAAAATAATCAAAAAGATAAATCCATGAGGCTATGGGATTTATATGAAATTAGATAAAATATTGTAAATCCATTTCCAAGCATAGTGGGCCCAAGGGAAAGTCTATAAGAGATGCTTGAAGTTATTTAGTATTTCATATGGATGATATTTTAGATAATCAAACCATATATGGTGAATTTAATCTATCAAATGTAAACATTGATTAAAAACACCAAAAATTTGAGTTAGGTTTGGCTCAAGCTTTGCCTCTCAAGTGTGGTTGAGGAAAAACATCTAAGTCGTAAGAAGGAGATCAAACCCCACCAAATTTTAAGCTTGTTAAGTGCTGAGGAAATGGGTCTAATAATTTTATACAAGAATTCAAGACAATACTTTCTAAATAATGTATCTAAATTATACCAAGAAACTAGTGGTTGAAGCCTCAATTTCTGAAACATAACATTTGGCATGAGCTCCTAAATCTATAGATGAAAAGAAAGTCTAAATGGAGATTATTTTTATTATATAAAATATACCAAGGAGTATAAACTCAGGAAGAGGCATGATCATTAATAGTTCTATTACCATTTTTGAAGCTCCCAAACACATTGATTTCAAAAAATTTAGCCAACAGAAAGTTATTACTAATATTAATGGTTGATCAAAAATAGAAATGGTCATTGAAGGAGATTAAATTCCTAAAATAGTATTCAACCATTTTTATAAATGTTTTGATAAATTCTAAGGATTTCTTAACAAAATTACATTCTATTTTAACATGAGTGTTAGTGATAATTATTTTTACTAAATTTGGTTTAAGGGCAAATAGTGTTGTGCACAATAATCTAAAATAAGGGAACAAACATAAACCTATAAAATTAAATTAATATACTTACTAAATCATAAATAGATATGAAATAACTAATTAATATTATAAAAAAATGATTGAACAATCAATAAAAATAGATAAATAATATTAAACCAAACATGCCTAGGTGTTATACCTAAATAGTGAAACTCAAAGTAGATTCTAAAGCTGACACAAAATGTTTCTTGAGAAATTGAAAGTGTTCTATAAAAGATTAAAAATTGAAATAATGCCACTTATGCCTAATTTAGATCCAATAACTGGTCAATTATGTCCCTCTATAATTTATTGTGTCCTTTGCTAAGTTTTAAAGCTATATAACTTTCTTGATTTTTTTTCAAGAAGATAATGATCTGGATTATGACCTCACTTTGCTGAATTAATGAGAAAAAATATCAATTTTGATTCCCTTTTTCATATCAATTAATTTTTAATAATGTCAAAATATTAATATAATGTTTAAGTTCATCTGCATAGGAAACCTCTTTGGGATTCAAAGCTACATATCCTACATTCTTGAAATCAAGGATCTATGTATTTTGATAAACTATGAGTGAATTGAAACCCAAATGAGTGAAAATATTTCATCTCCTCTCCATATATAATAAAATTAAAATATATGATTTATTATTACCTCATATTAGTACAATATGTGATGTCATAAGACTTGGCTTGATGTTGCAATGTAAGCTCAATGTGTACACTTCTTAACAAGTGTGCAATGAACAAATTCAATTTTTCAATGTGGTAACTTGGTGATAGAATCTTATGGAATGACTTAGGATATATTTATATATATACAAGGCTTTATAATACGCTTTATATATATCCTAAAACTAGAAGATAGAGATAATAAATAATCATGGCATGATGAATCAAATCAAAGCAGATTAGACCCAGGAAAGGAAGAGGGTATGTAATATACCTAAGGAGGGGTAAAATACTATTAGAATGAATAGTAGTGAATAATATATTAGAGGAACAATACCACATGCATATAAAGGATTAGTGGGGTATATTAGAGGTAGCATAAATAGAGGGGCATAGGCTATTATAATGAATCCAAGAAAAATAAAAATTCAATTAGAGTATTACTTTGATAAAGAGGTAGCCCCCTAAAAATGGAAAGCAATTATGGAGTTATTCCTTCCTACCAAAAAAATATTGTAATATGTGTTATAATATATGTAATTAGTATATTTATGAGTATAAAGTTTCTTAACATCTAGTATTAGAGATATTTCTAGGGCCATTGTTGTGTATTATAGTTATTAAAGTAGACATATTTTGGAGCTTCATGGAGCAAGTCTACCATTTAAAAGTGTATATATTTTTTTCATCAACAAACATGACTATTTTTTAACATGTTACTCTTGGACTATAATGAATCAAGTCAAATCATTTCTTAGTTTTGTGTGCCCCATTCCCATATTTATAGAACACTTTGAAAATTTTAATTTAGTTTAGTATTTTGAAATTTATTGTAGTTTTAATAATTACTATTTGTTAAAATAAAAACTTACTACTCTTTTGAATTATGATCTCAAACAAGAAACAATTATACCAAAATGTTTCTAGGTTTTTGAAATTTTATTCTATCTTTCCATAATAGTTTAAATTCTTAAATTTTAATTATGTATTGAAAAATTTATCACATTTTTTGTAAAAACTATTATATGTATGTATGTATGTATATGATTTTTGAGTATATATTTTGGTTTTCATGGATCTTTCCATTTTATCTAGAGCAATGCATCAATTAAACAATGATATGGATAAATTTAGCAATAATATGGATGCTACTTTAGATACATTTGAGCTTCAATCCCATATGCTAACATAATATGATGAGGAAACTAATGCATGGTTGGATTGGGTAAATAAATAAAACAACTATGTTGATGATTTATTTCCTATAATTAAAGCATCTGAACATGACATAGTTGCATGAATAGATTTCGAGGATGTTTATAGCATCTATTATATAGATTTATTTTAGAAACATGAACTTGAGGATCTCACCTAGGCTCTCAATGAGATCTGATAGGAAACCACTAATCCTATGTATGGAACCATACATTCAACTCCCTTAAATACACATGCCACTCCAAACATAATATGTATAAATAATAATGCTAATTGGGATGGCATGTATGCATAGTTGGATCACCAGACGACCTATTTTGTACTCCCTCATTCTCACTTTGATATGCTAATCACCATGCTTAAAATCACACTTAAACATTTAGTTATAGCACTCATGTTCATCCTATTGATGTATATGTTCATATCCCATCACAAGAAGAATAATTGAAAGTGGATAAGGACACATGGACATGCTTCTATATAGTCTTCTGCATATTTTTTATATGTAGTTCTTTACAAGTTTTGAGGATAAAACATATAAAGGGGGATGAAATGTAATATACTTGGGGAGAGGTAGAATATTAATAGAATAAATTGTAGTGAATAGTATATTATAAGAATAATCCCACATGCATAGAAAAGATGAGTGGGATAAATTATAAGTAGTATAAGTAAAGGAGTATAGGCTATTATAATACATCCAAAAAAAACACAAATTTAATTAGAATATTAATTTGATAAGCAGGTAGCCCTCTTGAAGTGGAAAGAGATTATGGAGTTATTCCTTCCTACCAAAAGGGAATATTGTAATTTGTTTTATAATATATGCAATTAGTTTGTTTATTAGTATATAAGTTCTTAATAGGGTTAAAATCAATGAATCAATGATTTTAATCCAAAGGTTATAAAGGATTAAAAAAATATAAATATGAATAGAGGATGGTTTAATATAATCCCCATGTTGAAAAGTGAGATATATGAGGTGTTTATGAGGAAATACATATTAATTGAGGTAAAAAAAAAAGAGTCTAATGTGGGTTGAATGTGTTTTAAAATATCCAGATGTACATAATTGAACAAGTGTGGTAAAACATGAAAAATATGCAATGGAAAAGGGACTTATACCAAAGTTAGGTGTATATAAATGAAAATTGCTAAACCTAACCCATTCAAAATATTCTTACCATAGAGAGATCATGCATAAATTTAATGTCTATGAAATTTACAAGCATGTGACTCACTAATATCCTTAATAACCTATTTAACACAAAAACTAGTACCTTATATATGAATGTCAATTATGCATAATTTTCATTTGCCTTTAGTAAGGAAAAATATGTCTCAAGAAACTCTATTAAACCCTCAAGTTTTCTTAGCATTAACATAAAAAATAATGATTTTTTTTTGAATGTCTATCATACATCACTCTAAATTATGCCCAACATGAGGAGCATTTAATATGAGTAATAACAAAAAAATTAGCACAAACTATAAAATTTGATGCTAAAGATAAGGTTTTTGTGATCCCATTTGAAAACTTGCTACAATAGAGTAGTAATTAGTATTTGAAAGTTGAAGGGGCTGTCTAAAAATATAAACATATATCCTTTATCAATCCGCTTTCAATTGAAATTTTTAAAATACTTTGGCATGAACATCATACTCTATTGATAGGATTTAGTTTAAAGAAATTATATGTTCAAAATTGAAACTTTATAAAAAGTATCAATATAAGAAATGGATTAATAAATGGATCCCTTAATCTAAGCAAACATGAGAAAAGAGCCATAAAATGTTTTCCACTATGAAGCTAGATGTTTCTATCATAGAGATTGATATGGGTAAGTGCATGGAGTTTGGGGACAATTCTATGGAGATTTTACATAACATTATCATGTTAATAAATAATACAATCACATTATTTAATTAATGTGATCATGTTATTTAAATTATGGCTCAATAATTACTGAGACATAACACGATCATGTTAAGTTTACATTTATATTGTTACATTTATTTTATTATACTTTAAATTTATTTTAGTAAATATAAGAAATTAAGGTCACTTAGCATCTGATAGAGTTGGTCTCATAGCTACATGCCTTATGAGGTGAAAAATATTTTTTTAGAATCCAATCAGGTCAATACTTAGGCATTTTTAGCATCTAAGAATTAAATCTAGGGATTTTAGGACATAATTTTTACAATTGATGTCCATTTTTGGTAAACATATAGTCATTTTTTAATGTTTTTATGCCTTTTAAATTGATTCTTGGCATCTTTAGGAGTCTTAGATTTTTCAAAATTGAAGTTTGAAAACCACTCACTTTGAAATTGATGTAAAGTGGTGTGATTGGGGTAGCATAGGTCACATTGATGACCTGCACACATCAAATGACTAATTTGTGTTAATTTCACATAAAATATTCCACCTAAACATAGAAACCCATTCATTCATGGACCAATGGAGAAAAAGGAGATAAATAAAAATTATCTATCTTGATCAATTTCCTATCACCTCCCATCCTACAGTTTGACCAAGTGAACTAGTTTTTAGAGTGACTAGTGAATTTATCATGAATGGGGTTAAAAATGCCCAAGTCATTTTGACATAACAAACATCTAACAACTTGATCACTTCCTAATCATGCCTCATCACCCCTAATCAATATCTAATCATTATTAATTATCCTTAATCAATCATTCATTAAACCTCACTATCCCTAGTCATCTCTAATCACTCCCTCATCATCCCTGATTTATCCTTCATTTACCCTCACTATCTCTCATATTCCCCAATCACTCACTCCTCATCCCTCATCATTCCTCATCACTCCCTCATTGAGCCTCATCATCTTTAATCACTCCCTCATCATCCCTAATCACTCCCTCATTGGCTCTCACCATCCCTCATCATCATTAATTAGTCCCTCATTGCCTCTCACTATCCCTAATCACTCCCTCATCATCCCTCATTGGCTCTCACCATCCCTAATCTCTATTTCATCATCCCTAATCACTCCTTCATTAGATATCACCATCACTAATCATTGATTGATCATCACTGATCACTCCTTACTCATACCTCATCATCCCTAATCACTCCCTCCTCATCCCTCCTCATCCCTAATCACTCCCTTATTTTTCCTAATCTCTCCCTAATTGACCCTCATTATCCTTAATCATTACTTCATCATACCTCATCATCTTTAATCACTCATTCCTCATCCCTCATTACTTCTAATCACTCACTCATTAATCCTCACCATCCCTTATAATCTCTAATCACTCCCTCATTGACCCTCACCATCCCTCGCCATCCCTATTGACTCCCTCATCATCTCTACTTAATTAATCCTCATTCTTAATCACTCCATCAAATACCTTCATCATGGCATTTTGTTGGGGTTTAATAATGTTAGGAGTTATAAGTGAACATTTGAGTGATAGCATAAAATATAAGACATAATGATCAAAATTATTTGGATGAAAATTTGAAACATATATATTTAACACCTATAATAAAATATGGGCCTATTATAAATGATGTAATTCATAATTGAAAATACGCTAGAAAAAGAGAATCAAGTAAAACCACCATACCATGAAAAAAGTTAGTAAATACATGATAATCACAAAGATATGTGATTTATTGAAATGAATCAATTGATTTCCATATGAAGACATTTTATGATCCAAATAATTACATTAACAGCCTTCTATTTGTATGTCCATTTATTAAGTCATCATACCAGGGAGTGTAAAATAATTTTCAAATGATTATAACAAGTAGTCTAAGATTGGAAATTGGTGCTTAATTTATAAATTAAATATTAAATTATAATAGATTATGAACCCAATGATATGGTTGGTACTAAAAATATCTCTACCTCCCCCATCAAGATATTATATCAATTAAAAATATTATTTCATTAATAAATTTATATCAATGGTGATCCAATACACTTCATCATTTTCAATGGAATTTATAAGAATTTAATTTCTCCTAAATCATATTTTCAAATATTGAACTTGAAATTTACATCATCCATAACCATATGCTAGTGTATGGTCTAGTTTTGACCTTTAGAAATGGATCACCTAGTAGTGTCACTTGGTGTACAGAATCAAACTTCTAAAGATGAAATAATTTATGACATCTCAACATTAGAGGTGTGTGATGTATTACATGTGGTCAACCATATATTTACCATTATGAATTTTATTTTAACTCATGTAGTGAATTCATTCATTTCAAGATATTGAATGACATCCTCATGCCATTTCCCTATGTCATTTTTTTAATCTACCTCGATTACATCTTAATATTTATAAAACATGAGATGAACATGTACACAATGATTAAATAGTGTTTCACATGTTTCATAAATATATTTTTATGATAACATAAATGCATGTTCATTTTCCATGCAAGATATAAAATATTTGGGACAAAGTGCACACACAAGGAGTGCATATGTGAACTTGACCAAGATTCAAGTCCAACAAGAATGGAAAACACTAAAGAAATTTGAATTTTATTAAAATATTATTAGAATTTAAAAATTATATAGGATATTTCTGTTTAATTTTTATCTTTTGAACCAAACTACCAAAGGTGGAATAGAATAAAGTTTCATCTAGTTAGTTGCACAACAAAAATATTTGATGAACTAAAATTTAGACTCTATTTTGTGTTAGTACTTATGTTAATTGACTATAAATTTAGAATATCATCCAATTAATTGAAAAATACCATTTACTATCACAAATGGTTATTGATAACGCATGTCTTAAAAAGAGTTAATTTCTATTATAATGGATTAAATAATATATGATTGGAATCAAAGATATATTTAGAGTATATACTTACATTAAATGATGAGGGAATTATTAGGAATGATGAGGGATAGTTAGGATCAATGATGGATTTATGGGGGATGGTGATGATCAATGGAGGAGTGATTAGTGATGATGATGGATGAGGAGGGAGTGATGATGAGGGATGGTGATAATCAATGGAGTGATTATGGATGATAAGCTAAAGTTATTAAAAATTATGAGAGATAATTAAGGTTAATGAGGGAGTGAATAGGGATGAGTAAGAGATTAGGAATGATGAGTAATGATGAAAGAGTGATTATGGATGATGAAAGATAGGGAGGGAGTGATTAGGGATGATGAAGGATAGGGAGGGAGTGATTAGGGATGATGAGGAGTAGTGAAGGTTAATGAAAGAGTGATTATGGGTGATAAGGGAGTGATTAGAGATGACTAAAGATAGTAAGGGTCAATGAGTGATTGATTAAGGACAATGAGGAATGATGAGAGAGTGATTAGGGGTAATGAGGGATGGATGATGAATAAGTGAAATGAACACAAAGTGGTTATTTGATGTGTATAGGTCATCAATTTGACCTAAAATACCCTAATCACACCACTTTGGATCAATTTCATAGTGATTAGTTGTCAAACTTCATGTTTTAGAAACCTAAGACTCCTATAAATGCTAAGAATCAATCTAGAAGTCACAAAAACCTTAAAAATGACTATATGTTTACCAAAAATGGGCATCAATTATAAAATTTATGTACTAAAAACTCTAGGTTTAATACCTAGACCTTGAGAATGTCTAAGTACTAGCCAAATGGGATTTTGAAAAACTATTTTCCACATCATAAGGCATGCAGTTATGAGACCAACTCTATCAGATGCTAAATGACCCTAATTTATTATGGAGGATGAGGTATGAGGAGGGAGTGATTAAGAATGATGAAAGATAGTGAGGGTCAATTAGGGAGTAATCCAGGATGATGGAGTTATTAGATATGACTAATCATAGTGAGGTTCGATGAGGTAATGAATAGGGATAATGAATAATGATAAGAGAGTGATTAAGGGTGATGGGGCATGAGTAGGAAGTGATCAGGGATGAGGGAGGGATGATAAAAAAGTGAAATTAACACAAATTGGTCATTTGATGTGTGTAGGTCATAAATTTGGCCTATGTTACCCCAATCACACTAGTTTGCATACATTTCAAAGTGAGTGGTTTTCAAAATTCAATTTTGACAAACCTAAGACTTCTAAAATTTCCAAGAATTAATCTAGAAGCCACAAAAACTTAAAAAATGAATATATGTTTACCAAAAATGGACATAAATTATGAATATTAGGTCCTAAAATCCCTATGTTTAATACTTAAAAACTAAAAATACCTAAGTACTGACCTGATTGGATTTTAAAAAGCTATTTTCCACATCATAAGGTGTGAAATTGTGAGACCAACTCTATCAAATGCTAAATGACCCTAATTTATTATGGAGGATGAGGTATGAGGAGGGAGTGATTAAGAATGATGAAAGATAGTGAGGGTCAATTAGGGAGTAATCCAGGATGATGGAGTTATTAGATATGACTAAGCATAGTGAGGTTCAATGAGGTAATGAATAGGGATAATGAATAATGATAAGAGAGTGATTAAGGGTGATGGGGCATGAGTAGGAAGTGATCAGGGATGAGGGAGGGATGATAAAAAAGTGAAATTAACACAAATTGGTCATTTGATGTGTGTAGGTCATAAATTTGGCCTATGTTACCCCAATCACACTAGTTTGCATACATTTCAAAGTGAGTGGTTTTCAAAATTCAATTTTGACAAACCTAAGACTCCTAAAATTTCCAAGAATTAATCTAGAAGCCACAAAAACTTAAGAAATGAATATATGTTTACCAAAAATGGACATAAATTATGAATATTAGGTCCTAAAATCCCTATGTTTAATACTTAAAAACTAAAAATACCTAAGTACTGACCTGATTGGATTTTAAAAAGCTATTTTCCACATCATAAGGTGTGCAATTGTGAGACCAACTCTATCAAATGTTGAGTGAGCCTAATCTCTTATATTTACTAAAATAAACTTAAAGTATAAGTTAAATTAAATCTAAAAATATAAAATTTAGAGTAGTAAATATAGATTTTATTATACTTAATATAGAGTAGTAAATATAGATGTTAAGTTAAAATTTAGAGTAGTAAATATAAGATTTTATTATACTTAATATTTATAATAAATATAAGCTTCTATCTAAATTTTCCTTCATGTGCAACTGCCACATGTTCTAGGGTGTTGACAATATATAATGCAATCACATTATTAAGTAACATGATCATGTTATTAAGTAACATGATCACATTATTAAGTAATGAAATCATGTTATTAAGTAAAATGATTGTATTATTAACATGATCATGGTATTTAAATTTTAATTTAATTCTCATGCCTTTTGGATCAAAAATGGCTTGGAGTCCTGAGTCAAAGGCTTGGACTATTAATGTACAATCAAGTTTTGAAAGGTATAAAAATAAACAACCAATTTTAAATTTGATTACCAAATACACTAAGAATTTCAATGTGAAATTTCTAAAACTTGATACCATATTATTTGAAAAAATATAAAAAATATAGGTGACCTACTATAATATTTTATCTAAATTTTAACCAAAGGGTTTCAAATAATATTAAACATTTCTCAAAAAATGGTGCATGTCACAACCGTCTATCTACTATGTTTTCTAAAAAAAATAGGAGTTCGTATGTAAATTTTAGAATTTTGACCTAGTTATATTTAACCATTTTTTTTAATTAATTTTTTGAAAACTAGACTCGAAATGATACATTTCATGTTATTACACCATCTTAAAACTTGAAGTGTAGATATCTCAAATTATCTATAGAAGTTTAGATTTCTAAAATTTTAGAAAAATCATGTCCACGAGTAGGCCACTATTTGTCCCCCAACTTTGTGCACTTATCCATACCCTTGATAATACATTTATTATGTTTATTTTATATAATATTGATGCAGGAGCATCTACATATATCTTGGCAAGATGTGGTTATGTTGGGATGATTGAATTCAAATTTTTGTTTCCCTCTAAATTGTGTTTAGATTTCAAACTTTTACCTTAAGAGTAAATGTAATTGTCAAAAGTGAAAAGTGAAAAGGTAAAATTAGGTAAGAGAATATCCATGTTGGAAGCCAATCTTGGCTTAAAAATAAAATGAGGGGAGTGGTTGAAATATTTCAACCGTAAGATATTAGTCTTCTCCAAATTAGTATATTGTTACAAATTAAAAACTGCGTTTTGTCTTGAGCCCAAGATTGGGTGTAGAAATTAGAGAGGAGGCTCTTAAAAATAAAATATAGTAAAAAGAAAATTCATTATTCAAGAGGATGAGAGGGATGTAGAGGAGAGGAAGGATAGAGAGGAAAGGACCTCTCATTCAAGGGAAGAGATGTAAGAAGAGAAGAGGATCTCAAAGGATGCAAAATGAAGGAGAAAAAAAAAGTTGCAAGTGGAGTCCAAGAATTGGTATGGATGTATCTATGAAGGTTTCATAAGCCTTTGTTCAATGAACATTATTTGTAAGTAATTCTATTTGAAGAGGAAAGAATAGAGTTTTGATTTCCATGATAGTGTTATGGTTTCCTTTATAGAATTTTGGTTTCAATAGTGACAGGCCTGTGTATGTGTATGATGGTTCTCTATAGAACATTGACAAAGACTGGTTATCTTGTATGTTGGGAACAAGTTGAAACTAGTATTATGTGACCAAGAGATCTTAAAGAACTTTGAATTTTATAAGAATCCTAAACATGGTCTAAACAGGGTACTCAGGCATGCATACCTACAACCCACTATCCAAGAGACTGAGACTATGTATTAACAAAGCCTGTGTTTTCTTTGTTTGTTTTATATATTAGTCTATTTGGATAAGGCAGAGCCTGCGTGGAATATGGTCTCTAAATTTTGGAAGATATGGAATTTGGTCTACGTGTTACTGTCTTTGAAGACACAGACCGAGTCTGTGTAATAGGTTTCTTCAATTTGGTGTGACCCGTGGCCGAGGAAGATATAGGTACAAATGATTGTAAATGTGTTTATATATATGTTGTCGGGTGTCTATTTTGAATGAAGGCTTTGAGTTGTGGATGAATGTTGTTGATAAACCTGAGATGTGGATAGAACACACAACTGGCAAATGAATAATATGACATGTTTCCTTTTAAAAGGCTTTTGAAGCCACATTAAAGAGTCGCACCAGAGCTGGTAAGCAGGGGACCTCCTCCCACGGGTGCCAAGCAAGCTACTCTTGAATCTATCATGCAACAAATAATAATCTAATTCACGTACCAGGAAGTTGGTCACTTAAGGGCTATAAAGGCAACTATATTGTGATTTCTTAGACCTCAACTGGATCTGAGCATTAGACAATTTGGCAAAACCATCGACGCTGCATTCAATACAATGTTGAATCCTCCATTCAATCCTTATGCTAATTCTATGAATTATCTTCTTGCCAGTTATTTGATTCCCTATGTGGGCCTCACAGGCTATGTTGGCACCAATGCCCAACTCCAATCTAAGACCTAATTTGTTGCTGCTATTTTTAAAACTGCAGCTGCTCTAATTGAGCATGTTAAGCTATTGATTTAGAATTAGGATGAAATGTTGAAGTCTGGTCAACTTTCTGAGCTGTAGTAAGGTATTGTTGATTGTTTTGGATGAACAATCAAGGAAGAAGGTATGCTTTCTTTATGGAGAGAAAACACCACTAATGTCATACGTTATTTTCCCACTCAGGCACTCAACTTTGCATTCAAGGATTACTTTAAGAATTTGTTCAATTTCTAAAATGAAGGGCAAGGATGGTTACTGATAATGGATTGCCTATTATTTACTTGTCATATGTTGTGCAACCTAGGGATACACTTGGTGGATTGGGGGTTAAGTATGGGACCACTATTATAGGTCTGATGATAGCGCACCAATTTTGGTATCAGAGCTTGAAGCTCTTGGGATTTGTTGAGGAAAGGTATGAGTAAGATTTAATATTTAGTTTAAAGTCTATGTTTGAAGTTTTTTTTTTGAGAATAGAATAGGAAGTCTTGAAGCTAATTAAAGCTTGGAATTGAGAGAGAAGAGCTCATGGAGGCTCAATAAATGGTGACCCAAGGTAAAGTAAACTTGGATTTGTGATTTGTGTTTGTTGAAGTGTTGTATAAATAGTTTCTGTAGGATTGAGAAAATGATTAAAATACTAGGATGCAAAAGGCTTAGGTGAGATCAAGGAGATTGTTAAAAGACCAATCAAGGAAAAAGACTTGGGTGAGACAAGTGGACCTAAAGGGATCAAGAGACCAAGGTGGAAAAGACTTGGGTGAAGATCTCAAAAATGGAAGTACTGTTGAAGGCATTATAGAGCAGCAAGATATATGAGGACACCAAGAAGAAAGCAAGCACCCCAAAGTAGAAAGGTATGACTAATATTGACTTTGATAAAGAGATTTCTAGTTTGTGGAAAAATTTAGTTAAGATTAAAAGCATGTTTGAGTCTGGGATGCAACCAAATGAGAAAGTGTGGGTATGGCCAATGAGAAAAAGATTGAAGTGGCCAATAGATCTCCTAATGAAGAGGAGAAGAAGGCAAAATGAGATTTCCAATAAGAGAGAAGCCCATAAAGGCTTGAAGAAGATAAGAAGGTTGCCAAGTGAGCAGCAAGAGGAAGAGGTGGAGAAAAAAGTTCTCATTGAGGAGAACAAGAGAAGAGAAGAAAGAAAAGATGAAGTGTCAGGAAGAACACTTGAGAAGATGAGAGTGCTGGTGAAGAGAGCACTCATAGGGACCTTGTGGTCTCTTGTTTTTATTTCTAATATTGGATTTGCATGGGTAATTGTAGGTATGAGCAGCCTTGTGAAGGTCAAAAGAAAGGCCTTTAAGAATGAAGAGATTGGTGCAAGAGAAGACACCAAGTACACAAGTGAATGTGTAGGAGAAAAGAAAAAGTGTGATGTTGTTGATAAGGAAGAAGAGATGCATTGGTTAATGCATGAGGAAGGTGTTGAAGAACCCATACAAGCAAGAGAAAAGATAGAAGATGAGGATGACTTCCATGATGCTATTTAATGCCAAGAAGAAGAAAGAGAATAGCCAAGAACAAAGGAAGAATAAAGTACAAATAATCAAGAAGTTATGCAAGTCAAAGAACTAATGGAGCAGCCCACTAAGGAGGTAAAGGTGAATTCAAAAATTGATTTTTCTTATAAGCATGAAATTGTTGATATACATGTTAGAGAAGCAAAGAGAAAAGTGAATTTTTCAATTAATCATGGATATGTGATGCCTAAATGGTGGAAGAAGCAAACTCCCAAGCACCATGAAGTGCTAGTACAAGAGTATGGATGCAGGATGCCTACATGGTTTGAGAAGACAAATGATAAGAAGGAGAAATAAGTATGGGTACCTAAGACGGCAAAGAGAGAAGATGTGAGTGTTGAGGTAACAACACCAAAAATCAATGGAAGAGGATTGAAGGTGATTCCAGCAACCAAGAAAATGAAGGTGAGATGGTGAGTATGGAAGAGGCATTCCATGAAGACAGGATGCTTGAGAGGTATACCAAAGAGGTAAAAGGTAAACAAATGGTATATGATGATGTTTTTGAATCATTTAATGATCTTTTTATGGAAAATGAGGAATGCAAAATGTCTATGAAAACTAATATTCAGCAAGGAGAAAGTTTCAAATGGATGGATGATGAGGAAAGGGGAGAGAATGCAGCAAAGCAATGCCTCATTGAAAACAAAGAACAAACAAGATGGCTTCAAGCAGAGATTGAAAAGATCAAGGAGACACAAGGTAAGGATACTGCAATTATATTTGATAAGTATATTGATGTTGATGAAGAAGTTGACTTGTATGAAGAAACCATAGAGTGGATGAATGTATTTATAAAGGATGAAAGACAATTTGGTCCTAAGTTTGATATAGGACATAAAGATTTGGATGAGCTTGTGTTGAGTGAAGAGTTTAAGAGGATAGAAGAGTTGTTGAATCCTCCAAAAGAGTTGTGTAGAGTCACATATCAACATGGTGGCACCATTGATCAGATGGGAAATGAATTGAGGCAAGAGCTAATAAAAGATGAGATAAGAGATGAAGGGCAAGTAATCCTTAAGAAAGAAGGACCCAAGTTTGATGAAGAGAATGGTGAGATAGACGAGAGCTCACTAAAGGAAGAAATGAGAATCTTGGAAGAGCTCTTTAGTTCTTCAAGAGAGCTACATACATGTACAAGCCATGGTGAAGACACCATTGGTAAGAGTGAAGCAATAAAAGAGAAAACCCAAGAGGCAAAGGCAGTTTTGATCAAAGAGCAGAAGAGTGAAGGCAGCCAAGAGGATTCATGGCCTAAATATTTTGATTCTAAGGTGGCTTTGAATGTTTTGTATGCAGGTATGAAGGTTGCTAAATTGAATGAAATACATGAGTCATTGGAGAAGCTCATGAAACAAGAAGAACAACAAGAAGATCTACAAGATATGTATGAAGATGAAGAAGCATGGAGATGAGATATAACAGCTGAAAAGGAGATGAGGAGAAGAACATACCAGAAAAGGAAGAAAATCAAAATGAAGGACAAAGACTATCAAAGACAAATAGCAGCATTGGCATTCACAACAAGACCTTGGGATCCAGGCATATAATGAAGACTAATGCATGGAGGAAGCATCTCATTTGAACTAAGGTTCAAATATTTTCTACAGGGAGAGTATAATGCAGGAGCATATACATATATCTTGGCAAGATGTGGTTACATTGGGATGATTGAATTCAAATTCTTGTTTCCCTCCAAATTGTGTTTAGATTTCAAACTTTTACCTTGAGAGTAAATGTAATTGTCAAAAGTGAAAAGTGAAAAGGTAAAATTAGGTAAGAGAATCTCCATGTTGGAAACCAATCTTGGCTTAAAGAGAAAATGAGGGGAGTGGTTGAAATCTTTCAATCGTAAGATATTAGTCTTCTCCAAATTAGTATATTGTTACAAATTAAAAACTGTGTTTTGTCTTGAGCCCAAGATTGGGTGTAGAAGTTAGAAAGGAGGCTCTTAAAAACAAAATATATCAAAAAGAAAATTCATTATTCAAGAGGATGAGAGGGATGTAGAGGAGAGGAAGGACAGAGAGGAAAGGACCTCTCATTCAAGGGAAGAGATGTAAGAAGAGAAGAGGATCTCAAAGGATGCAAAATGAAAGAGAAAAAAAAAAGAAGTTGCAGGTGGAGTCCAAGAATTGGTATGGATGTGTCTATGAAGGTTTCATAAGCCTTTGATCAATGAACATTATTTGTAAGTAATTCTATTTGAAGAGGAAATAACAAAGTTTTGATTTCCATGATAGTGTTATGGTTTCCTTTATAGAATTTTGGTTTCAATAGTGACAGGCATGTCTATGTGTATGATGGTTCTCTATAGAACATTGACAAAGATTGGTTATCTTGTATGTTGGGAACAAGTTGAAACTAGTATTATGTGACCAAGAGATCTTAAAGAACTTTGAATTTTATAAGAATCCTAAACAGGGTCTAAACAGGGTACTCAGGCATGCATACCTACAACCCACTATCCAAGAGACCGAGACTGTGTATTAACAAAGCCTGTGTTTTCTTTATTTGTTTTATATATTATTCTATTTGGATAAGGCAGATCCTACGTGGAATATGGTCTCCAAATTTTTGAATATATGGAACGTGGTCTGCGTGTTATTGTCTTTGAAGACACAGACCGAGTCTGTGTAATGGGCTTCTTCAATTTGGTGTGACCCGTGGCCGGTGAAGATATAGGTACAAATGATTGTATATGTGTTTATATATATGTTTTTGGGTGTCTATTGCGAATGAAGGCTTTGAGTTGTGGGTGAATGTTGTTGATAAACCCAAGACGTGGATAGAACACACAACTGGCAAATGAATAGTATGACATGTTTGCTTTTAAAAGGCTTTTGAAGCCACATTGAAGAGTCGCACCAGAGCTGGTAAGTGGGGGACCTCCTCCCATAGGTGCCAAGCAAGCTACTCTTGACTCTGTCACATAGAAAATTATACTCCAATTTGCTTACCAGGAAGTTGGTCACGTAAGGGCTATAAAGGCAACTGTATTGGGATTTCCCAGACCTACTGGATCTGAGCGCTAGACAATTTGTCAAAACCATCGATGTTGCATTCAATAAAATGTTGAATCCTCCATTCGATCCTTCTGCTAATTCTATGAATTATATTCTTGCTAGTTATTTGATTCCCTATGTGGGACTCACAGGCTATGTTGGCACCAATGCCCAACTCCAATCTAAGACTTGAATTTTTGCTGCTATTTTTAAAACTGTAGCTGCTCCAATTGAGCATGTTAAGCTGTTGATTCAGAATCAGGATGAAATTTTGAAGTCTGGTCGGCTTTCTGAGCCATAGTAAGGTATTGTTGATTGTTTTGGATGAACAATCAAGGAAGAAGGTATGCTTGCTTTATGGAGAGGAAACACCGCTAATGTCATACATTATTTTCCCACTCAGGCACTCAACTTTGCATTCAAGGATTACTTTAAGAATCTGTTCAATTTCTAAAATGAAGGACAAGGATGGTTACTGATAATGGATTGCTTGTTATTTACTTGTCATATGTTGTGTAGCCTGGGGATATACTTGGCAGATTGGGGGTTAAGTATGGGACCACTGTTACAGGTTTAATGATAGCACACCAAATATAACCAAATAATGCATCAACAACAAAAATATAGATATAAAGAAAGATGGCATCCATATTTAATCAATAAAAGCATGCATAACCTCTTAGACTTATTCCTTTTAATGGTAAACAAGTTGAGTCCTGACCAAACAAAGTTTTGACAATGAATACTTAAAATTACCATAGCTTAAATATTTTATCATTTAAAGAATGATCGACCATTTAATAATTTCATAATACATTTCAAAAGTAAAACTTTAGAAATAAAAATAATTGTGTGGAATCTAGAGGCACGATCCCACTCCATACCTTCCCAATCTGTAATGATGTTACCGAGGATATAAAAAAATTGATTAATTTTTTTCTTATAGTTTAATAGTTACAAGAATAATAGATTGTAAATAAAGAGCAAGAGATTTGACAAGGATATTGAATGACATGTTTGATAAGGTGATGGGTATCTAAATAGTAATAAACCTAAGACCACCATACTTATTAATAAATTTTGTATTGACTTGAATAATGATGTTTAATAAATAATTAGTTTGTAGACACTATTATATTTCAAGCCTTTTACGTTATAATTTATGTCAAAATTATGATATTTTTTTCCTAAATTTTTTTATTCATGTTTTATTTTAAAAGTGTTTATGACAAAATTTATGTTAATGTCATTGATGTAATAAAAATTTTAGTTTTTTATGATTATCATTTATTTTATTGACACAACATGCATTACCAAAATTTGCATCAGGAAGTGCTTCATGTTTTTTTGCATCAGAGTTGAGATTTCCGAAATCTTAATTTTGAATATTTTAAGTGAAAATTTGTGGGAATTGAACAAGTGGGTCACAGGTGAAATTTATGTTAGATCTAACTGATGCAATTTGTGTCATAATTGGAAATTTTCCCAAGAATTGTGTTTTGAAAAGGCTTGGATCTTGGTTATTTAAAACTAATCTTATCAATAAATGTATTGAAATGATGGAGGTGAGTAGTAGTAAAAATAATATATAAGGAACTTATAATTTCCAAGGTAGTATTAATGCAATAAAAGTGATATAGGATCATTATCATTTGGGTTACAAAATTTTTTATCTTCATTAGGCCCCGTGAATCATTCTTGTCTAATTGAAGAATATGTACAGTCATCTCCAATTGAGTGTGATGCATATGAGAAATATCTAAATCTCTCAAAGCTCACTAAAAAATTGAAATCCAAGGAATGTCTTTATTGGCCTTTAGAGATACTATTGGAACTAGCCTTACAATAATTATAATTGAAGTTCAAGTTAATTTCATCTATTAAATGATGCAAATGATCTCACACATTACCCCCTCCTCCTATGTTCTTCCTAGTCATGCCATCACACCTACACAAAAAAATAAAATTTGGCTTGTAGTTCAAAGAATTTGAGGACTAATAATTTTTTTTAAGTAAATAAACCCTTTCCACACAATGTCTTTAACCTAAAACCAAATGGAATGGTTTCACTATATGCAATGATAAACTAATCATTTTAGTTTTTCCAACATAGTCTTAGGATGTGACAAAACTCCTAAGTAGTAAAATAATTATTTCTCATATTATGTACTATGAATTTATTAAATATATAATTCCTAATTAGTCTTAACTTTCCATAAAAATACATTCAAACTATCTTATTTATATCCCTAGATAGTTCATATCAATTTTGTATTAACATTTGGACATATGATCACGCCAATTAGATGATGGGAATTTATTTTTAAAACATATAGTATGTGCTGACCTAAATCCTGGTGCAACTACATCAACATTTAAATTAAAAAAATTGAATTTAGATTTTTATAAGTTATTATAAAAAAGGTAGTAAATGTTTATGTTGCAATGTGAGAAATGTTTGTGTCAAATTTTATGTTAGACATTATTAACATCAATATGTTAAATTCCTAATTCATATTGTATTTTCCAATTATTGACATAAAATTTTCATGAAGAAAATTATTTGATACAATGTGTATCACTGAAGGAAAAATTGGTAAATTAAAACAATTTTTGCTCTCCAAATTTAGTGTAGGTGTGTTCAATCAATAAAAATTACTAACATAAAATTTGCATTAGAGACCACAAAAAAGTAAAATATGACACAAAAGTGTCAAAATATTATGAAAATATATTATTGAGAGCTTCTTTTTAAAATTGTACTTTATTGGCCATAAAAAAATGCCAAATGGATTTGCATAATTCACATGGAAAATGATCAAGACTAAGAGATTTATCACTTTCCATTTGAAGGCAACATAGAGATCTTATAAAAATACCTAAGTATCAAAAAAATATTTATTAAAAGGGTAAATTTTCAAGTAACCACATAAAAAAATTACTAAATAAACTTATCATGCTCTTGAGATTCAACCCAAGACTGAAACACTAATCTATAGGGATCTAGAAAATAATTATAAATATTAGGAAGCTTAATAATCTGATCATGGGGAACTTTGATACCTATTAATTTCCTATCTAGATTTTTTGGCCCAAAAATATTTAAAAAATAATTTGAAGATATATCACCAACTTTTTGCCAGTAAAAGCGACATGAATTTGAGCCCATCTAGCCTCATGACTCTCCAAAGACTTAAGATCGTGTTTGAGAAGAGTGGTTATGGCTTGTGATTGAACATAAAATGTAACCTCAAATTGGGAATAAAACCTAATGATTTACGAATAAAATACATTATCCCTCCTCATACAAATTCTAGATTTTTTTTTTCATAATGGTTGGGAAAATAGTCAACACACACAATGGCTTCATCCCACCAAATAATCAAACTTGAATCTTAAAGGGGATGAGGCACTAGATTTTAAACTTTTGAAATAAGCCAAACAATGCCTTGAAGCTTAAGGGAGTGCTTATGCTAATTCTTATTTTACTCAAAAATAGAAATAAACTAATTGTAATCAAATATTTTTAAGTATACATTGTTGAAAGTATAAAATTTAATTCTATCTAATGAGTTGAGCTCAAGGAAACATGAAAAATGTGACAAAGGAAATTAGATTATTCAATGTAATTACTAAATGTTAACGAAATATCACCCTTATTTACCATTCTATAAATATGAACCTATATAATGATTTTGTAAAGTGTCTAAATCAAGCTCCTAAAATATGGAACTATAAAACTATTTCTAGGTAGACACGTGTTGGTGTGTGTTAAGTTGACACTTGTTGTGAAGTCCACCTTTAGGTAGTATTGCTAAAACCATGTGATTTAATATGTGAAAATAATTATTTAATGAAAATTTAATATTTTAGTTATCCTCACATGTCTAACAAGGGTTAAATGTAACTTAGGTAATGATCCTTCCTTTCACTTCACTAATAATTATCTCCCACTCACCTCTTATTTTCACTATATAAGTGATTTTAACTTTTAATAATATTTAGAATTATTGGCTATATTGGAAACCATAGGTAAAATTAGGTATATATCTTATTTTGGATAAATTAAGGTATTTTATTAAATGTTAAGGTAATTCAAAATTTAATATCTCACCTTACAAGTCCAAAAAATCTTTAGGGATGTCTTGTCCAAAATAGGTTGAATGTACTTGTGAAAGTCATTTAAGTCATTTAAATGTGATATGGGGGTCTAGAAAAAGTTCCCATACATACATAAATGCACATTTGAATATTATCACTTTTTTTTATCTCCCTTGATTGCTCTCATACATCTTCAAGCATGCAGTAAGTGTAAATGAAGTTCAAAATGCAGAAATGCATCTTGGCACATTTAATTGCTCATGTGCAGGTTTTGTGGAGGGTTCCATTCATAGAGTGAGGATGAAATAAATTATCCATTCCGTAATTAAGTTATATTAAATCATATTTAATGTAGAAATGTCAAAAAATAGGCTTAAATTTACATGAGGATGCAATTAGTTTCAAGGTCTCTACAAAGTGTAGATAATGCAAGTGTTTATGGTCTAAAAAGGTGTTTTTATGATGTTTAAGTGATTTATTAAAGGCATAAAATGTTTTTAAATATTATAATGGCTCATATAGGTCCCAATTAAAAATTAATGAGGTCTTTATACCTCATAAAACTCAAGATATGTTCATTTCTCTTTTTCTAGGTACCATTGTTCTCAATTTCTTGGTTGTTGCAAGTTTAAAAGGGTGGTTTTAGGTGGTCTTCTTGATTGATCATGACCAAAAAATGATTTTAATGGTTATATGGGTTCATATATATTATAATTAAAAAATAATGATCTCCTTATATCTCATATAAAAAAAATCATAAACAATTGTATAAATCAAGGTCATTGATCCTTATTCTACAGTCCTACAAAAATGAGAAAATGCAAGGTGAGGAAACACTAAAAAAGTCATAAATTGCGCTTTATAGATACAAAATTAATGAAATTTAAAATAAATGTTGGGATAAACATATAAAAAAATTTACAATTGGTTTAATGTCTACAAAATTCATGAAGAGAGATAAATAACCAAAACACATGTCTATACCATGAAGAAAATCAAGGTTTCTTGAGGGTTTGCTCATGGATGAAGTATGAGTTGGGTGTTTGAGAAATTTTTAAAGACACCAATATTATGATAAGGTTTATAAATATTTTCAATCCTAGCTACATTTAAATCTAATGCAAAATAAGCTCAGATCACGAAAAACCCTCTCTAGGATCTCCTTCAGAATAACACTCAGGTAATTTAGAAAGAATTTTTATTTGAGAGTTTGATGATGTATTTATGATATTTTATAACTCATTAAGGTCTTATACATTGATATATTTACAATTATCCCAATAATAAATCTATTAGATCCTTAAAACTCATTTTTTGACCCCTTAAGCCAATCCAAGGCCTCTTGAGGCCTAGAAAGACCTATTGAGGTGTGTGAAAACATGAAAATGATATTAAAATCCTAATTAATCCTCTTATATTAACAAATAATACTAATTCACAAAGTTTCAAATTTTCACTATGCATTTGGCAAGCTTGGGAAGATGATAAAGTCAGCATATGAGATGTCAAACCTATTACATCAGTTTGAGGAGTTTCATATCATCTCTTGAGGTGTCAAAAATATATATAAATGTGGTCAAGGCATTTATTAAATGTGTAACCCCTCAATAAAATGAGGTTAGTTTTAAGAATAAGGATGAATCAACAATAAAATAAAGAACTCCTACACCACCTTGAAGAAGACATCATTTCATAAAGTAACACATGTTGAGGGAAAATTATGATTGATATCTCACCTTCCAATTGGATTTGTAACTAATTGGTGATGGATGACATTTTTTAGACTCTCTCCATGTACTATCTATCTCTTTCTCCTTCTTTATTAAATAAATTAATCCTTAAATGGCATTGTATGTATCCTCAGCCTGAGTATGGTGAAGCCCTACTCAAATAACACTTGCACTTTACCTTGGAGATGAATACAATATAACTTATATCCTTATTAATGCTTTAAATATTGTATACTCATGGTAGTTGATGAATGTTAATAGTAGTGTCATATCTCTCTTTCATTTTTCCTAGCTCATTACCTACTTTCAAGTTCTTAGTCATCTTATAAGGTTATATGGAGTGTAGTACATAGTCATGCATTGGCTAAGTGTGGATATTGATTCATTAGTGTCTCCTATGAGACCTCTTGATCATCCCATCTTTGTTATTATCTTGATATTCACCTTCATATTAAAATATATATGCTTTGAGACTCTTTTTGAGTTAGTGTAATAGGTCTCAGTCATAGTTAATGTTCTTAGTGTAGCATATACAAGTGGAGGGTATTGATTTTGGTGCATCACCTCCTTGTTTTATTTAATTTCTCTCTCCATCCCTTTCCCTTACAAAAAATAGGTTTAATAATATTTATAGGTAATATGTAAAGGGATCTAGACCTATTTAATTATTTACCTCATTTATTAGTCCACCCATAGCCAAGAGGTGTCTCCATGATATCACTTAAATGAGGAAGGATTAAACAACCTCATCAAGGGAGTAATATAGAGTGATAAAAGTTCTAGCATGTATGGTGAGACAAGTATAATAACTACTTCATCTGCTATAGAATTTTTGGTGTTTTCTTGAATATATCAGCCTTTAGAGTTATTCCTATCAAGCATTAATGGTGACTCCAATTTTAATCAGCTAGTTCTAGTAGCCCAAGTACCTTTTTCAAGAAATTATTGATACTTTCTCTTGTTTTTGTTTGCCTCATGAATTTTTATGGTTGATTTTGGAGTGAATTTCAATTTTACTCAAATTGATGAGACATAATATGCCTATGTTGATCCTTATCAATATTATAATGATTTATGACATCCTTATGTTGAGCCATATTAGTCTTACAATGATCCTCTTTTTTCACCTTATGGCTCTAGCTATCAATATGAGCAACCTTACTATCAAGATTACTATCTTTCCTCCCCTATTCAATAACCTTAACAAGATTTTAAAACATCATACCAATATTCCCATCAGTCTTATATTCCCCCTGTTCATGCTCCTAATTATCCTTAATAAATTCATTATCCTTTTAATCATCTTTAAAAGTGTTTTGGAGAGTTAAGACTTGAATTTGAAACACATATAGCTAACGATATTAAGGATGCTAATGAACATTTGCATAAGTTGATTATGAAAGCACAAGGAATGGAATCCAAAAATTCTACACCATTGTAAGATTAAGATAAGGATAAGGTGATAGAACCCAAGCCAAGAAAGGTCCCACACTTCCCAAGTGCTTCATCCATCCCTCACTTTGAAATAATCTCTGAAGATGAAAACATATCAAAATTTGACATATTTATTTACAAATGGAAGGGAGATAATAAAGGTGATTTAGTGAAAGGTTTCCCTCCTCTTCCTCAAGAATTATTAAAGAATCATACTACCCCTCAAGTACCAAGATTGAAAAATTCTCCCTCAATTCACAAGCTAGCTCATGAACCTATTCATTCCACTCTATCAAATGAAGCAATTTTCTCTCCCACCATCTCCCTTTTTTAGGAAGAACCTATTGTATGGAGAATATATGGGAAATGAAGTGAAGATATTAATGATCTGAGTGAACATGATGAATATGATTCAAGTGAATAAGATGAAGAGATAATCATTGGCATTCCTCATTTTACTACTAGATTAGACATGGGGTAATTGGAGAAAAATTAGTCCTTTTCACATACTCTTGACAAATAAGAAACTAAGTTTCAGGAAGAGTAATTAAACTTGTTTGAGAAACTACCACTTGGTGTGGTGGAAGAAGACCTTGATGGTGATTGAAATGTCTAAGAATAACATGTGTTTTAATAAGAATTCTATGATTAGTTTGACATTAGTTTGTAGGTGTAATCATAAAAATAAGATCAAGTTGTAATGGAGTATGATACTAAACGTAATGAAGGAGACATCACTTACATTGAGGTTATTTCAAAAGTTCATAATGGCATAGAATTAGAAAAGGATAAGGTTTTATAATACATTGAAATTTTTTTTCTTCCTCTAAGAGAGCAAGAAGAAAACCTCAAGGAATATTGGTAGCAATACATTAAGATCCTTTAAGATTTTGAATTTATTTGCAAAGATAAATCCCCTATTATAGATCATTCTCATGGATATGGTGATAAATTCATATCTATTGAAGAAAATTTTGCATCTTGGAATGAGTATTTGGATCTCCTTGAAGATCTTGATGAATTTATAATAGTTGATAAGCAAGATGTCACCTCTCAATATGTCATAAAAGTCTAAGAGAAATTTTTTATAAGTTAGAAGATGAAGTTATTTTTATCCCTATAAGTCATAATTAAATAATTGTTGAAGTTATTTTCAATATTAAGGATTATCATGAGGTGATTCTGAAATCACAATATGAATTTGCCTTCATAGGAGAGATGTTGGCTATAGTTGATTCACTTGAGAGCATGCCAAGGAAGTTGGAAAATCAGAGGTTTGATTCATCAAGCACTATATCAAACAGGAAACTTGATTTACACCATGGTTCATTTCATATAGGTGATTTTAGAAATTTCCATTTTGATCTAGGGGGATCAGACCTTAGAGGTTAGTTGTATATAATAGTTGTTTATGTTTTGTCTTTCGTAAGTTCTTCTTAGCATAGTGTGTGTCTTGTTTGGTATAATTAGTTTCCCTTGTTATGTTTTATCCTTTAATTTTTTATGTGTTGAGGGTATTATAATTTTTTCATTCATTTTTTTAAGCCATTTTCAGTTATTTTTTAAATCTTATTTCAGTTTGAAGTGATGACAGGTGACTCCATATCTCAATGGACTAGTACAGCTAATGGTCTTGAGTGCTTAACAATCAAGCATCCCTTAGAGGTCATCATGAATGTTGGAAATTTTTTAAAACATAGATAAAATTTGGTTTATATATATTTATGGATAAATTAAGTTATTTTTTCAAATGTCAAGGTAATGCAAAATTCAATATGTCACCTTGCAAGTCCAAAAAACCTCTAGAGATGTCTTATCCAAAATAGGTTGAAGGTTCTTGTGAAATTCTTTTAAAATGTGATAGGGAGTATATTAAAAATTACCATATGTACATACATTAACATTTTAATATTCCAAAATTTTTTATCTCCTTATAACTACTCTCACATATCTTCAATCATGGAACGAGTGTAAATGAAGTTCAAAATGCAGAAATCTATCTTGACACATTTAGTTGCTCATTTATAGTTTTGTGGAGGGATCCATTAATGGATTGAGGATAAAATAAAAACTCCATTCATTAATTAAATTATATATAATCTATTTCAAGTTGGAAATTCCAACAATTAGGTTTGACTTTATAAGAGGATGCAATCAGTTTCAAGTTCTTTGCAAAGTGGAGAAATGCAAGTGTTGTAGGTCTAAAAAGGTGTTTTTATGAGGTTTAAGTGAATTATTAAAGGAATAAAATATTTGGAATAATTATATGGTATCATACATATCTAAATTAAAAATTAATTATGTCTTTATACCCCATAGAATTTAAGATATGCTCATTTCTCTTTTCCTAGGTACCATTGTTCTCAATTTCTAGGTTGTTGCAGGTCTAAAAGGGTGGTTTTATTGATTGATGATGACAAAAAAAATATTTTAATGGTTATTAGAGTTCATATATTTATAATTAAAAAAATAATGAGGTCTTTATATCTCAGACAACTCAATAAAATGCCAAACATAGACCTATAGTCATACAGTAATGAGAAAATGCAAGGTAAGGCAACACTAAAAAGATCATAAATTGAGTTTTAGAGATCCAAACGTCATGAAATTTTATATAAAAGTTGGGATAAACATATAAAAACTCTTAAAATTGTTTTTATGTCTTTAAAGTTCATGAATAGAGATAAATAACCAAAACATAGGTCTATACTATGAAGAAAATCAAGGTTTCTTAAGGGTTTGCTCATGGATGAAGTGTGAGTTTGGTTTTCCAAAAATTTTAAAGAAAACCAAGAATATGAGAGGATGTATAAATATTTTTAATTAATAAATACATTATTATACACTTAAATCTATTTCAAAATAAGATCATAGCACTAAAAACCCTCTTTAGGCTCCCCTATAGGGCAACAAACATGCGATTTAGATTTTTTTTTTTTTAAAGATTTTGATGAGGTATTTATAATATTTTACAACTCATATAGGTATTACACATTTATACATATCTAGTGAGACTAATAATAGATATAGGTGAGCCTTAAAAATCATTTTTGACCCCCTATGCCAATTCTAGGTTTTTTAGTCCTAAAACACCAAATTGGGCTTTTTTAGAGTTTTAAGTGGATTAGAGAGATAAAAAAATGGATGGAGGTCTGTGATAACATTAAAATCATGTTAAATTAATCATCAAGAATATTATATTACAAATTAATATGAAATTACCATGTTTCATGTTTCTACTATATATTTGGCAAGATTGACAAGATGATAAAGTGAGAATATGAGATGTCAAGCCTACTGCATCAGTTTTAGGAGTTTAATATCATCTCATGAGTTTTCAAGAAGAGATATAAATGTTTTATATTTATTTATTCAAGGTGTAACCCATTAATCAAGTAAGGAGGGTAGTTTTAAGAAGAATAATAGATCAACAAGCAAATCAATAACTCCTACGCCACCTTAAAGAAGACATCATTTCATAAAATAACACATGTTGAAGAAAAATGATAGGAATATTATCTCACCTTCCACTTATATTTATAAATTTTTGGTGATGGATGACATTTTACATAGACTCTTTCCATGTACTATCTCTCTCTTTATCTTTCTTTCTTCTATAAATAAAACCTTGAATGGCATTGTATGTATCCTCAACCTGATTATGGAAAATCCCTACTCAAATAACACTTATAATTTACCTTTTATATGAATACAAGATGATTTATAGCTTTCCTAATGCTTAAAATAGTGTATACTCATGATAGTTTATGAATGGTGGTATTAGTGTCATATCTTTCTTTCATTTATCCTATCTCATTACCTATTTGTAGGTAGTTAGTCATCTTAGCAGGTCATATGGAGTGTAATACATGGTCATGCATTAGATAATTTTATATATTGACTCATTAGTTTCTCATATGATCCCTATTGATAATACCCTCTCGGTATTTGTCTTGATATTCACCTTAATATTAAAATATTTATACTTTGAGACTCATGTTGATTTAGTGTAATATGTTTCAGTCCTAGTTCATGTTTTTAATGCTGCATAAGCAAGTGGAGGGTATTAATTTTGGTGAATAACCTACTTCTTTTTTTTACTTTATCTATCCATCCATTTACCTTACAAGCAATAGGTGTATTAATATATATAAGTGATACATCAAGGGATCTATCCCTATTTATAGATTCATCTCATTGATTAGGCCACCCACAACCTATAGGTATCTCCATGATATAAATTGAATGAGTACAGCATAAACAACCACTTTAAGTGTGAAATTTAGAGTGATAATAAAAAAAATGGTATAGGCTACATCATCTCATGGAGGATTAATAGTATGTATGTGGTTAGATGGAAAGTAAATATCACATTCATGGAGATGAGGAGGAGGAGAAGTTTATTTCATGTGAATAGGATATGACATTGAAACTTTAAAATTTTATATGACACCAATATCAATTGAATAAAAAAGTTTTCATGCTAAACTTATATGGAAAACCTACATAAAATCTTAAAAACCTCAAGAGAAATAAAATTTTCTCACCAAAGATAAATTGTAAAAGGAATATTTGCATTAACCATAAAATTAATAGGAAAGGTACATTTATATATGAAATTTTGAAAAGTCCCAAAATCCCAATGCATTTGGGATAAACTTTCAATAATGAACTAGAATAACCTAAGCAAGCTAAAAATGACTTTGCAAACAAAACCCAGTGGTATAAAATTTTACACCAACACCCCCCTTAAGTGTAACTCAAGTGAGTAGAAGAATTGGGTCCCAAAAATAAGGCCTAATGAGGTACTAAATCACAATTTAACTCCCATAAAGTGAGGAAAGGGAGAAAACCTATAGGAAAAAACTCCTCCCCAAAATAGATAAAAGTGATAAATAATGAATTCTCTAAGGATGTTAGGCAAAATAAAAAATGTGTCCATAAGTAAGAGCTATAAAGCACATAGAAAGAGGATAACTACTAAGTCCCCATAGAAGATGTTGAAACTACCTAGAGTGGAGCTTAAAAAATGGTCAATGTCACTGACAAGATCATCTACCTAAAGACTGAAGAAGCTCCATACATAGAGAAATGTGTCTTCTCTTTGAAATAATAATAATAATAATAATAATAATAATAATAATAATAATAATAATAATAATAATAGTATATTAAAATTCTATCCATTACATAGTGGAACATGAAGGAGGCAACAACAAAAAATAATCTTAGTAGGGTCTAAAATAAAAGTGTGGCATAGGCCTGGCAAGATCATGCACAAGAACTAGATGTAATACCACTAAATTAAACCTATCAAAATAAGGTGTAATGAAGAGTGGATCACCCTATAAGAGTTAATGGGTCCACTAGGTGCCTAATAGAAATCCAACCAATGAATTGTGCTCCTCATGCATAATAAGAGGGATAATGCAATGATGGTGCAATGGAAGCAAAGGCTAAAATACATTAAAAAATGAAATATAACTATGGAATATATTACCCAATGTATAATGAATGCTAAATAAATATTTATGTGACTTTTAATTTTAGAAATGGACCAAAGGTAAGTTGATCAAGAAATAACTCCTCAATATCTAAAAGGTGACAAGGAAATGGTGAATGTGTGTCCCCATTACTACTGTAGTCATTTATATTATAAGAAGAGTCCTCAATCTTAGAGATGTACTCAAGCTCAAAATTTTCATCAAGTACAAGTGAGTTTTATGAAGAAGAATGACATGGATCATTTGGTGAAGGATTATCCATGTGAAGTGGATAATAAATCTCAACAACCCTCAAAGCTAAAAAAGAGATTGCAAGTGAATACCATATATATTCAAACTAAATATTCATAAGAAGAGAAGAGTCATCAATGTTATCACAAGGTGTACTCTCACTAGAAATATTATAGTCATTCAAATTACCAATATGTGAAGGCTTTAGAAGAGAAACATCTAAAATAGGGACAAACACAAAATATGTAGTAAGACAGTCAAGGTTGGGCAGAATCTCATCCTATAGTGGTAGCTCAATGAGTCATCAAAGTAAATAGGAGTAGGACAAAATATTAAAATAGTCTATGAGAAGATGATAGGAAGTGGAGGAGGAGGTGTGATGTAAATCTCAACAAGATCTTCAAAAAGAGACTAAAAGATGATCCAAATAGTGTTAGGGAACATGGTGAGCTACACATTGTGATGTAGATCTCATGAAACTTGTTGTAACAAGGCAACACAAACCTTGTCATAAGTTTTGGTCTAATTTATGTAGTTGTCATTATTAGTGGGAGCAAGAATTTATCCATATATAAATGGAACATAGTTTTTTCCCTTTTCTTTATGAACAAGTGTTCCATATAATTATACTAAGAAGCATAGTTGGTATTCCTAAAAAAAAATTCTAGTGTAATCAAATCTCCTAATCATATAAGTGTACAACTACATCAAATGAATACAATTAAACCCTAAGATCAAGGCATGCTCATGAAGAGGATGTCAGTCACAAACAAAAATATGTTTAAATGAGAAGTAAGTATTAGAATCAACACAATGAAAAAAAATCATAATGTGAAAAGAAATAATAACACACAACACCACATAATATGCAATAAAATTATCATTAGTAACCAAACTATGATGTTTAGAATACAAGCACACTCCTATAGACATTGGGTACAATTGAGAATGCATTTTAAGCAATAAGTGTGTAAGTATAAGTAACTTGAGGGATGTCAAGCTCTACCAATAGTGCATCCAATAAATACAATGTGTAAACCATTAGTTGGATATATAAGGCCCAAAAATACCACTAATTCATAGAACATGAAAAATAATAACTTTTAAAGAATATGACACTCAAATCCAAACTATCGATCAAAAGTTATGTGTGTTTGAAAATATGCTTGCATGAAAATTTTGGTCGAAAGAGGTTGGAAATTTTTCTTATCAACTTCCCTAAAATAAATTTTATACATAAACTTACAAATTAAAAATCTATGTCTCTCTTGAGAAAATTTTAAGCATTTTTGGGTTGTAAGTGACCATGGGCTTAATTTCCACATGACCAAGGGTTAAGAGCTAAGTTAGATGCTTGAATCATGTGACAACACCATATAACTATGGGGTAAGGGTTAGGATGAGGACTCTACCCATTGATGATTTCACTTTACACTATGATGTTAATTGAGAAGTGATGTCATTCTTAAAATTTCCCCTTTTTATGAATGAATAGTGTCAAAAATCCCTATCTTAAATCTGATAGTTGGACACATGTAGTAAAGAGTGCTTGGCCTTATAATTTACACCTTAATGGATAGTTATTATATGATGTAGGTGTCCCAAATTATTAGGATAAGTAAGACTAGTATATCAAGCACTGAGTTAGGTCACCCATGCCATTGTGAGGTAGAAGGCTAGGCCACTAGATCTTCAGACTCATGGATCTACGATTGCACGATGAGAAAGGCATGTGCTTTAGTATTCATCACATCACTACATAGGTGATGGATAGGTTAATGGACCATCAATCATATGAAGTTTTAGTCACACATTTCTTGGTCAAGGGTTAGGTTGACTACCATTGGGACTCATGAAAAAGTGAGTGCACAAAGTAAATGGTCAGCATCACCATATGGAGCTGAGGTGCCCTAGATGGGCCTTAAAAAATGTGAAAACATGAGGTGCAAAAAAGGGGTGGTGCATAACCCTTTTTCATTCATGGACATGGTTGGAGGCTGGTTTAAGGGATTTTTATATAAAATTCTAAGTTCATAATTTTTTTACATCCCAAGTGGCAAATAAGACCTATAAGGTGAACCTAGATCTATAAAAATTGGCTTGACCTTCTAAAAAACTTGTAAAGATACACTTGGTGATCTATAAAACCTATCAAAATACATAAATCATTTTATTATTGAAGACTCTAATGGTACAAAAATGCACAAAAGCCAATAAAACCTCCTGAAATCATCTAAATATGGCTGAAAAATGGTTATTATGAAACTAAGTCATGTTTACCACCAATCCTAGGGTTTTGGCATCCTATGAATTTGATAGAACCATTTTTTTTTCATTTTAAATCACCAAATTTAAATATATACAAATATTTCTAAGAAACCCCACCAAACCCTTGAAAACCAAAATCTAAAAAACAACAGGAATAGAATAAACATATCCCACCAAGGCTAAAATAGAAAATACTTGTCAGAATGGATCTAATAACATGTTAGATGATGCTAAGATCAACTAAAAAACAAATATTTGAAAGTTAATCTATATGTAGACTTTCTTAAAATCTTGAAACCCTCAAGAGAAAGAAACGTGTCTCACCAAAGAGATGTTGTAGAAAGAATATTTGCATTAGCCATAAAAGCAATAGGAATGATACATTTATAGGTGAAAGTTTGACAAGTACTAAAATCCTCATTCACATGGGATAAACTTTCATTAATAACCAAGAATAATCTAAGAAACCTAAAAATACCTTGTTAAAAAAACACAGTGAGACAAAATTCTACACCAATAGAAAAATGGTTGTTAAGGTATTATATTTTGTGGATTAAGTCCAATAAATTATATTGTAATTGATTCTTTGTGTAAGGATTTGTTTCATAATTGAATTCCATGTAAAATAAAAATAACATGTTAGAGATAGAATGAAATATGACATACATTTTAACTAATATAAATCATTATGTACATATGTGTTTATGTCATCTTTGAATTCATTCCAAATGAAAGGAAACAAGCATGTAAAGGAAGCTAGAAAACATTGTATTAGAAAGTGATAAAATTTGTCTATCATTATTTTCATGATTATATGAAATAAAAATCATAAAATATAGGGAACTAAAATCTAAGTGTTGGTATTAAAAGGTTAGAAACATAAACCCTAAGGTTATCTAGGGTTAGGGTTTGTGTAATATTTAAAGTAAGTTAGGTTCACAAAATGTTTTAATTGTCTAGGACTTAGTAGATGTAAATCCTGGGTTACTAAAGGGTCTAAGTATATTAAATTATGGTAGAAATATGCAATAAATATAGTTACTAATTTTTAATATAAATGATTTAGTTTGACCTTTCTAAAAGTAGTAATGAATAATGTAAATAAGTAGTTAGCTAGAAAATGATTGAAATGGGAGATATAGAAGCTAAAAAATGATACAAAGGTTGATATGAGTGTCACAAATAAGATACAAGTATCAAAACCCTTCCTATATAGTATCTCACTAATTGGATAATAATTTTATTTGGTGTTAGTGTCCCTCTTTTAGTGCTAGTGTCATCTATGCAAAACTATTCTAAACTTATGGGTGTACCTATTTCTAGGTATACCAAGCCTATTCTTATGTGAATGAGTTTTGGATATCTATAGATGACCTATTTTGACTAATTTTATGTGCAAAACCTTAACCTACATGTTGTTAGGGAATCTAGTTGGCACAATTAGTAAAATGTGTTATTAGTGGGGTAGGATAGACATCCTTAACACCATGTTGTGATGAGATTTGCCTACATACCAATACTACGAAGAGTGATCAAGCTTAATGTAGTTCTCCCCACCTATGTGCTAGTGTAAGTGAAAGTGAAGTTATTATGAATGATATATTGAGTGCTTTGAATGTAATTAAAATTGGAAACCTTAGTAATCTAATCTTAGGAATGTTATAGATAGGTAAATTTATAGGTAAGGAATAATAGGGATTGATAACTTTGATTTTGCACAACTTGTTCTGAGTTTGTTTGTGTAATTTGTATCTTATTTCCATATAGTGGATAAAGGGCTAAAAGTCATGTATATATACCATTTTAATTCATTTTTAGGTCTTAAAAGAGATCTAGGTCTACCCTGGGTGGTTTCTCATTTGAAAATATATTTTTTTGTAACAAAAGGATAGAAAAAGATAATAGCACCAAAACTAGGACACTAGTGCCATGGGGTGCTACTATCCAAATTATGGCACTAGTGTTCAACTAGTAAATCTTGAGGCACTAAGGGCCATGATGCTAAAATGAGGGTCTAAAACTATTTTAAGGATGTTTAGAGACATGCGTGTCCTACACGAAGACTGGATAACTGTCTAAATAGACCTTAAGATAGGTCTAGGGATAATCTAGGGATGGGTAGTCTCAAATAACACTCTTAGCACTCAAGTGTCATTTTAAGGTGATTACAACTTGAGTTTAGCTATTAATATGTTCCATAACTTAATTTTATCTTTACCTCTTTTCCTTCTTTCATCTTGGACACCATCCCACCAAAATGATTCATATGATAAATATATGTAGTTATTCCTTCATAATTAAAGTAAACTTGACCTTCTTATCTTTAGTTATTCCTTCATAATTAAAGTATTTGTACATTGTAGTTATATAATCTATAAGTTCTTCAATATTTAGCCTACTTACATATACTATAACCTCTAATTTGGGATTTGAGATTGCTCTTATGATTGCTTTTAAGATTATTTATTTTATTATTTTTGCTTATTATTATTATGCAACCTCATTTTATGGTTATTTATCTCCTTCACTCATATCACCTATCACAATACCTATTCTTTGAACAATTGTTATTACCTTCAAATATATTTACAGATTCCTCATCTCTTCAAATAATACATCTCTTGGTTATCTTCTTAAACATCCTCTAGAACCACCTCTAGATACTCCTCTAATTTACATTTTGCACTTATTGTAAGTTTATGTTTCAAAACCTTCTCTTCACATTTCTTAATGAAATATCTTTTTCTTTAGGTCACTTTTGAAACATAATGAAACCTACTCTGATATCAAAAATTGATGGAGGGATTAAGCAATAATAGGTCTATAAGACTTATTTAAAGAGAAATTAAACTTTAAAAATAATTTTATCCTTAAATATCTTCTTATAGAATCATTATATGTTCCATCAACTCACCATGTAGGGTTACACCTTCATTCAAACTTGAACATACAAGAAAATGAGAAAACAAGGTTTCTAGGCCTTATTTTTAGGCATAGAAATTGATTTAATTTAATAAATTTCTTTATAGGTATCCCAAAAAATTTAAAAAAAAATTAAAATCTCAATTTTACCTTCATTTATCTCCATGCAAAGTTTCATTGAATTTGGCTAGTCATTTTTGATTTATAGTGTTTTAAGTGCTCTAAATAGGCCTTGTTTTAGGCCTGCATTCTACATTTTTTTAATATCTTGAGATGTAAGGCTAAAAAATTATTGAGACAAATTTCAAACATTCATAATAATCCTAACACACTTTTATAAAAAATCATTGTTTTTCAAGTTAGGATTGTAACATCCCCACTGGGAGCTACTTAGAATAACGTGATTTTTTTCAAAAAATTTAATCAATGTATTCTTTCATTAAAATTCACCATGAGAATATAAGTGGTGATCCAATAACAATAATATAAGAATTTTAAATTATAAAATAACCATGTAACATTTCATTGATCACTTTCATCATATGAATCAAATGATAACTAAATATAGAAAGTAATTACAGATTTACAACCATGATTGATAAAAACATACAACCATAGATGTTGATGTACAATAAGTAAATAATTAAATTTAAGTAAGGATAATTTTTGAATAATAATAATTATGATACAATATAAAATATACATTATATACATCTCCATGGAACATGAGTTCCCTAAACCCTAGTATCTATGGAAATCTCAAGTGTAGTCTCAAAACAAGTACTGATGTGGGGAAGGAAAGCATCATCCAAGTCATTTTCCACACAAATATGTACCATCTATCCCCTACATAATCCCCCATTAATTAATGGCCCTTCCTTCATATATTATTAGATACTTATGGTTTAGGAATCTAGAGAGACAACCTAATACCTGTGTGCTATATATATTTTAGGAAAATGAAGTGTATCATACAGAAATATTTTCCAAAATGATATCACACAAACATTTAAATCATACATGTGAAATCATAATGTATAGCTAACATTAACTTGGCCAAAGTTTTTAATAGTTATTGATCTTTAGGATCAGTCAAATTCATACACACCACTTGATCATATTACCTTCATCTGGCATTGGTGATGCTAGTAAGCTAGTGAAGTTCATCTCACTACTTAGTAATAAAAATATGAGACATGGTTAGTATAAATATAACTAACATATTCATACAAATTACTTCCTACTAGTAATCAAAAATCATGCTAAATATAAGAATAATCAAAATGCATACATTTGATCCATCAAATATATGAATGAATTTTCACTATATTATTTATCACATAAATAATATGCATAACAAGAACAAATCATACCAACTAGGTATAATTTATATTTAGACTGCATACTTATAATTTTTGTAAGTAGATTGAAATATAGTACATTCTATGATAAGCACTAATATCACAGTCCATCATTTATGTACATACTACTCAATTTCAAAGATCCAATTATAATAAAAAAATTCATAATTCTCACAAAAACATAATCTTTCATTTAAATGACTTGTTATATTTTTAGGAGATTATATGCTTATATAAATAGTGTTCTATTCTTAAGGAAACTATAACTTAGTTTTTAACAATCAATATAACTATAGATAGAAGCACATGACCCAATACACCAATATATTATACTCTTACAAGAATACCTAAATATTTAGATAGATATACTATATGTATATATGTACTATTATATATTAATTATATCCATACTATGTATTGCATATAAGTGTTAAACAATATATAGATTCAGTATATACATGTCACCAACTATCTATAATTCTAATCGAAGACTTCATCTGATTCCAACAATAATTATAACCTTCTTACTCAGAAAATACATTGATTATCTATTATAATATATTAATATTCCTAGAATATTAATGAACAAAGTGTTATAATAATTAGATTATTTATATCCTTACTTTGCTTGATCTTAAGTCAAATCACCATCAAACACTCAAATAGATAAACCAATATTAAAACTTCCTATGCTTTGTTCAATATATATCTTAAGTATAAATCCAATTACTCAACCTACTAAATAGATACAAGTTATATTTATTGAATAATACATAGGTAAAATCCCACTATGTTTCAATTTAATGTCAACATTCATTTATAGTAATTGTTTTACTATTCCTTAATATGTTATAGGTCTACCAATAAAACTTACATCTGATACTCTTTACACATAAGTGTTATGCAATCCATACACCCTATATATATATATGTGTGTGTGTGTGTGTGTATGAGAAAACTAGTTATTCATTTTCCCATATTGTCACTATCTTATGCTATATGCAATTAACACAATTGACTCTCTTTACATAGGGATCCTTTATAACTGAGGTAGAATTACTAAAGAAGTATACATGCCATAACATATTTTCCTTATAAAAGATCATTGTTTTAAAACAATAGAAATTAGACCTATATATAATCAGTTTGGAATATAGTTATATACATTAGTTCGCTAATGATTATCCATTTATACAATATGTTTTCAAGCATATGATGTTACTAAGGAAAATAAATATAAGTTTTCAAAAATGATCTATTTGATAACATCCTTCCATCCATTATATATATATATATATATATATATATATATATATATATATATATATATATATATATATATATATATATATATATATATATATATATATATATATATATATATAATGAATGAATCTAATTGGTTCACCATATAAGAATGATATTTTACTGAAATCACTATAATGAAAATCAATGTACTCAGGTCATTATTATACAAATTAGTTCATTGTATATAACTATATTTAGCACATAATATCTTCATCCCCATTTTTAGATGATTTAATATATATAAATATCTATATTTAATTTTTAACCAACTGTCACATTGTACTAGTCTAATATCATGTTCATATGCTATATAAAACATGTAGTTATTAGTTATTTGAAACATGTAAATTATTCACTAGATATGTCATGGATTACTATATAAGGTATTGGTCTGATATCACTATCTTAATGTTATATCTTCATACCAAATGTTGGTTTCAATTATGTTTAGATCCTTATTTTGATCACTATATAAACATCTATTTAGTAGGTTCTGGAGATTCTTCATAGTGTTAATATGTTACTTAGTGTTAAAGTGAACTTTTTGATGTGCCTTATGTTCATTTTTTAGACATCTATGAAGAAGTAAAACAATGTTTAAAAGGTAAGAATATTGATGAAAGATAGAGGAATATGGAATGATATTCTATTTTTTATATTTACAATAAGAAGTGAAGCTCATCTCATTAATCATCTATGATGATTAAGTAGGTTGTGAATTGAAAAGTGAAATGGTTATTAATGGACTTGTACTTTTTATATATTCTTATATGGTCTCATGGTTATAACAACTATATATTCATGCATCATTACTATGAATAAATTTACAATTGAGAACATAAAATATATTTATTCACAATTCAAAGGTGCCACCTACCTGGTAATAGTGTCTATGTTGAAGCAACATAAACCATGAGACCTCCTTTGCAATGCCTCTTTCCTCTTTAGTCCAATCTACATTATCTCCTTGTATCTTATTCACACCCCCTTCTTTTCTCCTCCTCATTTCTTCTTATTCTCCCCTATGTTGTGCCACTCTCTTGTTTTCTTTTGCATGTATATCTTTTGTTTTTTCTTTGTTTTGTTTTTTTATTCAAATAAAAAATTGCCATTTATTCTAAAGCTTGTAATTTTTTCTAGAGATTATTTTATTTAATTTATTTCATAATTATAAAAATATGTTAATACATTTTGCTAATTATATTACCATTGCTTTATTTATTTTAATTATTTTATTTCTTTTTTGTTTTTTCTTCCACTTTTCCAATTTTATATTTTTCAAATGACTTAATAATATGCCTTAATATGAATAAATCTTAATGACTTAGTAGAAACATGACTAATATAAATCCATTTACATTCCATTGTCAAAAATGGTGAATCAACAAATATTATATCAAAACATGATGGTTAGGCTAGATGTAGTAGTAACTAGGTACTAATCATGCTATTTTACAGTCTCAAAAACATTAATAATCATGAATATAATGACACATCATAAATTCATAGTAATTTTCACAACTCAATCACATGAGATTAATTCCACATAAGCATTAAACTGTGTTTACACACAACTACTATGCATAAACAATTATCTAAATACAGACAATATCAAAACATACTAATGCTAACCATTCAAACTTTGCATTTAATATGTATTATTTAATGTGGTGTGTGCATGGGTTTTATCCATTCCTCTATCATCACCCAAAACCTCCATTTATGTCACCCTCTATGATGATTCTCTCCCTCTATCATGCTCTAAGGGATGAATGTCTCCTATATCTAACTCATGACAAGAAGGTAGTTAGTATGTAGCATCATGACATATATCATAAAATACTAATAAAACAATAAATCAACATGATCATAATGTAAGAATATATAATAAAACTAACTCATAGCAATGCAATCATAAAATTAAAGCAGAATACACATATCCCATAGCAACATATGGCTTACACCTTAGTCAAATAATAATCAAATCAAATTACCAACCATAAACATCCATGGATAATCAAGTAAATTTACTTAAAAAAGAATCAAGATATGACATCCTTCCCACCTAAAGTTGGTCATCATCTTGATGACACTTATTCAAACATTATTAAAAACATGATACAAAAAAAAAACATAGTATGATACATCAAATCAGTTAATAAATGTGGAAATCACCTATAGAACTCATCATAGACTTCCCAAGTATCACTATATTCAGAGTATTGTTCTTATAAGACCTTGAATTATGGCATCTCTCTATTATTAAAAAAAAATTGTGAGTTTTAATTACTCTGATTACTTCTACCATGACCACCCCAAGATCCAAAACCTGCAAAGCATTCCAATCCACCACATGTGAAGTATCAACGATATCCTTTTTAAGATAATAAACATGAAAGACATTATGCAATAGTTCTAGGTCTAGTGGTAATGCAAGCCTATACATTATAGAATTGACCACTTTTAATACATCGAAGGGTCTCACATATCTTTATGAAATTTTTACCAACTTCTCAAATTTGATTGAGCTATTTTATGGCTTAACCCATAAGAATACTTTATCACCTACTGGAAATTACCTATCTATTCTCTTTAGATTACTATAAATCTTATACCTATCATTCGAATTGACCAATCTTTACCTAATTAATCTAACTTGATCTACCATTTTTAAAAGCATCTCAAGTCTAAAGACTATCATAACCTATCCCAATCGATTGGTGTCATGTACCTACTTCCATACAATTCTTTAAATGGTGCCATATTCAAAGTTGATTGGTATGAGTTATTATAATCAAACTGAACCAATGGAATATAATATTCCAACTTTTACTACTGATCCATGCAATACATATGAATAATATCCTCTAAAACCTAATTAACTTGCTTAGTCTGACCATCAGTCTCTCAGTGATATGCAATGTTGAAGTTTAGCTACAAACCCAAAGTTGAATTAAAAGTTACCTAAAATATATGTCATCTTCATATCATGATCCAAAATTCTCTTCTCTATAAATCCATATAACTGATACACGTTATTTGAAAACCTCTTTATAATAGTAGGTACATCATCTATCAAATTTCTTGGTATAAAATAAGCTACCTTGGTTATTTTATTAGCTATAATCAATATCATGTCATGTTTGTTCCATGACAATAGTAAACCTTGGAAAAATTCTATACTAATCACCTACCACTTCAATTTTGGTATATCATGTGGATACAACATTATATCTAGATGAACATGTTCAACATTGACTCATTGGCATTCCAAACATCATGACAAAAATTTCACTACATCTTCTTGATTGCCTTCCAAAAGTAAAATGGTCTAATCCTTTCCATGAGATTGGTTACTCCTACATGTCCTAAATATGAGGCATTGTGGAGTTTCTTTAACATTGTGATCCTCAAATTCTCTTGAACTAGAACATACATCCTTCCATTGTATTATAAAAAACCATCATTCTATAATCTAAATCCTTTATACCTAGGATTATAAGCATTCTCATATAATGCTTTCTGGACTCAATTGTAGAATTCATCTCCTAGCAAGAATTTAATCATTCGATCCCTAAAATTACTCCTGATAGTATTCATGGTTTCTATGTACCCTCCTATGACTTAGGTCATCAATCAATATATTTTCCTTACCTTTGATATAATTGATATCAAAATCATAGTCACACAAGAACTCTAGCCAACATATATAATGATCATTCATATTTAGTTGGGTGAAGATTTACTTGAGTCCCAATTTAACCATCTTGAGCTCAAATGGTTTTCTCAATAAATAATGCATCCAAACTTATAAAGCATGCACAATTTCTATAAGTTATAGGTCAAGTGTAGAATATTTCACCTCATAAGGCTTTAGATTCCTTGATTCATAGGCTACTACTAGACCATCTTAAATAAGGAATCCTCATAGTTCATCCCCAAATGCATCTATGATCATTGAAAATTGGTGATTGGGATCAATAACTCTTATCATTAGTGATGAAGTAATCCTTCTTTTCAATTCCTAAAAATCTACTTCACACTTATCTGACTAGATAAAACATTGGTTTTAATGTTACAGAGAGGTAATCAGATTAGTTATCTTAGAAAAATTTAGAATGAACTTCTTGTAATAACCTGATAACCCCATGAAACTTTTTAGCTCGTTTACATTCTTTGGTGATAGTTAGCCACTACATAATGACCCTTATATTTTCTAGATCTATTAAAATACCATCCACAGAGATAATATGTCCTAGATACTATACTCATTCATAGAAAACTATGTACTTAGACAATCTACCATATAACTTGTGATTTCACAACCATTGTATAACCAATTTAAGATGTTCAAAATTCTCCTCTTCATTTTTAGAGTATATAATAATGTCATCAAGAAATACCAAAACAAAATGATCTAAATAGTCTTTAAACACACTGTTCATGAGATTCATGAATGTTTCTGAAGCCTTTGTCAACATAAATGGTAAAAATATGAAATCATAATGCTAATAATGATTTCTAAATGTTGTCTTTAAAATATCCTCATACCTTATCATCAGCTAATGGTATACAATTCTAAGATCAATCTTAGAAAAGATCATTGCCCCTTGTATCTATTCAAAAAGACCATCTATATGAGGTAGTGGATACTTATTTTTGATATTTTCCTTATTTAAAATTCTATATTCTAAACAAATATGTAGATTACCATCATTATTCTTGATGAAGAAAATGTCTAGTGCACCCCATGGTCACACACTTGGCTTGATCAACCCCTTTGACAACAATTACTAGAGTTGAGAGATTAATTTAACCAATTCAATGGTTTTCATCATCTATGGTGCCTTAGATTATGATTCTGATCTAGGTATGATATCGATAGAAAAATAAAAATCTCATTTAAGAGGTAATCTTAGTAATTCCTCTAGAAACACATCATATGGCCCTAATGGTGCTACATAAATATTGTCAATTTAGGCAACCTGATCTCTAATTTAACTAAACACTTTTCAACTTTTACTTCATCTCAAAATACTTATCCATCTCAATCAACCATGCTTTAGCTTCATCACCCAAAATATTTCAATCAAACTTAGGTGGATTCACATTTTTTATATCTCTAGCCAATGTTATAGCTATCTGAGATCTCACATCTTGAGGGCTTTCCTACTAAAAATAATTCTCTTTAGGTACATCCTAGTGTACTTCCTATTTATGGACATGAAATTCCTACTCTAGGGATAAAATTTGATTCTTAGTTTCATTCATGGCTACAAAAATTTGATCCAACATTATTTCTTACATAGTCATAAATCTATTAGGATCAAATAGAGGGTTATTATCATTGACATTTAAAGGACCCTCAATTTATACTCTATATTTCACCATTATCCTTCATATTAAATAGAAGGGTATGAAAATATTAGTCGACTCATTAGGTCTTAGAGTTTGAACCATAGATCTGATACCATATGTAACATCAACATTGAGATCTACTTAGAATAACATGATTTTTTTAAAAATTTAATCACCATATTTTTTCATTAGAATTCACCATGAGAATATAATTGGGGATCTGAGAATAATATGCTAAACATGTTAACTTATAAAATAAGCATACAACATGTCACTGATAACTATCATTATATGAATCAAATCATAACTAAATATAGAAAGTAATTATATATTTCTAGCCATATCTAGTACAAACATATATATACACTATTATCGATGTATAATAATTACATTTCATCAAGGATAATGTTTTAATAATTATAATTATAATACAAGATATAAGATACATGGCTCCACAAAGTATGAGTCATCCAAACTCTAGTATCTATGGAAATCTCAAGTGTAGTCTCAAAATAAGTACTATTGTGGGGAGGGAGAGAATCATTCGAGTACTTTTCCACACTAACCATAGATCATTGATAACTAACACAATCCCCCATCAGGGAATAGCCCTCCATTCATAGATGAGTATATAGTGATGGTCAAGGAATTCAAATAAATAATCTAGTACCTATGTGTTCTTTGATTTCTAAGAACATGAAGTGTACCATAAAAAAATATGTTCTAACATGATATCACACAAACATGCAAATCATACATATGAATTAGCAATGTCTAACTAACGTTACTTTGGCCAAAATTTTCAGCAGTTATTGATCTCTAGGATCAATCAAATGACATGCAACACTTGATCATATTACCTTCATCTAGCATTGGTGATGGTAGTAATCTACTGAAGTCTATCTCACTACTTACTTAGCACCAACAATACGAGATTTGGTTAATATAAATATAACCAATTTATTCATATATATTGGTTCCTTC